>OY744525.1:49399647-49429647 GCA_963556195.1 Sepiola atlantica | reverse complement strand
TAATTAATGTTTCATGTAAAAATGCCAACATACACAGTTAAAAAGTTCGACTGATTTAATTTTATACACAATAACATTAAAAAGCAATTAATATTCTAAACGCCATTGAAATTGCCTTTAAAACGTCCTCACAATGTAAATTATGAAAATTCATCTTGTTAGGATTCGTCTGGTTGGAACATAGAAATAGTAACTAAAAGGGTTCTAGCAGCCGCGGAAACCAGGGCATACGTACAGAGGATACACTCGGATGTGGCGATATTATCCACAACGCCGGGGGGTTGCCGTGGTGAAGTTGATACCGTCGTTTACAGACGATCCGAGCGTGCCAAGTTCGAATACTGTCGATTTCATAGCACAACTTCCACTATTGACGTTTAGCAATCTTCACGTGGTCCCTCCGGTAAGTATCTCATTCTTGAAAGAACTGGAGAAACCATTATCAACAACAGAATCGAACCGGTCAATGTGAATTTATTTTCTCACCTGCAATACTAGGTTTAAAAAAAAAAAACGTAATAACCCAGCCTCTTCTCCCGACAACTATCATAGAGGCAGGATGTGTTGCTCAACGTTACCGACTGCAGACAAAAACTAACACATTTACAACTTTACTAAATTCGTATTCACTTAAGTCTTAATAAACACAAAAAAAAACAAATAACAAACTACAAACTATTTTAAAGATGATTTAGAAAAATATTAATTTTTGAATCATTTTTCATTTGTTTTATATCATACAATGTTTTTTGTTTATGGTTTTGTGCAGTTTTCCAAAACATTTTTGTTCCAAATAAAGGGAAATCACTATGTATTGATTAATACAGAGCTACGTTATTTAAAAAAAAAATTAAGATGACATCCGTTTGAAACTAATTCCGATCCGGCCAAAGTATTTTCTGGACGGAATAAAGCGAATTACATTTTATTATTGTTCTTAACAAAATCACCAAAAGAACTGATAAAACAACATCAAATGTTTATTTTGTAGGAATAAAACTATCGATGGCAAAAATTGTGAAAGAAACTGACTTTACTTTATATATTACATGTATAAGTTTACTTACCATAATTAGACATGTATAAAATATGTATAAGTTATACTTACCATAATGCTTTCTGTAGAGTTAGAAAGCAAGGCCTCAAATGTACCATTTGTAACTTACCCCAATCACGCATCTCCCATTTTTTTAAATAATTACTTGGGAAAAATATTTTTTTCATGCACCATTTACATTCAAATTTTAAAGAGATTTTTGTATATATATATATATATATATATATATATATATATATATATATATATATTACAAACACTTATTAAAGACTTTTTACTAAAGACACTTATGAAATAATTTCGATATCTGCTATAATAAATTATGAAGAATCCATGAGCGATTGTTCTTTTACCACATTACCTCGAGTGGAGTGTATTCTATGGCTAACTCTTCAAACTTAAGTATTTTGTGGAACGAACTGGATTCGAACTCAACACACCCAAGTTCTCAGTTCGCGTCGTTAACCACTCAGCCAATGTGCCATAAAGGATATGATACCATGAAAAATTAAGATAAAAGTTAAAAAAAAAAAATTTAATAAAAATATATTTGTATTTTATACGTAATTTCAAAGACATTTTTCTTATTTACAAGTTTAAATTGTTATAAGATGCTTTCAAAAAAAACTTTTTCAATTTGAAATACACTACTAGTAGCCAAAAGGTTCTATATTAAAAGGAGCTGTTTGTAAAATGCGTTCCAATAACAACGGACGGACACTTCGATAACACCAAAAAAAAAAAAAGGACCCTACTAATTATAAAAGAAAAAAGCTAATACTTTTACATTTGTTTCTGAATTTTTGAGATGAGGATTGATAATTTGTATAATTTCGCTTATTCGGATTACTGTTCTCATCTTGAGTGTTATCATCACAACGTTTCGGCCGCTGTAACCTCCGGCCTTCTTCAGGTGTATATTTTCGAACTCGGGAATATTTCTGTCGAACTCGGGAATCTGGACAGATTTAATCCACGAGGATAGCATGCACGTGTTCTGTCAGCCATGACTGGGAGTAGTCTTCAGTAATTCGCAATTCTTCGTATCGCCCGCGCCGAGGATTGAACCCTCAACCTTCGGATGACTATCACTTTGAACTGAATTTTTCTTAGTACTATATCCACTGAGCTACGGGTCCTTGAAGAAGGCCGGAGTTTACAGCGGCCAAAAACGTTGTGATGATAACACTCAAGATGAGAACAGTAGTCCGAATAATTTAAATTATACAAACTTTTACATTTGTTATGAAACACTATCTTAGACACACTGAGGAAGAAAGACACGTTCTTTGCAATTGTGGTAGCCAGATGTTTGGGCTCAATTGTAACATTTTCCATGAAAAAAAAAATGATATAAAGAAAGATTAGCAACAGCTTTTCGGTGTGAGATTTGCCTTTAGAGAAGAGATCCCCCCCCCCTCCACTAGATTGCAAAGTTGATTTTGTACTCTGTCAGGCGGACGAAAGAGTGAGCTGAGCGGCATCTTCACAGATGTTTGTCAGTCTGTGTACGACAATATTAAACTTAGAATTAATTCGGTGATTGACCTAATCATTAGAAAAGAAAATTGTTCAGAATTATTGAAGACATATTTCGTAGGAATTTTGAATTTTGATTAGGAAGAAGAATCGAAATGAACATAAAATAAAAAATACGCAAAAAAAAAAACAAAGATTATTGGCTAATTAACACATTTTTGTTTTCGGCAACAAAAAATGTAAAAGTAACAAGAACTGAACATTGACAAGGCCAATTTCTAATATATCTAATATCGGACAGAGGACAGCGATTTTAGTTACACACGCGCTGTGTTCAATATCCCGACTAATTATTCTTGAAGAAAATCACTTTATCAATAAATGGATTTTTAGTTGTATCAAATTTTTGTGCGGATTTTTCTTTCTTTCGTTTTTTTTTTACTTTCGTCTTTTCATTGTTTCGTATTTTCTTTCTTTCTTTCGTCTTTGCTTTTCAATTATGTTTTTTGTCCTTTTTTCTTTTGTGTTCCATTTCCTTTTTTGTTTCTTTTTCTTTCTTTCTTTTTCTTTCCAATTTCGTTCGTTTTGTCTTTGATATTTCTTGTTTTCTACTTTCTTTCTTTTCAATTATATTCACCTTTTCTTGTTTGTAATTTAATTTTTATTCTTTTTTGTTTTTGTTTTTAAATGATGGTCCTTTTACCGTTCTCTTTTCTTTCGTTTTTGTACTTTATTTCTTCATTGTCTCTTTCCTTTCCATTCTCTTTCTTTTAATTGTCTTTTCTCTGTTTTTTTTTTTAATTTATTACTGCCCCTTTTTCTTTATTTTTATTTTCATTTTCTTTTCTTTAATCTTCTTTTCTGTTTTTTTTTAAAAATTTATTTCTGTCCCTTTTTCTTTTGTTTTATTTTAATTTTCTTTTCTTTAATCTTCTTTTCTGTTTTTTTTTTTTTAAATTATTGCTGTCCCTTTTTCTTTCTTTTTCTTTTCATTTTCTTTTCTTTAATTTTCTTTTCTGTTTTTTTTTTTAAATTATTTATTTCTGTTTGTTTTCTTTCTTTTTATTTTCATTTTCTTTTCTTTAATTTTATTTTCTGTTTTTTTATTATTATTTATTTCTGTCCCTTTCTCTTTCTTTTTATTTTCATTTTCTTTTCTTTAATTTTCTTTTCTGTTTTGTTTTTTAAAAATGTATTTCTGTCCCTTTCTCTTTCTTTTTATTTTTCATTTTCTTTTCTATAATTTTCTTTTCTGTTTTTTTTTTTTAAATTTATTTCTGTTCCGTTTTCTTTCTTTTTCTTTTTCTTTTCTTTTCTTTAATCTTCTTTTCTGTTTTTTAAAAAAATTATTTCTGTTCCTTGTCTTTCTTTTTATTTTCATTTTCTTTTCTTTAATTTTCTTTTCTGTTTTTTTTATTTTTATTTATTTCTGTTCCTTTTCTTTCTTTTTATTTTTCATTTTCTTTTCTTTAATTTTCTTTTCTTTTTAAAAAAGTGTATTACTGTTCCTTTTCTTTCTTTTCGGTTTCCTTGCTTTTTTTTTCTGTTCCTTTTTATTTTTCTTCCGCTTTTCGTTCTTTTTTTCTTTTCTTTCCCTATTGTCCTCTTTTCCGTTTATCTTTTTATTCTATTCAACATTTCTATTATTTTCTTCTTTCTTTTGCATTTTCTTTCTTTTCCATTTTTCTTTCGTTCTCATTCATTTCTCTTTGATTTATTATTCCTTTTTTTCTCCCTTTTCTTCTTTTTCTTACATTACCCTTTTCTTTTTTACTAAATTATTTCTTACTTTTCTTTTTTAGTTTTTTTCCTTTTTCGTTTTCTTTTTCCCTTTTCCTTTTTATTCATTTTTTCTTTCCAATTATATCCGTTGTATATTTTGTACTTTATTTTTTTAAATGGTAAATGTCTACGCATGACCCAATGATTTTTAATTAAAACAAAATACAAATGCGATTCTATTTTTGATGTGATTATACGTCAAAAGCTTGGAAAGATATCTGCAAAAAAATATTAAATACATTTCTGTAGACTTTAGAATGGACGATTACTTTATTATATATATTTAGTGTAAAATGATCACCTACTTCCTGACAAGCTAACGTTAATGATCACCACTTCTTAACTACATAATGTAGAAAAGAACGAGTGACCATGTAAAAATATTTCATCAAGATGCCGGAATATTTCCTCGGGCCGCTTGCTTCTGAAAATCCCTCCCTGCTTTTTATTTCTCCAACCGTACCAACATGCAGAAACTTAAATGTAATGTGAACAAACATCTTGCTGACCAACAACCCACCCAAGTTGCCCCTATAAATCTGGCCCCTATCACAGTAGCTCTTCACGCTTCAGTTACAATATGCCTTAGTTGGGGTGAACAAAAAAATGAAAAAATCGTACTGCCACCCGGACTTATGATTAGTGTTGAATTTAATAAAAGTCCGTTTTGTTTTATTTTTTAGAACTACATGCAGTAGAAACGTTTTAAAAGGGGTAAAATTACGACTTATTTTGTTCTTTTGGCCAACCATCTTTTCCTACGCTATCGGGTTAGTTTCAGCCTCTGTCACATCGTCGCAAGGTTGCACCCCTGTGGAATGTGCTCCGACAAACTTACTGAACTTGTACCCCCACAACGTAAATACACCCGACAAACCCGACAAACAGCAAAAAAAAACCCACACTTTCACTGTAGAGGTCCTCAGATGCCAGGACATTTTCTTCTCTAATAGCTTCTTTCTTAGGACCGCTTGCATTTGGAATCCCCTCCCTGCTCATTGTCTCCCCGACTGTACCAACATGCAGAAATTTAAATGTAATTTGAACAAAAATTTTGTTGGTGAACTTCCCACTTAGGATACCCGCTATAAATCTGCCCCCTAATCATAGTAGCCCCTTACGTTTTAGTGGCAATGTGCCTTGTTTGGAGTGAACAAAAGTAAATTAAAAAATAAATCGGTGATCATTTTACATTAAATGTACATAGTAGAGTGACCCCCCCCCCACTTAAAGTCGATTTAAAAAAATTTAAAAATAACTTTTATGCAAATATCTTTTCATATTTTCGTCGTGTAATCACATAAATAAGATAGAATATTGTTTTTATTTTTCTGGGATCAAGGATGTAAATCTGAGATTGAAAAGCAGGGAAAATTCTCCTCCTGGAGATGAAAATGAATATATTTCAATGCAAGTTATTTTACAAAATAGTATTTACTAATTTAATCCATAATTTGCAAAATAAAAACATTAAACATACTTTACTAACTACGCTTTTTGTAAAGTACTTAAATATTCTCAGCAGAGTAAAGAATATTATTTTCTGTTGATCTGCTTCCGCTTACTTTTGCAAATGGCCTCCTAATTAAGGTACATAATTATTCGAATATTGTGTTGTCCAAAAAGTAAGTTCGTTCCTTTTTTTAATGTCATCCTTCCGGCATACAAGAGATCGTTTTATATTCCTATTCTTCAAATTCTGTATCTAGTTTAGCGAGTATATTAACGTCAGTGTGTAATAAGCCTCCAAGCAGAGGAGTTCTTACATTTTTTCTTGTATTTCAGGCATTGAAATAGAACAAGCCCTTACAACTCATTTTAAATTATCAGCGTGTCATGGAACGAAGACAGTTTGAAAAATGAAACAATCCGGTGTTTTCTCTGAAGAGTTCCTCTCAAGTTTTATAAGAAAAGCTTATATTCCTTACAAGAAATCAGATACTGACACATGAAACTGTTTACCAACGAGTCGAAACGTGTCAAACACATTTCTTTCTATATTATGTTTTGCCAATTAGTTTAAAATCTCTGATGTTTGATGTCATTTTGCTTGAATTGACTTTTTTTCTATTTTTCCTAGGTCCTCCTCAATCAGTGGAAAATGTTGAAATGCCGCCATCTCTGATGAACCGACTTCAAAATCTTGATAACAAACCTATTTTACAGACATTTTCGCCAAGCAGAACCCCCCAAAATATGTCGCAACCCTTGTACAAACCAAACATTCCTTCCGCGTCTGCATATCGGGAACTTCCAGGCTTGAAATCAGCTGTTACTGAACCGGAATTCTTGGGAACCCGTAGCCTACCAGAAGGAAGAGATCTCGACTCGCAAACCCAGCATCATTTGGCGGCAATCAAACAAGTGTCTCAGGCGGACTACGGCCAGCAGAGGGAATACGCAAAGGCATTGTACAAATTGACCAGCCATCAAGTTTTCAATTCAAATACTCGAGTATCGAAATAACGTTATAATAAATTGTTTGAAATAATCACTGTTTTGTATGTGTATTTTTTTTGGGGGGGGGGGGGAGAAGGCCACCGATGTGAATTAGAATGAACTCATAATTATATCGTTAGTATCTCAATTCGTTATTCTTTTATTACGTTAGTCTCTTATTCTCCCATTCTGTTATTCTGTTAGTCAATCGTTCCGTTATTCCATTATTCTCCAATTTCGTTGTTCCATTAACCCCCCTATTTCGTTATCCCATTAGTCAATCATTCCGTTATTCTGTTAGTTCCTTATTCCGTTATGCTTGAATCCCGTTATTTCGTAAGTTTCTTATTCCGTTATTCTCCAATTCCATTATTCTGTTTGTCCCTTATTTTCTCAGCATGGCATTCCTCGGTAGAGACGCCTCAAGACACCGGAAATAAACCAATCCCCCTTCAAGAGAATGAGGTAATCCCTGGGAGGGTGCACCATCCTAGGACTGGCTCATAGGCTACCGTAATGATGACAAGATAAACCCGGATGGTATAAATACTAATCGAAAAGCAAACCAAGCACTTTCTAGCCTATAAACTAGTTAGATGTCAAGATAAGTAATGTCTAGATTTAACTTGAGAGTTCATATCTGTTCCGATGGATACTGCACCCTATAGACCGGTGTTGTCTTGGCCTTCGGGGCATGATTCCGCCGGTCTATGGGTCTGTCCTGTGCAGTTCTAGGAGGTCCACCCTCCCAGGCTTTGCCTCTCCTCTTTGGGGAGGAGTAAGTTGATAGCTTACTGCCTGAGGCGCCCCTACCGGGGAATGCCGACGGGGCTGCCCAGACAATTTTTTAATGGCCAGAGTGCTTACCTTCTCGGGCGCTGGCTTTTCAAACCCCACTTTCTCGACCCGACTTACTTGTTGGAGTAAGATAAAACTGGCCTTGTGCCTAACCTCCGTGAGAGGAGGTAAATAAATTGGTGATTTCGGGACCAATAAAAAACAAACATAAAACCTGTATGTATGTTCCTGCAACTGGTAAAATGGGGCCATTTTGTCACTATTGAGTCAGCACTTATCAAGGCCAAAATCCACTCGTGTATAAGGGTTAATAAGACTGGTATGATTATTAGTCGAAAGATGATGAAAACTATGAGAGTACTAACATTGATCAATGGTATCACCTATTATTACTTATGGGGCGGTTTTTGACAATAATTTGTTGACATTGGAATTGAAGACAACCAAGTTGTAATCAGCAGGGAAGCAGTTCCAAATTAATGTGTTCCACAGATGGGAAACTTTTTCAAAGAAACTCTGTCCATGAAAATTCCGCCTGACACTCGGCACATGGAGGTCGAAAATGCAGTGTATTTTTTATAATTTTTTAGATGAAGCATTTTTATTTACACGCATCAGCCTGATACACTTATTGTGATATTTCTTTGCACAATAGGTGTTTCTTATGCAGAATAAACCCTGGAACTATGGTGCTTATGTGCTCATCAACTATCAATTAGTGAATCAATTTCCTTCGCCGCGTTTAGCATGCGATATCATTGTGTTATAACCTTCCCCGTGGAAGATAATAGTTTTAGAGTTGCTTTCTCTTTACACGATATCACATTATTTAATCACATAATGTAAGCTTTCATTTTTATTTAGATGTTTTACTATTTTTTAAAGGCGAGAAACGAGATTATTATTTTTGTTTTGTTTTTGTTATCTTAGGTTATTTATAACTAGCACGGCTATCCGTTGTTGCCCAGGAGTGTAGTACTTTCTTTTTATCAATAACAATTTATTTCCTACTGCTGTCACACACGAAGACGAAGAAAAGCTCACTATAAAAACCGAAACAACTTATTGAGGTAAAACTTACAATAAAAATCTTACTTTTAGAACAAATACAGTTATACAATTTTTTTTTCAAATATGCAAGATAAGTTTTACTTCAGAAAAATACACTAATCTGTTCTTTCTCTTGAATCTGTGTTCCTGCAGATTAATTCCTGGTGAGTTGGCTTGTTGCCAATCGCTTATTATCGATCGCTTAAAGCGCCCCTACCGGGGAATGTCGTTTGTTCTCGGCTATTTTTACGCTCAACCAGAGTGCCCCTGCGGTGGAAGTGGCTTTCCCCACATTAAATGACCTTGGGTTACATCTTCTTGCAGTTGGAAGCTAACAAACACCAACTGTTAAAGGTTCACATATCCCGTTAGTATTAATAAAATACATACGAGTAAGTTCGAGTTCGAATTGTGTCAACCTCACCTATAATATTTTTTACCAACTTTATAAAAATAATGTTATTCATTAAACCACACTTATCCCCCCAAAATTATTTTAAATTATTTGTTTCAACGAATGAACTTAATAAATCAAGCTTTAATAATAAGTTATAATGGATATAAGAATGACGAATATTTAATATCCCCGCTTTTACATTTTTAGCGATCACGTATTCGCGTATACCTTTCCCGTACACGACGTTGCCATTTTGTGTGTTGTGCTATCGTGGGTAACACACACGCGAATTGAAAGGAACAGTAAAAGAAAATAGTGAAGAAACAGTAGGATTTACATACATACACATTTATTCTCACATAAACGGTTTGTCGAAGACAAATGTAAATGGGTGACACGGCACATTTAAGGTGGTACACGATATACTATACAAAGAGAGAACAACTAACATCAAGCACAAAAAAGAATACATTACTTATCCAATACGGCAAGAAAGACATATGTGTTGCCAGGGTCGTAG
Organism: Sepiola atlantica; assembly: GCA_963556195.1. NCBI lineage: Eukaryota > Metazoa > Mollusca > Cephalopoda > Sepiida > Sepiolidae > Sepiola > Sepiola atlantica. Next base: position 49,420,125 of record OY744525.1, on the reverse strand, counting down.
ATAGAGAAAATATGTGTGAGTAATGTATAAGTAAATATCACTTACTTTGTATATGGCTGTTCTCGGAGTCTATACGACTGATACCAGTAAAGGCGCCTAACGGACACAGTGCTAGGATTTGTTAAGATGCAAAATGCAAAGATGACCAGCCAGTCAAACCCCGATTCAGCCATATATATATATATATATATATATATATATATATATATATATATATATAGAGAGAGAGAGAGAGAGAGAGAGAGAGAGAGAGAAAGGGAGAGAGAATGAGGGGGAAGAGAGAAAGAGAGTGTGTATTCTGAATTTCCGCACATGCATGGAACGAGTCTTCTTAACTTTCGGGCAGGAGGGCACATTCCTCTAACGTTGGTGAGAATAATTCACGGAAGATAACTCGGATATTTTTTAGCTAACAAGGCATATTTTAGACTCTCTATGAAATTAGCAAGCGTAATCTAATATTTTTTTAATTAAATGTTTATTTTATGTCAACTTGTAAAAATAGCTGCCCAAAACGTCTTTTAGTCAAAACGTTCGTTGGACAAATCTATTTTTACTATTGAGTGACAAAATATCCAGGTCAAAAGCGACTCGAGGATGATTATCAGTTTAATGAATATTATGATATAATGAGAAGATTAAAAATCGTTAATCAATGAACACAATTTGATCATTTATGTGGACGGTTTATGATACGTATTTGTTCACATTTGATTTGAAGTTGTAGTCTGTACGGAAGCAGTCCCGTGGTAACGCGTTTGACCGGTGTGAAGTTCTTGTAAAGAAACCCTATTGATAGAAATTCTGCCTGATGCTAGATACACGGAGCGAGAAAGGAAAGTCCTTTTTACAAATACATTCAAGACATTGCCAAGGCTGCCGCAAAGAAGGTTGACTCCCTCTACCGTGCTAGTAAACTCCTCACACCTGACATTATCCTGTATCTCTACAAAGCCACCATCCGCCCATGCATGGTGTATTGTTGCCACATCTGGGCTGGTGCATCATCTACTAGTCTCTCCCTCCTTGACAAGGTCCAAAAAAGAGTCGCCAACCTAATAGGTCCCTCACTGTCAACCAAGCTCCAGCCTCTGTCCCATCGCCGCAATGTAGCATCCTTGTGCTTCTTTTACAAATACTTCAATGGATTATGCTCCGATGAATTGGCTGCTCTGGTGCCCCCTCGTCGTAAGTTCACTAGACCAACTCGACAATCGACTAAATCCCATCGATTCACTGATGCTGGAGAGCTTTCTACTCAAATAGCTTATTTCCTCGTGCTGCTGGCCTTCGGAACTCCCTCCCTGCCCCCTGTTTCCCCGACAGTACTGACATTCAGAAATTTAAAACTAATGTAAACAGATGTCTCGCTGCGCAGATCCCAATTTAGGTTGACCCCCCCCCCAACCTTCTCCCTTTTCTTTCTCAGTAGCTCCTTACGTCTACAGTCGCGGCCTGCCTTGTCTGGGGTGAACTATGTTAAAAAAAAAGTTGTGTTAGAAGATGCGAACCAGAGACTGAAGCTCAGTCGAACATCTTCCATGGAAATAACGATGGAATAGAGAGAGACTAGCAAGACCTCTTCTGTGAAGAAGGGAAGAGATCATTCCACACTAGATTGCGAAGTTGATTTTGTATTATCGGAACGATAAATTGCTGCTGCTCAATATGTCCAGCTTCTGTATAAATACAAGATATTTGAAAACGGTTGCACCGTTGAAAAATGACTAATTAATATGCAAATGAGCTTAATAAATATGCAAATGAGCTTAATGGATAGTCGGGTAAACAAAACTGATTGGTCAAGAATGATTGAATAATCTGGTTATTAATAGTATTAATTATCATTAAATGCGCCACTCCTAAGAAATTGATTCATAAATAAATGAAAGAGAATTGTCTATGGTGTTGAAGATTATAAATTATTGGTTGAAGAAAGATATAATTCGCCATTTTGTTTTGACACAAAATGTTTTTAAAACAGTTAGCAAAAAAGGTATGAATATATACAGAAGGGAGATTGAGATATGAAGAGGGGGGGGGGGAAACAGAAAAATAATTAAAGAAAATAAAAGGTAAAATAAAAAGCAAAAACACTTTAAAGACGTGATCAAAGGTTTGTTGATATTTGATTGAAGTCTGAAAAGATACAGTAAATTAAAAGATACTCAAATAAATAAAGAGAAACTAAAAAAGAAAAAGGGAGAAAGAAATATAATACACAAAGAGCGAGGGGAAATTTATACAAAAGAGAGAGAGAGAGAGAGAGAGAGGGGGGGGAGAACCAGAGACAGTGTGTGTATGTGTGTTTGAGAGACAGGGATATAGTGTGTGAGAGAAGGGGAGCGACAGAGAGAGCTAGAGAGATAGAAAGAAAGAGTGAGAGAGAGAGAGAGCGTGTTTGAGAGATAGATAGATAGAGAGAGACAGATTGACAGACAGAAAGTGAGAGAAACACAGAGGAAGAGAGCGAGAGAGACTGGAAGTCAGAGCGTGAGTTTGTGTGTGTGTGAGAGAGAGACAGACAGAAAAACATATAATAAGAGAAACAGAGAGAGAGAGAGAGAGAGAGAGAGAGAAAGAGAGAGAAAGATATAGAGAGAGACAAACAGACAGACAGACAGACAGGCAGACAGACAGACATACAGACAGACAGAGAGTGAGAATGAGAGTGAGAGTAAGAAGTAGAGAGGCAGAGAGAAAGCGGAAGACAGGCACAAAGAGAGAGAGAGAGAGAGAGAGAGAGAGAGAGAGAGAGAGAAAGTGTTGTGTGTGTGTGTGTGTGTTTGGAAGGGAAGGGGAGAGACCACGATACAAGTGAAACGACAACTTAGACTTGTCGGCCATCTTTCTTTCTCCATCAAAAATGACCTCCGAAGCCTTGAGATATTTATTAAGAGTCTATCTTTGAACTCGCGACAAGAGAAAGAAGTGGAAAGAAAAATTGAAAAGAGAAAAAATATATACACACAATATTTCATTTCATATCTTCTCTGACTGGCAATAAAAACGAAACATAAAATCTTTTTAAAAAGCTAAAAAGGAATAAAAAACAGTCAACAAAATGATCAAAATAAGACACATTTGTTTTATGTCTTTCTTTTGACAAAATGAAGCATTCTGACACACTAGCCGAGCTAGTCCCTTACGCTGGGTACGATAAATGCAATCCTATTAGTAATTCACTAAGTTATATAACTCTGTCCATCCGTATAGCTGGTTAGATGGATCCTGGCATAAATGAAATATAGACGATGGTCACGTCTTTGTACGTACACTGACTTACGATAACAATTAAAATGTAAACAATGGATGTTTGGAATGAATGGAGGTATAAACATGATTACATATCATAGCATATCTATCTATATATCTGTCTATTTATTGTTAATGGGAGCTATTGACTCCTAACTCTGAAAGTAATGTTATTTTTGTATTTTCACCTATTTCCTTATTTATTGCATATTTTGTCATTCTCAAAAATACACATGCCCATAGTCACAAAGAACAAATGTAGTAAAATATTTTGATGTCAATCTTATACCCAGTTCCATGAATGGGATGACATAATCTCATGAGAATCCTTAAAGTTGAAAACAATTTATGTAAGTATAAATCTATATAATAAAACAATGTCGAAATTTATCTTATTTTGTGTGCAATTGTTTTCTAAGTCAGAGTTATGCCCCTTGATAAAGAAGAGTAGACCACCTTTGGTTAAAAGCGTAGACCCCCAAATCTCGTGATAAATACGATATCTTTTGGGGAGTCTCATACCAAAATGCTAATTAATTAAGACCAGATTTCTTCATCATGTGTTCTCAAGATACATTACGGACAGGACCACTTTCAATGCACTTCTCTTAACAGAAAAGATACAACGAGAAAATTTAAATATTCACATTATCTTTGTACGTAGAATAACTTGTGCATTCTTATTGTATAGGAACAATGTATTTCCGTATGTGATCTCATGTTTTGCTTGTCTTGTTTACTATGTTTATATTGTTGAAGACAAGCTATTAATAAATGAATTTTAGCAGCAGCCTAACGTACTCCAAGAATTAAATAAAATTCCTTGCCAACGCGTTGCCAATCTTGATAACGCAGAATATGAAATATTCTAATTTTTATAGAAGATAACGTCTGTCTGTAGTTGTTCACGTTCAAACGTAAGTTTTTTAATTAGCTTTTTAAAATTATGTTATAATCTTAAACAATTTCATTTAATTAATTGAATACGCTAAAGATACGGTAAGTAACTCAATTAAACTTCACAAAAATACGATTTGAAAAAGAGGGAAAACGACCATCATGTAACGGCCGTTTTAAAATGATATTATTTCGTACCATGTCTATGTCGTAGTTAAAAGAAATAAACTTTCAACTGAATCAACTTTTATTATACATTTATTTCATTGGGAGTGCTGAATTCAGTTTTTAAATTCGCATATGAGTAAAATTTAACATGATGTTTTATTTCAGGAAATAGAAAAGTGCATTCTATCGTGAGCTAGTAATGATTAAAGGGAGATATTGCCTCTGGTCCAAGAGAGATAACTCCTTGATAATTCTGAGCAAACATATTATCTTAGTAGTGGATTTCGAACCAACGAAAATTCGTTTTTACAACAAACATAATATCTGAAGTAGATAATATAACTAAATGTTATAGTCATTGCAGTTGAGATGAACGTAAAAGGTAATTCCGAGTGCAAAGACTAAATATTTTTTGAAATTTCTTTCGTTGATAACAAAAGCGAACTATTGCAAACATGAACTTAATATGTGTTGAAATCCAAGAAAGAGTGTGACGCGCGCTATCATCAGGCCTTTAAATTAAAACGTTATGGACGGCCGTATTTCATTGTCGAATGTTGCCTATAAGAAAATCCGATTCTGAGTAGATGACACCGATCTTTGGGCAGAGAAAAGGATATTCTTTTTCCTATAAGGCTATAAAACTAATGTTAGATAACAAGAATGGGCACCGTGTGGAGAAAGCTTCAAAAAGTGGTGGGTGCTAAAAGCGGAAGTCAAGAAAGTCACGTCATTTCCGTTTGGAGAGCGGTCTGTCCCTTGAGCCTGTGACCAGCCGACCGATCAGATGCGAGAAACGCAGCAGTCTCTGCCAGCCCGTGGGTGGGTGGGGGGTGGGGGTGGGGTTGTAAGCACAGGTGGTCAAAAGTCAGACTGTCTTCTGTATGTTATGGTATATCTCCCTCCAATTCATTCTCTCTTTCTCTCGTACACACTATTTCAGTCTCTGTCTCTTTGTTTTATGTTCAATAAAATCTTGTTAAAACCAAATCCGGCGTCCATGTGGTTATAGATCAACGGCTGATGGACACAAGCCTGGGTATACACCAGCGAAGGTAAGCAGTATCCAACACTAAGGGATACTTTATTCCTAGTTTTTACGTGTTTAGCGATCACGTGTCTAGGTATCTTTCCTAAAGACGAGGTCGCCATCTTGTGTGTTGTATGATCCGGAATAACGCATGGGTGTCGAAAAAAGAGCATTTGAAGAAACTGTTGGATTTACATACATTACACATGGATATTTACATAAACAGTTCGTCGAAGAGAAACGTAAAAAGGGAAATGAAACCTTTAAGGTTGAACCTAATAAGATATACAAAGGGATAAAATCGCAAACATTAGTACTAAGGAGAGAATACATTAAAGGCCCGAATACAATCGATAAAGCACATGTGTTACTGGGATCGCGGATAGAGAATTATATGAATGAATCATGTATACATAAACATGACTTATATTTGTGTTTGTTGCGAGGTTCTAAGAATCTATGAGACTATTACCAGGGGAACTATACTGGATATGAGAAAGAACAAATGCACGCGGGAACAAGAGTATTTATGCATATCGACCACATATGACCGGCGTGCTTTACCATTCATAAAAGACGAGCTTGATAGACATTTTCATATGCGTTTTAGCACTCGAAGGGCTAAGATCATTGTTCCCGATATTGTTATTTAAAACGGTGTTGTTGAAGAAATGTATACCACATAACGAAGTTCCTGTTGCGAGCGCATTGTTCTCGAGTTCGGTATTGAAAACGGTGTTGTTGGAGAAAAGTCTACTACATGATAAAGATCTAGTGGCAAACATGTTATTGCATTGAATACGGTGTCACTTGGGAAATGTATACCACGTACCAAAGTTCCAGCGTCGAGACCCTCTTTCTCTCCTATGTTTTCTTATTTTTATTCCTTCAGATAATGATCATGATTTCTTATAACAGTTTTGGCATGTCGCCTGTCGCTTGGAATCATCAAGAGAGTGGACTGTATTGCTATTGCTACTGTCGAGTCAGTATTGACGCTGCGGACAGGAAGGCTGCTACAATAGATGATGATGATGATGATGATGATGATGATGATGATGATGATGATGATGATGATGATGATGATGATGATGATGATGATGATGATGATCACGTTACTGCGGGCATAGATTATACCCCTTGTCTATCGTGTTAATAAATTACCTCCTTTGTGTTCTAAAAGGCGATTTGCTTGGCCCAGACACCTCGCATATTGACAAATCACCAGGCAATCTATTTGGCGAGAACCAAAAAGACGTAACACCCAATTCTCGTTGTCTTTTGAAATAATCTTCGTTCGCACTGGATGCATTTACAGCCGCCATTGTGACGTTAATGCGAATCCTTTTTTTTTCGCAAATACTCTCGTACTTAAACTGACGCTTTAGGACAGTATCGGATAAGTTGGTCTTTTAATTAAGCCGCAAACACACTTTGCTTTCAAGACATTTCTTGTATCATAATTTGAATACATATATTATTAACCTCCGTCTTGTGTATTTTTTCATTAAGTTTCTATTTCATCTTATCTTCGTTCTCACTTTGCAAGGCAAGCAAAGAACGAAATGCTCGCAATAGCGAAAATATCAATTTTACACCGAAAAGAAAATGAATGAACTATGCGTAATTAAAAGTATTAATTTTAAACTTATTTCTAACTCATGATTTTGCTTTGTCACCGTGTTTTCCCAGCTGTCAACAGTTAATATTTTTCTATCATCTTTCCTTTACAGATTTTCCTCGGCACATCTCAAACGTCTCTCTTCTGTCGTTGATCGCAATTTCTCGTATCAAACTTGATAATTCTATTCATCTCCTCACTCTCATCGTTTTAGAGTTTCGCAACATAAGCTCATTTAATCTCGAATTTTAAATTGAAATTTTATAATATAATTTTTTATATATATATATTTTTTTATAATATATTTACTAAAAACGATAAGTGATCAACATTGACCCAAATTAGTTTATCAAAACAAAAGTGTCCACAGATTAGAGCTCAGTCGAACACCTTTCATAGAAATAAAGATTAAATAGAGAAACGTTGGCCTTTTGGAAATCCTTTTAGACTGAGGCAATTTTTATTTTTTTGTCTAATGCAGAGTGCCTCTTTCTGGGAAGCTGTATTTTCCTCATTTAAATAAAACCGAGGTTGTCTAACTCTGCCTTCCCGGGGAGTCAAGTAAATAGTAACTAGCAACGTCGCTCTTGTGATAAAGGGGCTAATCATCCCTCACTAACTTATTTATTTATTCTTTACTTAGACAGGTAGAGGATTGCATCGCAAGTGAGGTAATTTCTAGATAAGAAGAATGATCCAACCATTTTTACCTTTGGAAACATATACTCACATCTTTTAGATGTTTCTTCACACCTCTATGAGAAGCTTTGCAAGTTGGTCTGTCATTAGTTTGGCATAAAATATTCGTCAGTTTGTCACGCTTGTATTATATAAATATCTTTTCTTTCAGAAAGAAGGCGTCGACTATAGCTATAGATTTCCAAGAACTGGTGGTTTCTTGTTTGTTGTTCTTCTTAGTGTCTGCTTCCCACAGCTAGACTCCTACTGCCCCACGTTGTATTTTTTTTATCACGGATGGCAGCAAATCGTCGGACGGTGATTGTCATTAATAAAGGTTTTTTGAAATTTAAGCAATTGCGGCCTCTTGAGGAGTTCCTCCAACCAATCTTATTGATAAACTGTTTCATCCTATTAACTTCTTTCAATTTTGAAGATTTTATTCTACCCTTTTTTGCGATAACATCAGATCTCTTTACTCAACTTCATCCTATCAACTTTTTTCCATTTTAAATGTAGGCTCAGCGTTCAACAAGTAACATTTCTCGATCAGCTTTTCTTTCCAGATTTTGGTCAGCGTATAAAATCAATCTTAAGCACAGCTTCCTTCTATCGTTGATTGAAATTTCTCGTGTCAAACTTCACTTCCTCACTTTGATTCGCTCCAATATGGGGTTGTCTTTGTGGCGACCGTCATAATTTGGCAGTCAAGGTATATCTAATTTGAATTACTATCTTAAAACCAACCTTAACGAGCCTCTCACAATTCTATATTTCATTTAGTTAGAAAATAAATGTTATTTCCCGTTTGTAATATATTGAACGTCCGTTCGAAACAATTCAAGAGCAATCTTAGTAACTGTCTATTTAGCGGGTCCAGAAGGTCAGGTTTGACAAACTATGAAAATGGATGAAATCGGATATAGTAGTCACGTGACGTCCTTCAGGTAGTTAGAAAAAAATTGTAAGGGAGCAGATCAAACCAGGCGTACAAATGATGTTTTTCAAATCAGTAGTTAAACAAACTGAGGTTGTCTCTCTTTCTCCACCACCATGCCGTATAGCATAAGAACTCAAATAAAAGAACAAGATTTCAATTTGAAAATAATCTTAGAGTTGTTCTATTAGTTTGAATTAACGACGGTTGAGTTTGATTCGTTCAGTAAGAAGTGTATTTCATTTCTTGTACAATTTCATACAATATGATAAAACTCCAATCATTTCTTCAGAGTCCAACCACAATACGATTGTGACGACGGAGATATTCACCAGAGTTTACGCGAAATAAACTTGTTTAATCTCGTAATTTTTAATTTTATTTTATGTTTACTTATCTAAATGATAAAGTTATCGTATGGATTTTTCAAAGTCAGACCCAAATAGCAATCCGTCTATGTCAATAAATGATCCAAACTAGCCTTTTTTTCCTTCCGCTATGTTATTGTTAGGAATATGTTTTATTTTTCATCAGTTTTTTTTGTTTCTGAATATAATTATCTTGTGTACACATCTTTTTTTTTTTTTAGAGTGGATACGTTTTTCCTTCGTTCATTATAATAATGAAAGAAAAAAGCAAAAATATCCACTCTATATGTTTTCTTACCCGGAATAAATATTGCTACGTTCGACCAGAAGAGATCTTCATTTCTTTCAATATTTCAGCAATTTCAAACATTTTCCCCAAGAGAGTAGCTTCCCCTGAAAGCCTTTAAAATTCTTAACAAGTCTTCATATATTAAAATATTAAAAGCTTAGGAAGCTATTTACATCCAATAATTTTATAAATAGATGTTAAAACAATATTACCGTAATAAAATAAGTTATGCATTTATAAACTTTGCTCAATTAATAATGTAATAATCAGTCGTTTCCTTGATAATTAAATTCAAATTTAAACATTTTATTTTTAAAAATAGTTTGGTAAACAAATAGACAACAAGAAAAAATAGCATAGTTTAAAAAGAACGTTCTATGATGGAGTACTGATGCCACATCAGGGGAGGTGCCGCTTCAAACACTGTTCGTTGCCCAGATAGAGTTAAAAATCGACTCTGAAATCTAATTTGTTCCTTACAGCTCTTTTCTCACAAAAGAGAGAATGCTAGTTACTCTCTAACTCTATAATTATTTCCATAGAAGGTGCTCGACTGAGCTTCAATTTTTGCTCCTCCCATGGGGGTGGGGTGGGGGGCAAAAATTGGAACTCAGTCAAAAACTAATTTTCATTCACAACAGGGAAAAATTATTTTTATCGCTGTGTGCATAGAATCAGGCGAAATTTTCATAAACAGGACTTCTTTGCAACAGGATTAACGTCTATGGAATACATTACCACGGGACTACTTAAATTATATATAAGTAACTTAAAGTAAGAAATAACAATTTAAATAACAATTTTAATTAAAAAATCTATAGAAAACACAAAATATTATAGGATATTTAAGAAATTTCAAAACCAAAATAAACAAAGTGATTTTTTTAATAAACTAATTAATTTATTTTAAAACTTGAGCTTTCGACAGAGTTTTCCCTTTTCAAAGCAAGATATTTTCTTCTTTTTTTCTTTCTTCTTTTTTACTTGTCTTATCCGTTCGAGACATATCTGCTTCTTCTTGGTGACAGTAGTTGGTTCAGCTGATGGAAATGACGGTTAGTTTAAAAATAAGTCTGAATATGAGCACGTGGTTTCGCGCGTTGAATAATGAAAATATAGTCACATTTTTCTAAATCATTGTTTTGTATTCGAATGATAGTTAAGAAATTTCAAAACCAAAATAAATAATTTGAATTTCTTTTTTTTTTAATAAATAAATTTATTTATTTTAAAACCTGAGCTTTTAGCGCAATGTCTTGCTTTGAAAAGGGCGAATTCCTCGAAAGTTCAGGTTTTCAAATAAATCAATTGATTTCAACTTTCTTAAATATCATTCAAATACGAAACAATGTTTCAAGAAATGTGACTATCTATTCATTATATGAAATAGTATGTATATTCGTGATATTTTTTATATATGATACGAAATATTAAAATCAAGCAGCTTTCTGGAGTTTTTTTTTGGTTCCGATCTAGCGGGTTTTGAAAATCTCAGTTGACAACACGAGCCAACCGCTGGTATATTGGTAAAAATGTGCTTTTCTTGAGGAAATAGTCAAGTCGTTTTAGGTTTTTACTTCTATACAAATGATAACATGTTTGGGCTCGGGATATATATTTCCCTCGTGAATAATTTGAATAAAAATGTCACAAAATGTTTCTCGGGATTTCATCTTGCTGATAAAATAGGCGTTTCTTCCTTAGTTTATTTGCACTGTTGACTTTAAATGTATTTATGCTGATAATATCGTGATTTTGACCACTAACCATCGGACAGGGTTGGGCAATGGGCAGGGCTGCCTGCTTGCCCAATACCATTGGGATGGTATGGTATAGTCCAACATGGTGTGGTGGTAGGATTTTTGAATCTGAGGAAAGTGGAAGGGTGCGCGTTTGTGGTCGGTTGTCGTAGCTGATTACGGGGTGAAAGGTCGAATTGAGATTTCACACTCGCCTGTTATGACAGTGATGTCAAACCCAATGCTTCTTATATTAGATTCATCGATTGGGGGTTGAGGTGGGGGGGGGGCAGGGTCTGGGGCAGATAGAGGGAGGCACGAAGAAGGCAACAAAACAAATAGGAAATTGTTATTATTTATCCTATTCGTTTCAAATAACTCCCAAATTCCCCAAAGAGAGAGAGAGAGAGAGAGAGAGAGAGAGAGAGAGAGAGAGAGAGAGAGAGAGAGAGATGTTTATTTTTTATTTCTATATTTTTTTTCTGGTAAGATTAAAAATGTATTTTCTAAGATAAACCCGAGAGATTTTTGAAAAAAATGACTTTCTTTATCTTGTTAACTTAGAGAGAAGATTAAAAAATGAAATAAATAAATAAATAATAATTATAATATAATAATAATAATAATAATAATAATAATAAGAAGAAGAAGAAGAAGAAGAAGAAGAAGAAGAAAAAGAAGAAGAAGAAGAAGAAGAAAAAGAAGAAGAAGACGAACGAAAGAAAGAAAATACTGATGAACGTGTGTGCGCGCGTTTGTTTGTGCCTGTGTATGTGTGTTCGCGCGCTCACTCTTACCAAATACTCTCCAAGATATTAAAAATAAAGATTCCTGAATGTTTTGATGTTTCTTCACCAAAGACGTGTATTGTGGACGGATTATGAGTGTTGAAACAAATCTCGACATTAATAAACTTGTATGACCACTTTTCGTGTGTCTGTGAATCCGTGTGGTGAAGGGAGGGGGTTTCTCGCCACTGCGTGACTTACACGTAACTATTTTATTATTTATTATTAATCTATTATTTATTGAAATCAAAAATTAAAAAAAAAATCAATAAAAAAATTAACTACGAAATTAAATCCACCATAATGTATTTCAGTTTCTTCGTAAACAGATCAACCATTTTAATCATGTGTTAATAGTTGAAAACAAAACAAAAGAATCAATTAGCCCTACTTCGTGACCATCCGAAATTTGAAAGGAATCTGGAAGCATTTAAACTGTCAAATATCAATCATTTCTGTTTTAAAACTTCTTAGCAAATCCTCATTTGATTAAAAGATTTAAACTTTCGGAAGTTAATTACATCCAATCGTTTTATAAATAGGGATTAAAGCAACGTTACTTTGACAAAATTACTTATAGGTTCAAAACAATTTGGTTCTCCAGATTTTTTCGAAATTGTTCCTAGTGCTCCTACAATTATTGATATTACTGTCGTTTTCTTCATATTCTAAGTTCCATCTTTCTGCTTCCATCAACTTCAACCTGTGAACAGCTGGGACGGCGAAATCTAAAATTTGGTAGGTTTTTTTCTTCCCGTTTTTTTCCTTCTTATTACCACTTCCGGTCTTATTGCTTGGATGAGTTCAGCAGTTTTTATTATTATTATTATTATTATTATTATTATTATTATTATTATTATTATTATTATTATTATTATTATTATTATTATTATTATTTACTCACTAGGAGTTCTCACAAAGGTCATCATCAGTGATAGCTCATTGATAATAACCGGTGGTGTTCCCTGGAGTCTGAATGACAACAAGTCTCCCTAGATTTCCAGTACTTCCCACTTTCTATAACCATTGAAAATGATTTTGCATTATCGCAACAGCCGTTTACCATTGATTTCTCGCTGTAAACGACCATTAGTCTTCTCTGAGATTTGGGTGACAATAAGCCTCCCCAAAGTCCAAGTATTGTAGGAGGGAGGTAAACACCAACTTTTAAATGGAATTTTCCATTCTTTGCTTAATTATAACATCACGTAGAAAATACCGTTCTTAAAATTATTTTCGCACAACCGCACTTAAATATTGCTACATAACCTTCATGTGTGTCTTTCGTATGATATACTTCGAGTCTCTTTTGTTGGGTTTTGAAGAATCGTTAACTTAGTGCACTCACGGGCCAACAGAGGTCGTTAGTAATACTTATAAAGGCAGGAATAACATCCAATTAGCTGGGGTTAAATAATTCAATGGTTATTGGCGTGAAGATAATCGTATCGGCTAGTTGAGATCAAACCCAGTCGAATCTCTAACGCTCTCTTACGGAGTAACACAAGTGGAAAAGGTATGAACCTCACTGCCTTTTCATTAGTGAAGAAATAGCAACTAGTCTTTAATAAATCGTATACAATAACTCGTTTTCACCACTAAATTAAAAAAAGGGTTTGATGTGCCATAAAACCTACGTGTTGTGGCTTTAAAATGCTGAAAATAAATACGACAACAAGGAGGTAGTTTACAAGAATATGTATTTTCAGAAAATACAGAAGTAATGTGTGGCCAGAGACTGTTTTTGGATCAGTTATAACAATTTTTCTTTATTTCAACCCTTGCCGCTATTCATAGTGTCGAGAAGAGTCCATATAGTGACGCAATAGTTTCTATCACCGTAATAATATGCCCCCCCCCCAATAAATAACATGATTATTATTATTTATTTCATTCCTTTCCACTGCAGCTAGATGTGGCACAAGGAAAACCCAGCTTCCCCGGGCACATTGATTGCTACCAAAATAGCTGTGAACAGACTGACGGAATTTCCCGGTAGGTGTCGCCTCATGCGATCGGCCATAAACCAAACCTCCCTCAAAAGAGGAGATAATACCTGAGAGTGTCACTTTCCATGACAGAGCCGAACCATAGGTCACTCTGACAAAAGAAGGATCTGGTGGTTCTGATCAGTCCTATGTTGTCGGAATGATTTCCAAGGACGGATACTTGACCGGTATATAATGTCGACTGGAACCATTTTACTCCATCCAGCTCTATTTCAATAGTGCTAGTTTCTTCTTCTTCTTCTTCTTCTTCTTCTTATTCTTCTTCTTCTTCTTCTTCTTCTTCTTCTTCTTCTTCTTATTATTATTATTATTATTATTATTATTATTATTATTATTATTATTATTATTATTATTATTACTACTATTCTTCTTCTTCTTCTTCTTCTTCTTCTTTTTCTTCTTCTTCTTCTTCTTCTTCTTCTTCTTCTTCTTTTTCTTCTTCTTCTTCTTCTTCTTCTTCTTATTATTATTATTACTACTATTCTTCTTCTTCTTCTTCTTCTTCTTTTTCTTCTTCTTCTTCTTCTTCTTTTTCTTCTTCTTCTTCTTCTTCTTCTTCTTCTTATTATTATTATTATTATTACTACTATTCTTCTTCTTCTTCTTCTTCTTCTTATTATTATTATTCTTTTTCTTCTTCTTCATTTAACATTTTCTACACGTTTATTTAAAATATTGTATACGGCATTATATATATATATATATATATATATATATATATATATATATATATATATATATATATATATATATATATATATATGCGTTCATGTTAAGAGTACCCACAAGTATAGGGACGATGGCGTTTTGCACTTATTTCTAATTTCAAGTGACAGCAAGACTCTTCGATATTTAAAATCCTATTTCAGCAATGCTATTTTCTGAATTTTTTTTCTTCGTCTTCTTCTTTTCTTGTTTTTCACTTCTTCAGTTCTTTCGTTCTTCTTCGTTCTCTTTCCCAGTTTGAACAATCATGAAACATACTGCACACGTTGCAGGACTGTACCAATCGAGGATACGTTCTCGACAGTCAGTCCGACTGTGCCTTTGGTGTTGTCGGCCTGTTCAGCCTCAGGATGTCAACCCTCCCAGCCTTTACCTTCTTATCTGAGAAGGGGTTAGCTTATTGGTAATCGTCTGAGGCGCCACTAGCAGGGAACGCCAACGAGGCTGCTAAGGCATTTTTTGTAAGCCAGAGCGCGCTAATCCTCGTGTGCTGTCTTTTCAAAACTCCACCTGACCTTGTGTCTAACCTCCTGAAGAGGAGATAAATAAAATACCTTACAGGCCTTCACTTATATCACTTATTTATTTTTGTTTCATACTGTAGTGAATGTATAGTATTGCTCGTGTTCAAGTGACAACAAGTCTTCATAGTAGCTTGAAAACATATCACATATTTTACGGGAATACAGCCTTCATCCCTTTCATTTTTCTTTCTTTTCTTAGTAATTTTTTGTCAGCGAAATATCAAACCAGCAGTGGATGCTATTGGTACTATTCAAGTGGCAACAAGCTCATGGGTGTTTAAGATTATTGCTTGTTCATATTTGTATTGGTCATTTTCTTCTTTTTCTCTTCCCAGGATAAAACACTCATTCATTTTCGACTAGGAGTAAAGTGTAGTGTTTATTCTGATACTACACTTCTTCTTTTCTTATTCTCGGTCAGTGCAGGGGAAATCCTTCTAGACTGAGGCAATTTACATTTTTTGTTCCAATCCAGAGCGCCCCTTTTTGGTGAGCTAGCTTATCCCCACATTAAAAACTGATCGTGTATCTAACTCTGCCTTGGTGGAAATGCAAGTAAATCGGGCCTTATTCATTAAACTGTTCCTGCCGGTGGGGCCGACTGCAACCCTATACAGATGGGTAACCAACATCACACCCCGAAAACCTGGCCACCTGTAGGCCGCGAATGGCGACCCGAGATTTTTTAGGACGAGGTTTTCGTGGCTGAGCTGTATGTTGCCTGGTGACTTGCAACAATCCACTTCGGCCCTTACTTTGGCTAGACGGGAGGTCAGAGTGACCTGAACAGAGCGATCGGCTGGTCATGTCATGACCTATGACCTATTAGTTCACCCCCAACCGTATTATTCAATCTGATTCTTCAAAGAATCAAAACCTTATTCCTCCTTTTTATTTTCCTCCCAAGTAGATACAAGAAAACAATAGCTGAGGAGCAATCGCGTTGAGAACAAAGAAGATTACTACTGCCGAAGAGTAATGTTTTCTAAGAGTAATGTTTTCTATGAAAACCGTTCCCACTCTCACTGTGGAATGTTTTCTGAGAGTAATGTTTTCTAGGAGTAGTATTTTCTGAGATAATGCACTTACTCTCTCTGTAAAATATCCTTCTAAGAGTAATGTTTTCCAGGAGTAATGTCTTCTAAGAGTAATGTTTTCTAAGAGTAATGTTTTCTAGAAGTAAAGTTTTCTGAGAGCAATGCTCCGACTCTCTCTGTAAATATCCTTCTAAGAGTAATGTTTTCTAAGAGTAATGTTTTCTGAGTGAAATGTTTTCCAGGAGTAATGTTTTCTGAGTGAAATGTTTTCCAGGAGTAATGTTTTCTAAGAGTAATGTTTTCTGAGTGAAATGTTTTCCAGGAGTAATGTTTTCTAAGAGTAATGTTTTCTAAGAGTAATGTTTTCTGAGTGAAATGTTTTCCCAGGAGTAATGTTTTCCAGAGGTAATGTTTTCTAAGAGTAATGATTTCTAAGAGTAATGTTTTCTGAGTGAAATGTTTTCTAAGAGTAACGTTTTTGGGGAGTAGTGTTTTCTAAGAGTAATCTTTTTTGAAGTAAAGTTTTCTGAGAGCAATGCTCCGACTCTCTCTGTAAAATTTCCTTCTAAGAGAAATGTTTTCTAAGAGTGATGTTCCCATTTTCACTGTAAGATTTGAATCTAAGATAATGTTTTCTAGGAGTAATGTTCTCTGGGATTAATATTTTGTAAGAGTTCTCATTATCACTGTAAAATTTACTTCTAAATGTTTTCTAAGAATGACGTTTTCTAAGAATGATGTTTTCTAAGAATAATGTTTTCTAAGAATAATGTGTACTAAGAATGATGTTTACTAAGAATAATGTTTTATAAGAATTATGTTTTCTAAGAATGATGTTTTCTAAGAATAATGTTTACTAAGAATGATGTTTACTAAGAATTATGTTTTCTAAGAATGATGTTTTCTAAGAATTATGTTTACTAAGAATTATGTTTTCTAAGAATGATGTTTACTAAGAATAATGTTTACTAAGAATGATGTTTACTAAGAATAATGTTTTCTAAGAATTATGTTTTCTAAGAATGATGTTTTCTAAGAATTATGTTTTCTAAGAATTATGTTTTCTAAGAATTATGTTTTCTAAGAATGATGTTTACTAAGAATAATGTTTTCTAAGAATGATGTTTTCTAAGAATTATGTTTTCTAAGAATTATGTTTTCTAAGAATGATGTTTTCTAAGAATTATGTTTTCTAAGAATTATGTTTTCTAAGAATGATGTTTACTAAGAATAATGTTTTCTAAGAATGATGTTTTCTAAGAATAATGTTTACTAAGAATAATGTTTACTAAGAATAATGTTTACTAAGAATGATGTTTTCTAAGAATAATGTTTTCTAAGAATAATGTTTACTAAGAATGATGTTTTCTAAGAATAATATTTTCTAAGAATAATGCTTTCTAAGAATGATGTTTTCTAAGAATTATGTTTACTAAGAATGATATTTTCTAAGAATAATGTTTACTAAGAATGATGTTTACTAAGAATGATGTTTACTAAGAATAATGTTTTATAAGAATGATGTTTACTAAGAATGATGTTTTCTAAGAATGATGTTTTCTAAGAATTATGTTTACTAAGCACGATGTTTTTTAAAAATATAAAATAATTTTCTTACCTATCGAATTATATTTAACAACCTTTTTGGCATTAAATAGCCTATAGATGGTTGATATAAAAACATCGAAAAGTCATTCAGGAAACATACAATATACTTTATAGGACTATAACGATTCTTCCTTAAATCTTGTTATTGAGCCTTTAAATAAGCATTCTTTTTCTTCTTCTTCTTAATTCTCGACTCGAACAGTGATTC
Source organism: Sepiola atlantica (assembly GCA_963556195.1). Taxonomy (NCBI): domain Eukaryota; kingdom Metazoa; phylum Mollusca; class Cephalopoda; order Sepiida; family Sepiolidae; genus Sepiola; species Sepiola atlantica. The sequence continues at coordinate 49,402,243 of OY744525.1, read as the reverse complement.
ATGGAAAGTAGAATATATTTATAAGACTACAACGTTCCTTATTTGCCGAGCTTTTAAACCAGCAGTGCATGTTTGATATCCTAGTATTCAGGTGACAGCAAGTCTCTACAGTATTTTAAGTCCGTTTTAGTCGTCACTTTACTTTTTTTTACATTTCCTTTCTTTTTCTTCTTCTTTTTCGGCCCGAACAGTAAGTCATGAAACACACAACATACTTTATAGGACGGTAACGTCCTTTTTAATTTTTTTGTAATCGAGCTTTCAAAGCGGCAGTGTATGCTTATATCCTAGTCTTCAAGTGATAGAACGTCTCTCCCGTATGTTAATCCCATTTAATTCTTCTTCTTCTTCTTCTTCTTCTTCTTCTTCTTCTTCTTCTTCGAATAGTCAATCATGAAACATACGATATATTTTATAAAACTATAGCAACCCTTTCTAATATTTTCTCATCGAGCTTTTAAATCAGCATTGTATGTTTGGTCAAGTGACACCAATCCATCCTGTTTTCATTTTTCTTCTTCTTTTTCTACATTTACTTTTCTTTTTGTTCTTTTTCTTCTTCATTCTCGGCTCGAACAATCAGTTATGAAATAGCCAATATACTTTTTAGGACTATAACGCCCCCTTTAAAACTGTCATCGAGCTTTCCAATCAACAGTGTGTGATTGTATCCTAGTATTCAAGTGACAGCAAGTCTCTCCCGTATTTTTACCCCGTTTCCATCTTCATTATTATTTTCTTTATTTTTTTTATTCCCAGCTCTAACAGTCAGTTATGAAACATACAGCATACTTTATAGGACAATAAAGTCTCTTTTGAAAAAATTGTTATTCGGCTTTTAAATCAGCAGCGTATCTTTAGTATCCTAGTATTCAAGTGACAGCAAGCTTCTCTAGTATTTTAAATTCAGCTGTGCTTCTTTTTTCATTATTGGTATCCTACAGTTGTGTTACAGCAAGCCTCTTCTATTCAAGTGACAGCATGTCTCTCCTGTATTTTAATCCGGATATTATATTAAAAAAAAATTTAGCTGTCGTTTCCGAGTTCATATTCTTTTTTTTTAATTTCCTTTTTTTTTTTTTTTCGTCATTCCCAGCTGGAAGAGTCGGGGATAAAATATATAATATACTTTATAGAACTCTTTCGTCCCCTTTCAATTTTTTTTTTTTTATATAAAAATGTTTGGTATCCTAATATTTAAGTGACAGCAAGTTTTAACCGATTTTTAATTTTCTTTTTCTACATTTTCTTTTCTTTTCTTTTTACTTTTTTTCTTATTCATTCCCGGCTCGAACAGTCAGCCATGAAACACACACTAGACTTTATAGGACTGCAGCCTGCAATTTGTTTCGTTTGTTTTCAGCCCCTTTACGGAGCTTCCATTTCTCACTACATTCGTCTACCTTTCACTAAGAGTCACTATATCTTTCTCCCTTCGTCGTCGTCGTCGTCTGTTCCCCCCTTTCCCATCCGCAAAACCCTAACACTTTTGTCACACAATAGTTGAAACTGTAGCACTAGCAGCAGCGGTATTGGCAGCAGTATCAACAGCAGCCGTGGCAGTAGTATTAGAGTGTTTCATCAGGACGCACAACTCACCACGCTGCTGGCTTCGGAGATTTTTCAATATCGCAGGTTAGTTTGGCGTTGACTTTTTCAACTTGATATTCTTTAAAAAAATTTACTTTTCTCTCTTTTTCTACATTCTTTTTTAGTCTTTTACATTTTTAATTATTTGTTTGTTATTTTACATCTTTTTCCGGGTGTTCTATATATATATATATATATATATATATATATATATATATATATATATATATATATATATATATATATGCGTGACACGCAGGATCAAGTTTTGTCGTGGCGACTGTACCACTTTCGTTAATACATTTGGGAAAGTTATGCATCCGTGTATCCTCCCTCCAGCTATAGGTTAAATAGTAGGGTAGACGAGACTCTCGAGCCTTGGTTGTGCAACTAGTCAAGGAGAAGGAAAACTCCAAAATAACACCAGTCTTTCTCTGCTTACCCCGGCATTGTTTCCGGTCATCCTGGACTTATTATTTCCACTGGACTTAAGTAATGCCGGTTCAGGAGAGGTGCGGTTAGTGATCGCGGAACGCTTACCTCACTATATACTCACTTCACAAGCACCCTTACTCTTAACCATTGTCTCTTGAAAGTGGAAAGAGGCCTATATACGTGTTTTTTAAAAAAAAATTATTGTTTATTGTTATTATTTTTTATATATCTTTTAGAAAACACAAAAAAAAACGCATAATGACATCCGGTGTTTTTTTTTGTTTTTTGTTTTTTTTTTGAGTGACAACGCATCACTTTCTTCTTTTTTTTTTAAAAGATTTTCTTTTGCTAATTAACATTTTTAATATTTTGGTTTCAAAAGTTTTTAAAAATCCTTTTCTTTCAATAATTTTTCTATTATCATTTTGTTTGTCAGAACTCATAGTATAGAGTTTGGCAAAAACTATTTTCCCGGATAAACTTTATAGCAATATTAACCTAACAGGTCCCGCACTTTTGTCAAGCTTCGGTCCCCGTCGCATCGCTGCAGTGTTGCATAACTGTGCTTGTT
>OY744525.1:49387147-49397147 GCA_963556195.1 Sepiola atlantica | reverse complement strand
CGTCACGGAACTTTCTCGTTTGTAAATCTTCTTCGTGAGGTTCTCAAACCGTCGAGCTATCCTTCTGGTTTCAGGTGGCAATCCGTAGACTATATCGCCGATTGTTCTTAATTCGGCCATTTTTTTCGAACGTTTTCGACTTTCTTACACACATATATATATATATATATATATATATATATATATATATATATATATATATATATATATATATATATATATACTTCACCTTAACTCAACGGCCGTATATGTCTTCTCGCTACATAAGTTAAGAATGGGGTCGCATGTTGCTTTGTAGTTTGTTTACAAGTAATACATATATATATATATATATATATATATATATATATATATATATAGAGAGAGAGAGAGAGAGAGAGAGGGAGAGAGAGAGAGTCAAGAGAAGCTATTGACCCCTAACTCTGAAAGTAATATTATTTTTCTTTTTTATCTATTTCTTTATTTATGGCATATTTAGTCAGTCCGAAAAATACACATGACTATAGTTACGAAAAAGCTTTCAAATAAAGTTTTAAAATTTGTGAAAAGCGCACCAATTAAGGTTGGCAATTCAAGACTAATGAAAGTTGCCACTTGGCAGATATGGAATATGGTTTGTTACTTAACTGTGCACGTAGGCCTAAAGTGCATTCACAAACCACGTCGTAGAACCAGGTGTTCATGAAAGAGTAAGCGTTCCCTGCTACACATGGGTCACTCCACTCACCATATCTTACACAATAACTCATAAGCCCTATTTTCCATTGCATGCTCCTTTCTTGATCATCAACTTTAGCACTACCATTCAAAATCAAAACTTATCTACTGTCTTCTAATAGCGTACTCGAAGTTTATCTTAAAAAGAAACAAGAATTTGCCGTTCAGTTCCACCCTGACTGTTTTTCCTCCAAAACAACCTATGAGCTGAATATATATATATATATTGTAAATTAATTAAAAAAATCTTCATACAAAAATTAATTTATAAGTTAATTAATTAAAAAAAATATCTCTCTATATATGATATAAAGTTTACTAGAAGGTTTTCCGTGTGAAGAAGTCTTTATTCATTCTATATACCGTTTCGGTATATTATATACATTCTTCAGATATGCAAAAACCATTCATTTGTAATGCTATGCCCGCTTAGTATATCTGAAGAAGGCATATAGTACACCGAAACGTCAAACGGACAGAATGAAGTTTTTTTTCACTTACAATCATTTTGTAGTCATGATTATACCACCATAAAATCGCCTACAATCAGGTCGAAGGCACCGGTTTCTTTAAAATCACCGAAATTATGCAGCGTTCAATCTGGTCAGTACTGAGATGGGTGACTATTTCAGAATGACAGGTTTTGTGCGTAAAACCGGCCTTTGTAGCTTTGCAACCACTCGTCAACGAACCGTCCTCGGCCGATTGATGTGATCTGCGTCGACCATAGACTGCGAGATATGTATATATATATAAATTTAGGCAGACATTATTAAATAACACGGAGTGTTTCTGCTTGATAACACTTTTATTTTCAATTTTCCGAATAGTCGATTTAGTATTTCGGTCAAATTGGTATATGTTAAGTTCCGTGGGTTTCTCATTCCATTTTTATTTCTTTTTTCACGGAACTCTCACCAGTTTGACCGAAATACTAAATGGACTATTCGGAAAATTGAAAGGATAAAAAAAGTCTTATCAAGCAAAAATACACAGTGTTATTAATAATGTCTGCCTAAATGAAACCATGCTGCTTAAACACATACAATATATAAATTTTTATATATAAACATGTAAATAAACATATATATATATATATATATATATATATATATATATATATATATATATATACAGTGCAGGTCGATGATGGAAATATAAAATAAGCTTAACGTTACTTCAGTTTCATGGCACATATTTGTATACATATGTAAGCTCCAATGAAAAGAAACTGAAATCTTAGGAAGATCTCCATCACCCCAGTAATTATAGGAGCAACAGGACTAATTAAAAAGAATTTAAAAAACTATCTGGCGAATATACCCGGTGAACCGAGTGCAAGAGAGACACAAACAATTGCCCTTTAAAGATGGCTAGAATCTTAAAAAAGATATCTCGGCTGGAGTGTCTGAAATAGCCGGTGAATATCTGGCATCCGGTAAGATGCCCCATCTCCAGCCAAAACAAAAAGATACGAATTTTTTTTTAAAAGAGGGAAATCTCCAATTGACTATGTGGGTTAACTTAATATATATACTAGAAGAATACCCTTCGCAGGGCGGGTAAACTTAATTCTTCGAAAAGAAGAGATTTGCACCATTTTTATGTCCTCTTACGAAGATTAAAGTCAAGATATAATGGATCAAATTCAATGCAAGCCTGATATATTTTATTTTTAAAATTCCATTTTTGGGGTCTAACAAGTATATATATATATATATATATATATATATATATATATATATATATATATATATATATATATATATAGTAATTCAGATAAAGTTTGATTCCACAGGGTTAAAAGATTGGAAAATCTTTACTGTGTGTATAAAATAGTGCTCAATAATAAACAGAACTATTTATTTATAATAAAAAGTTTTATTTACACAAGCAAAATTTGGCTACACATCTATAAACATATTTCAATCACAGTTTTAATAAGCCTGACATATTCAAGCCAACACCTAAATTCACTTTCTTAACGTGGTAATTTCCCGTGGCTATGAGGTTAGAGCACTAGCTTGCGGAGACTAGGCTGATTCTGTAACTTGGGTTCGAACCATCCGACCGTCTGAAATTATCACGTGCTACACTGATGATCATAACAGCTTGAAACGCCAGCGTCTGTAGGTAAAAATAATTTAATATTTACTTAATAAATATCGGTATGTATATATATATATATATATATATATATGTGTGTGTGTGTTTTCAATTGCGTATATCGTGGTAATTAAAATTAATCCGATATTTAATAACATGTGTGTATGAACATTCGAATTGAAAAAAATGTTTGCAACTTTTCCCTTTCACACTATTATAACAATTATAGTATTTCATTTTTAGTACAATAGAATTTATAAATATTTAAAGATGCATTTTCAATTTAATAGCAACACACACCTTTCTCTCGTTCTATCTTTTCCTCTTTTTCTCTATCTGTCTGTCTGTCTCTCTCACTTTCTATCTTTTCCCCCTCTTTTTTTACTCACCTTTTAACTAACTCTCTAATTAACTTTCACTTTCGCTTTAAGTTTCACTTTCACTTTCGCTTTAAATCTCTATTTTGTTCATTCGCTATTCTTTAACCTTCTCTCTCTCTTTCCCCGTTTTTCTTTTCTTTTATCATAAAATTTTAAACATCGTTTTACCCTTATTTCCTTCCTTTGTTTCTTTTGTCTTTTATTCTCTTCTTTCATTCTCCCTCTCTTGCGCTGCGAAAGTTTAACTTTCATAAAAAAAATATATGAACGTCCAACTCACTTTTTTCTCCTTTCTTGTCAATCTCCCCCCCCCCCTCTGTACCTTCTTCTTCTTAAATTTTTTTTTGTTTTTTACTTTTACAAAATGTGACATGAGTCTCTGGTCTCTGATAATGAGAACAACCTACCTCTTCTTTTCCGTCATAAATGGTGTAAAAAAAGGAAAAGCCCGCCGAAAACGAATAATTGTAAAAAAACCAACAAAATATGCCCTTTTTTAACCATGATACTTCGAAAAACTTTTTTGAATGTTAAATAAATGAAAGTAAAAATAAAATAAAGTGAAGAAAAAGAAAAAGAAAGAAAGAATAATAAAAAAAAGAATAGAGAGAGAGCGAGCGGAATCGGATTGACTACATTTCTTAAACCTAAGGTGAGTAATCGAATTATAACTGCATAGTATATATATATATACACACACACGCACATACACACTCACACACACACACATATATATACATATATATATATATATATATATATATATATATATATATATATATATATATATTGTTGTTGTTTTTTTTTAGAAGAAATGACCAGAGTGTACAATTATAAATGTAAGAGCATCTTTTTTTCTTCCAAATAATACTATAGATTAGTTCGACTAACCATCGGTTCCTGCGGTTTCATAGAAAACAGTGGAAATCACGCCCGTAGAGCTAAAAAAATACCAACGTGACCGCTCTTTGACAGTTTCTGCCTAACATATTATGTAACCCTGCATTCCGGAAAAATATATCTATATATACGCACACACACACACACATATATATATATATATATACACACACTGGAAAGGACACCTATATATCAGAGATATTTTATATAGTGATACCAAATAAAGGTACGTATAATTATTTATTAACGTGTTTATACTGATAACCTGAACATTTTGCATGAGTAATATTTCATCGTTTTATACCAAGTATTCGCAGACACGTGCGTGTGTCTGTGTGTGCGCGCCTGCGTGTGTGTAGGCATTCCCTGTCGTCTTAAGTAGTGATATATTCACGAACTGTGCAAACGCAATACAGTAACGTATAAAGATGACTATAAATGCTATTTATTTGAAACTTGCCATAATATATACCTTTCCTCTTCATATATACTTATTTATTTTATACGTACATAAAAGTAATCCATGGACACGTGTTTCTGGCTCACAACTTTGCTAACTTAGACAAGGATCGAACCTTAAGTATTGCCGTCTATAGTCCAGCGTCTTACCAATGGACTACAACGCCCTGCCTAGAAATATGTACGATGTTTATCACCTAAATATTGTATGTTTATCACCTAAATATTGTATGTATGTATATATATATATATATATATATGTATATATATATATATATATATATATATATATATATATATATATATATATATATATATATATATATATATGTGTGTATATATATATATATATAACGTAAAATATAATAACACGAAATTACATGATTGTCGATGCAATAATTTATTTCAACCTTGTATCATGTAATTTCGTGTTATTATATTTTACGTTATTCTTGCTCTGTTTACCACATTGAGCTCTCTTACCCGGATTTCTTCCTGGAATTATTCCATTATAACACAAATATATATATATATATATATATATATATATATATATATATATATATATATATATATATATATATATATATCGGCGTTCAAAAGCTAACCGCTATTTTTTTTTCTCTCTTTCTTCTTCTTCTTCTTCTTCTCTTTTTTAATATATCTTTCTTTTCTTTCTCCCTTTTTACTGTTTATTACACGTGACTATTTTTTTCCAATTGCGTTCTTTGTATAAATTTGAAAACTTTTCCGTTTTTAATTAAAGTTCTGCTACCTATATCGTATTATAAACGATCGAAATATTTTGGTAGAACTATTCAATATGTGTTTTTGAGTTTATTTTTGCTAGTTGTTGATTTGCTTATTCTTTTATTCCATTTATGTATATATATATATATATATATATATATATATATATATATATATATATATATATATATATATATATATATATATATACGTCGCACTCATCTGCGCCATCACATTGGCGAGGGTAAATTAATTCTAGTTAGCATTTAGGTAGAGTGCTTTCCGTTCAAAAGAATCGCAAATAAAATAAACAAATAAATGCAATCTATCAAACAGACGATACATTTAGCACTAGCGGGCATTGGCTCAGTGGTAGAGCTTCAGACTTCAGACTCTGTTGACAAGGTTTTGAATCTCGCTAGGTTTAGCAACGCTGATGAGTCTTGTCATGACGAAACACGTGTCCGTTGATAATTATATTTAAATATATTATACGGTATGATAAACCCATTTTTTTCCAAAAGTTATATTGTTGTCTTCAACTTTGTTTTAGTCATGTTTGTAGTTATGTTTTTTCGAATTTCGCTACATTTAGCAATACTGATAAGTCGTAGAGACAATGAAATGTGTCCCTGGATAACTATATGTATATATAGCCTGACGATTCCCCATGGGGATGAAACGCGGAAGACACTGTGTAGCTTAATTGTCATAAATATATTTTCATAACTTACTACCTAGCTCTACTCACGTATTGAGAACTGTTGAAGTAAATACTGAAAATTGATACATAAAAGATTACATTTCCTTATAAAATTTAATGTGGATACATGAAATAAATATATATATATATATATATATATATATATATATATATATATATCGTCTATTCTGAATGTGTAGCCATGATATTTTTGTGTAAATAAAATATTTATTCTAATAAAGTGCTCAGATATTTAATAATAAGAGCGCAATATTTATTTCTTTATAAAATTACAGAAGTTTAGATAAACATGGTGCCTTAGATTTCAAGCTGGGTGCGGACCCAGGCGAAAAATACTGGGTGTTCTTCAGTTTTGATTATAAACCTCTACCTGGCTTTCGTCAGACATACTTTGTATATGTGTGTCTTTTATAAAAGAAGGGGGTGGTCTTCCAGGAAGAAATTCTCTATTTTCATTTCATTTTTTATTGGTTTCACTTTTCTGGTATTTAATTAGTGGGTCTCGTACACACACACACACTCACACACTATATATATATATATATATATATATATATATATATATATATATATATATATATGTATGTGTGTGTGTGTGTGTGTGTGTGTGTGTGTGTGTGTGTGTATATATATATTAATAACTATGGGTAATCTTTCAAGTATTGGAGAGTAGTTGATGTAGCAAGGATCAAAGGTTGTTGCATCGTCCATCTCAAACGCTTTGAATATTTGCGATCGTCATCAGGGGTTATTTCCTGGTGTTTATTTAGAATATTAAAATTATTGTTTTAATCTATTATTTTGGCGGGAGAAACTGTAGATTTTATTCAAACTTGCCTGGATAATATTTTACTGTTTAAAAACACACACACACACACACATATATATATATATATATATATATATATACATACATAAATTGATATATTTACGACAACATCAAACTCCTCGGCCTAACCTTCACAGGTAACATGAATTGGAACAAATACATTGAAGACATTGCCAAGGCTGCCACAAAGAAGGTTGACTCCCTCTACCGTGCTAGTAAACTCCTCACACCTGACATTATCCTGTATCTCTACAAAGACACCATCCGCCCATGCGTGGAGTATTGTTGTCACATCTGGGCTGGTGCATCATCTACTAGTCTCTCCCTACTGAATTGGCTACTCTGGTGCCCCATCGGCGTAAATTTACTAGACCAACTCGACAATCAACTAAATCTCATTCATTCACTGTGGAGGTCCCCGGATGCCGGAGAGCCTTCTACTCAAATAGCTTCTTTCCTCGTGCTGCTGGCCTCTGGAACTCCCTCCCTGCCCTCTGTTTCCCCGACAGTACTGACATGCAGAAATTTAAAACTAATGTAAACAGACATCTCGCTGCGCAGATCCCAATTTAGGTTGCCCCCCCCCCCAACCTTCTCATCTTTTCTTTTTTCTCAGTAGCCCCTTACGTCTACAGTGGCGGCCTGTCTTGTTTGGGGTGAACTATGTTAAAATAAATAAATAAATAAATAAATAAAAGACCTTATAAAAAACGAAATTGTTTTTTATCTTAAAAAACTCACGGCCGTTTCCTCATTGTTAATGAAAACGAGACATTTATAAATACAAAGCCCGAGTTTTATCAACAAACAAACTTTCAGATTTAAAGAAAATACTGAACTTACTTCGGGCATTGTTTATGAAATAAAGCATTTTTTTTCTGTGCCGCTGTATCACAGTCCCTTAGAGTGTCTAGATAGGCATCTGGTTCAGGCTGAGATTTAAACTGGACTGTTTTTTCGACAGTCCGAGCTCATAACTGAGTTGCCTATGATAGTATGTGGATATAATATATCTGTATACGTGCGTGTCTGCAATGTGCATGCACACGTGCAGTTGATGTGTCGATGTGTTTGTCTTGTTTTAATCTGTGCGTTCATATGAATACACAAAAACACAAACACCAAAACAAGTGTCCGTGTTTTCAGATTTAGAATACGTGTACGGGTCATTGTGTTTCCTTCAACATGGCATGCGTTTCCATACTTTTATTGATCGCAGCATAGGTTTCCATACTTTTATTAATCGCAGCATAGGTTTCCATACTTTTATTAATCGCAGCATAGGTTTCCATACTTTTAGGATCATTTTGAAATTTAAAAAAAAAGAAGAAAAGGCGTTTGCAATTCTATGAATAAATCGGACTATCACTGTTAACGTTGATATTTATATTTTTCCAAAGCTGCGGTCGATGTGCTCTCCTGCCTTCTTCGAATGTATTGTTAATTAATTGTGATGTTGTCTTTTTAAATATGATTGTTGTTGGTTATTCGTGTACGTTGATGTCGTGTACTTGAATCCGATTAACTGATCACTTGGGCGTTTATTTTAGATAAATGAATAAACATTCACGGATAGTCTGGCACAAGAAATCGTATTGTGCTTCATAGGGAAATAAATGTATTCTGAAACAATCTATTTTTCTAATGAAGAATTTAATTGATTTTTTCACTATTTCTAATGTTCTTATAATGAAAAAATTATAAAATTTAAATTTATTCGTTAAAATATGATCTAAAAATAAATTGGCTGCGAAACAATTGTAAAAAATCTTCATATTAGGTTCGTGTCGAATTAGTTAAAAATCTATATATTTATCTCCCTCTCTTTCCCTCTCTCTCTCAATATATATATATATATATATATATATATATATATATATATATATATATATATATATATATATATATATCCCAGCAAGCGTTGTTGAACGTCACAGAACTTTCTCGTTGTAAATCTTCTTCGTGAGGTTCTGAAGCACTCGAGCTATCCTTCTGGTTTCAGTTGGCAAAATCTTCTTCGTGAGGTTCTCAAACCGTCGAGCTATTCTTTTGATTTCAGGTGGCAATCCGTAGAATATTTACAAGGAAGGATAGCTCGACGGTTTGAGAACGCCACGAAGAAGATTTACAAACGAGAAAGTTCCGTGACGTTCACTAACGCTTACTTGGACAATGACTTAAGTATACATGTCTAAGTACACACACACACACACACACCTACACACACACACACACCCATATATATATATACAAAAATATATACGTAATATATTTTTGTTTAATATAAGTGTATATATGAAACAGTAACATGTATAATATATATATATATATATATATATATATATATATATATATATATATATATATATATATAATAAAATGACGTAAGAAGCCCTTTTTAACAATGCGTGAAAGAATTTATTTCTTTTTTTTCTTTTTCCAATCAATTTCGAAGTCTACAAACTTCATCTTCAGGGATGTATTTTTTTTTTTTTTTATAAAATAAACAAACTTTTGTTTACAAGTAGCATCGAGATGGTGTGACGCTCTCCGCCAAGATGGAAAAGGGCGGAAGTGAAAAATATTAAGAACGATTATGCCAGGGGCAAGCCGGGAGTTATAAAGATATTGTTCGTTCTTTTTTTTTTTTTTTTAAGCATTGAATAAAATGTAATAAAATGACGTAAGAAGCCCTTTTTAACAATGCGTGAAAGAATTTATTTCTTTTTTTTCTTTTTCCAATCAATTTCGAAGTCTACAAACTTCATCTTCAGGGATGTATTTTTTTTTTTTTTTTATAAAATAAACAAACTTTTGTTTACAAGTAGCATCGAGATGGTGTGACGCTCTCCGCCAAGATGGAAAAGGGCGGAAGTGAAAAATATTAAGAACGATTATGCCAGGGGCAAGCCGGGAGTTATAAAGATATTGTTCGTTCTTTTTTTTTTTTTTTAAGCATTGAATAAAATGTAATAAAATGACGTAAGAAGCCCTTTTTAACAATGCGTGAAAGAATTTATTTCTTTTTTTTCTTTTTCCAATCAATTTCGAAGTCTACAAACTTCATCTTCAGGGATGTATTTTTTTTTTTTTTTATAAAATAAACAAACTTTTGTTTACAAGTAGCATCGAGAT
>OY744525.1:49377147-49382147 GCA_963556195.1 Sepiola atlantica | reverse complement strand
TTTTTTCAAATGTTTGAACTTTGGCTTTTCCACAGCCAACTTATCTATCGGTATATCTCCTCTGATGATAAGATTTCGATCGTTGAAAAGCCTTGGCTTAAAGAAAGGAATATTAAACATTAGTTTATTGCAGAATATACCTTGCATTGAACAATCGAAGTTTTAAATAAATCTGGACATTCGTACATGTTTATCACTCTTATTTCTTCTGTCTTTATATATATATATATATATATATATATATATATATATATATATATATATATATATATATATATATATATATATATATATATAAAGACAGAAGAAATAAGAGTGATAAACATGTACGAATGTCCAGATTTATTTAAAACTTCGATTGTTCAATGCAAGGTATATTCTGCAATAAACTAATGTTTAATATATATATATATATATATATATATATATATATATATATATTTAAGAAAAAACAAATACTGGTAATGTTATCCCTTGAAAATTGCGCAAAAAATTAAATTTTAGGCCACGTCTAGCTTTCGTGTGTGTCTATTCAACTACGATATAGCCCTCCTCTCCAATACCCCCTTTTTATTTACTATATTCCACCCTACTACCCCCACACATCTTATAAATGATGACATCCGGCCTCGCAACCTTTTTTAACATGTAACCTGACTGTCTGACAAAGCTCTAAATTAAATGACACGTATTCAACATTAAAAATTGAACCCTCAATTGAACATATACAAACGGTTTATTAAAAAAAAATTTTTTAATTTGATCATGTGACTTTTTAAGTTTAAAATCTAATGTGTTTAATTTTTTTCTTCTCCTTTCTTCAATATGAATAACTAAAAAACAGACCTGTTTTCTTAGCCCAATGAGATCATAGTTTGAATGGCTACCGATCGAAACATCGCAATGGCAGTGTCGATTTTGTGCATGTTTATATATATGAAAATATTTATATATATATATATATATATATATATATATATATGCCTCGTTAATAGGAGCTGTGAGGAAAATCTACATAGAGTTTATTTTGGTTTTTAGACGTTCGTTTTCCATGTCACACCACAAGAAGACAGATCCAATATTGGCATAGTAATGTTGGTTGGCCCCCTAATGAACGAAACGAATTCGTAAAAAAAAATTGAACCAAGGATTGACTGTTTTGAAAATGTTTTGTGATATAAATAAAATACTGTAACAAAATCTTGTTTACTTATATATATATATATATATATATAAATATATATATATATACATATATATATATATATATATATATATATATATATATATATATATATATATGTATGTGTGTGTGTGTGTGTGTGTGTGTGTTTGCTTATTTTGATATTATATAATTTTTTATTGATTGGACATGTTGTACCATAGGTATCGAGATCTGGACGTGGTTGTTAAAAGGCGTAAAAACGCGCCCCACTCGCTCTTCAGGTAGCCAGCCAAAAGTAGACTGCAAATATTACATAACAAATCCATTGAGATAAGAAATTGGTTATGTAATATAATAAAATGTATACAAACTGTGTTTTTCTTTCTGGTGTTTCAATAACTTATTTTCCCTTGAATTGTTTTCGATGGCTTTCGACGTATGAATTTTTTTATAGAACTATTTTGAGTTTTGAGAGAATATCGAAGGCACCGTATTGACAGGAATAATACCATTTCACAAGTATTCTTTTTCCTTTAATTCAAGCTAGCTTTCACATCTAATATATGTATATAAGCATATATATATATATATAATATGTATATATATATATATAATATGTATGTATATGTATATATATATATATATATATATATATATATAGGAATGATAAAATTATCTCTTGTTTTGAACAATTGATAGTTTAATAGATATTGTATTCGACAAAATTGTTATTCTCATCACCAACTTATTTATATTGTTGCTCTATCTCTTATATCGAGCTTTAACCTTTCTTCATAGGTTATATTTTAAAGATATATTTTATATCTTTATTTTCCTACTATATATATATATATAGTCTTGGAAGTTTCTCAACCATTAAAACTATATAAGAAAAAACCCCCAGAAAAAACAAAAAAACAAACAAACCGGAAGTCCCAAGTCGTTCAGTGTAAAATCACTCATGTAAGTCCATTTATTTTTTACAGTTATTATATTAGTTTGCTTCTAACATTATTTAAGGGATCATCAGTTGTTTACCATTGAAAAACTGTTTCGGGAATTTAAAAACAAGACAGTATTTAATTTCATGGCTTCCCAGCAGAGTTGATCAGACCCCACTTCCCTTAAAAGACAAAAACATAAACGTTCCGTATACTAAATCTAAGTTTTGCTCCGGATAAATGTTTTGCTAACTTATATTAGTTATTAAAAAGAAAAAAAAGAGAAAAAAAAGTCCTCCTTACCTGTGTTGTTCGTCTGTCTAATAAAATTTATCCGTTACTTACAAAAATGTTGCTGCATTTTAAAGTGTTTGGACGAATCCATTACACTACTTTTTAGGTGATTAATGTATTTTTAGTTTTAGTTTTATATTAAAAATATAAAAAATATGAACGTATCAAAATATTTTTTAAAAATTTAAAATTATATATATATATATATATATATATATATATATATACATACATATATATACGTTTAGTCCTTTTTTCTCCCCCTCCTCCTTCTCCGCCTCCTCCTCCTCCTCCTTTGTTGGTGTATTATATATATATATATATATATATATATATATATATATATATATATATATAAATTTTAAATTAATTTAATATTTCATTATTTTAACCTGTACTTCATTTTATTTGTAATTATTGTTATTTTTATTTTTATTTTTTTATTTTTTCATTTTTATTTATTTTTATCATTATTGATTCTAATTAATATATTTTATATTTAAAACAATATATATATATATATATATATATATATATACAGTATATATTTTTTTTATTATTATAATTATCGTTATTGATATTATAGAGAAGGGTAAAATTAATTAATAAGAAGTTCTATTTATCCTACCATAACTCGATATATGTATTTTAAATAATACTAAATTGTGATACCTTCATAGCGTGACTTCTATTTTCGCTGAAGAAGTGCTTTTGGGAATCATCTAACTTCTAATACAAAATAACATATTTCAAATCGTTTTAGAAACGATCGTACGCCAAATATTTGTTGTGTTTGAATTTTTGGTACTGATATAAATAATGTGCTAAGCTTATTTATCTCTACCTAAATTATATATATATATATATATATATATATATATATATATATATATATATATATATGTATATATATATATATATATATATATATATATATATATATATATATGATTGAGTTGAGAAAATAAAAATAACAAGTATATCTTTAAATTATATTTATCTTGAATAGTCAATGCCTTATATACGAAAATAGAGCAATGGTATCAGTAGATAAGTGATGAGAATAAGAATTAAGTAAAATGAAATATTTATTACATCATCAATTAAGAAACGCTATTTTCCATTCCTTAAACCATTGCTTTTCAAAGATGTCGTCTTATCGTCAGAGGAAGTTCGACAATAAGTCAGTAAAATAACATTAACTATGATTCCAACATTTGAAAAAAGCTAAAAAATATAAAAGCACAGAAAATTCACCGTAGAAAAAGTTCGTATAAAGAAATCCGAAAATTCAACCGGGTTATGAGTTGAAATGTTTCAGATATCCGAAGCTGTAGAGATTGCCAATTCAAGGAGACAGGGATATTCAAAGAGAAAGAGTTCGTTTGTAGCGAGGAGAATGTTCCCCCTCCACACAAAAAAATTCTAAAAGTATCTGTCCTGGCGTGAAAATTTAATACAGTCAAAAAGCAAGCGTATCATAAGACATAATTAAAATTCATTTCTAGGCTTTAAGAGAGGTTCATTGCGAATATTCAGACCGAAAGCAAATTGGGATGAGTTTAATTCAACCGAAGTTTAAACTGTGGCTTATTGGTAAAGCCTAGGGAAACATACGCTGGTGCCATGATTTCGAATCGTTTAGTTTCAGCCACGCTGCTGAGTCGCAGAGGACAAAACACGTGTTACATTTTATAAATTTAAAAAACATACCTATATATATATACTATAAATGATGATCATTCTCGGTTTATTTTTAAAGGAAAGATAACTCTGTTTTACATATCTAAATAGTGAAGTCTTTCGGGTGAAAAGGATGGCGAATATGGAGTTTTTATTCACCGCGTGTACAGTGAAAAAAAAAAGCAAAACGAAAGATAATTTTTGTTGTATATAATATCCGAAGTAAGTTCGGGTTTTCTATAAATATAAAGATTCATTTATTGATCAAATGAAAGTCGGACTTTGTTTGTTTTTGAATGTTCCATGTGTTGACTATAGAGAAACAGCTGTAAGTTTTTTAAAAATTTATTTTAGATAAATACCGATTTTACAATTAAAGTCTTTTTTCCTCTTAAAATATCTCAATTTATAACTGCTCTGGAATAAGTACCGCTGATACTGCTAATATCCATTGAGCTTTGCACGTAACCAAAATATAAACATTATATATATATATATATATATATATATATATATATATATATATATATATATATATATATATATATAAAATTGTTTAATTTTAGCCATACCCGAAGAAAAGGTGACAAAAACGGACAGATATAACACGAATGACAAATTTGATATGTAATGTATTAACAAAAAATGGACACGATTTCCTGACGTTGAACTAAACTACTTTTGATTGGATGGTTTTCGACGTTACGATTTCTGCATTTTGGAACTTTTGACCGCTAGCTTGAGTTTCCTGTAGATCTGAGAGAGATATGAAAATACTGGATTAAAATTAAAATAATTTCAAAACAATTATTAACTGATTTGCTATGAATATTTGCTTTCGGAATTAGCTCAAAGGCTATTTATAAAAACGTATATATATATATATATATATATATATATATATATATATATATAAT
>OY744525.1:49364647-49372147 GCA_963556195.1 Sepiola atlantica | reverse complement strand
TTATAGTAACTGTTGATCGATAACATCGACATGCCAGTGTCGCAGATTTTGTACATGTCTGTGTAAATAAAATTATCACATATAAAGCTCTATTTTGATATTGAGCACTTTTTATAAACCCGGTTAAAATTCTCTGGATTACCACCCTGTGGATATTTTTTACCTGGATTATTACCATTATATATATATATATATATATATATATATATATATATATATATATATATATATATATATATATATATATATATATATATATGTGTGTGTGTGTACAATTTCATTAACATATGATGAGGCGTGGAACAATAAAAAAAAAATTAAAGAAAAAAAAGCAAGGAAGAAATATGAAAAAGCAGGTTTTGATCATGAAGGCCAGTCAGTGGGGTTTATCAGTAAAAATAAAATAAGAGTAAATAATGTCCATGGATAAAAACAAAATGATTAAGATCCATTGCATTTCATCTGGACTGTTTGTTACCTCGAAGGCTTATTTAATCCAACGAAGAACTTACTCCAATCGAAGCGAAAAAAGAGAAAACAGAAACACGTGGGTGGGTGAAATCATCGGCGTGCAGTCGTAATGGCCGGCCTGCGTGAAAATGCCGCCATTGGATGGAAACGTCAACAACAACAACAAACAACAACAACAATTAAAAAAACAACAATAACATAAAAGTACATCATTCTTTATAAATATTTATAATTTTTGTCCAAACCTCTGTATTAATAAAACTATCAGACAAAATCTTGTGTGTATGTGTGTGTTTCTCGCCTATACGTAACTTTGATAAATTCACGTTGAATTATTTTTTATTTGCTATTAATCAATTATTTATTGAAATAAAAAAATAACAACAGAGAAAACTTAATTGAATTTTGAAAAATCCTATTATAAACAGGACGACTTTCTTAGGTAAAATTGCACGTTCGCTTTTTTTCGTTTCGGTCGCATTGTTGAACGCTAACTTCCAAGAAAGTTTCATCATCTCTGTATTGATAAAACTATCAGACAATATCTTGTGTGTCTGTGTATGTGTTTCTCGCCGACACGTAACTGATAAATACACATTGAATTAAAAAAAAAAATTTTTTTTCACTATTTATCGAATATTTATTGAAATCAAACTCAAAATAAAGGCTCATCAGGCCACTCAGGCAATGCTGGATAAAATAAAATTAGTAATAAGTAATAATCTCCCCCTCTCTTTCGCCCCCTCTCTCTTTCGCCCTCCCCCCTCTCTCTTTCGCCCCCCCCCCCTCTCTCTCCTTTCGGTTCTTTTCTAGAATAGTTGCCACTTCGAAAATACTCTTTTTTCTTCTGTGATTTCGGCTCTAGATGTTGACCTGCACATGAAAAATGAAAAAAGAGTTGTTGTTTTTTGGTGCTGGTACAGTTGTTGAACCAGACCCCGCCCCCCCAAAAAAAAACGAACTGATTTTTTAACCGTAACCCTAAATTCAACCTAAACTAACCATAAACTAACCGTAACCTAACACTAAACCAACTCTTACATAACTTTAAACTAACCCTAACTTAACTTTTCGTTGTTATTTCCCTTGTTTAATGTTCAGTGACTTCCAAAGATACACTATAACGCTTACACCATCGGATTCCGTATGACCTCTGACCTGGTTATGGTAAAGAAAAATACTATCGTATTCATTCCCTCAAAGGTCACCGAAAGCCAAATGAGTGCGGAGAGAGTTTAAAAAAAAATTCTAATTGGTAAACAAAACAACACTGAAACTATGCCAAAAAGTCAGTCATCTGATGATTTTTTTCTTTTTCTTTCTGACTTTTTCTTTTTTGTATTATATTGAATCAGTTGCTAAGAGAGAAAGAGGGGGAAAGAGAGAGAGGGGGAATAAGAGAAAAGCGAGAGAAAGAGAGTGTGTGTGTGAGAGAGAGAAAAAGAAGGGGAGAGAGAAGAAGAGAACAGTCGGTGAGAGAGGTATGTTTAAAAAGTAACGTGACTGAGGATTTGTGTTGAGAGAGAAAAAGAAAGAGAAAAAGAGAGGAAGAAAGAGAGAGAGAGATAAAGGGAAAGAGAGAAAGAGAGAAAGAGGGAGAAAGAATGAGAGAGGAGTTAAAACCCTCTTCTATTTTGTTATTTATACTCTGGACAACGCCAGGTATTCCCGTTAGTATTACTTCATGTTTAAGGAGCAAGAAAGGGTTATGCAATTGGAATTAATGACGTTCAGGCCAAGAGACACTTTGGTTAACGGACGTTTTGACTAAAGGACATTTTGGCCCGTTGTTTTAAAATCAGGTTTCTATTTAGCCATTTTAAGAAATAAGTTTTTTTATAAGAGAAAAAATTAGAATTAAAAAACGAAAATTATCTTATAATGAACTAGCAGGAAAACGTAGCGTTGTCCGGGATAGAATGAGAAACCCTATGTCCTTTGCACTCTACGTAGGAGTAAGAAGTGTAAGTAAAATTATATAAGTTGGAATATTATTATTTCTTTTTGTAAAAGTATAGTCTTTAACGCCCTCGAAGCACACCCGGCGTTTCCCCGGGAATCAGTGAAAACACCCATGCACTCTTGCTCCCAGCCCTGAACACCTTAGGAATATTTATATTCTTCTTATTTCATTTCTATAATTTTGAAAACATAAATTAAATATAGTAAAACGTCATATTCCTCTTTCATTGTTGTCAGTGCGAACGAACACGCCACGATACCGTTGCATTCACTTTGATCAAAATGAAATATAAGTGCGTTGGGTAATGTAGTTTCAGAATACATATATATATATATATATCGTACATGTATTGTATTAGTTTCTGTAAATGTATATCCGTAGAAACTCAAGTGTTTATAAAAAGTGCTCAATAACAAGTAGAGCTGTTTATAAGTATAAATTTTTATTTATACAAACATTATTGGTTACATATGTTTCGAGAAATTTCTCGAAAATTATTGGTCTGATGAGGTTGACTTTCTGGGAAAAGTGCAACCGAAACATGTATGCACATATGTAACCAATAATAATAATAATAATATATATATATATATATATATATATATATATATATATATGTATGTATGTTCAAGGGGTTTATTTCCCAAACCCAAGATGCTCGTGAACAAACAAACATGTCGGAAGTGCAACTTTATATGTAGAGATTTTATCCTTTCGACTGTTTGTTTTCTTTTCTTTCTCTTTTTTTTTTTAAATAGCAATAAAATATATCCTAGACCATTATGAAGGTTACTGAGAGAAAGGATTATACTGATATAGATATAATATGGGAGGTGCATTAAAGTTAGCCCCGTCTTTTTTATAATATGGGAAGTCTATTAGAGTTAACCTCGCCCCTTTTGTAATACGAGAGGTTTATTAGAGTTAACCGCACCCCTTTTATAATATGAAAAATATATTACAGTTAACCCCGCCCCTTATAATATGTGAGGTGTATTAGAGTTAACTCCACCCTTTTCTTTTTAAATACGTCTGTGCATCTCTATAAAAAAAGGCTCTGTCCATCTGGCCGTCTGTTTAAATTAGAAATAGCATTTCCATCACTAAACATACAGATTGAACGTGGGAATCTTATTTTACATGCAATTAAGTATTTCTATGTGGAGGTTTATCCGTCTGTCACGCTTGAGTTTGAAATAGCATCGTCGTTCGTAATTGTCTATTATTTGTTTGTAAAACGTATTTGGGTTATCTCCCCTTTTTATTATTTTCTCAATTCAACCCTTAAGAAATTGCACCGAATATTTACAATGTCAATATAATAAACATCAAATTCTGTTAAACATTTCATCCGATAGTACCCAAGGATGCCCCATTAATTCCCTCTTGTTATCATTTATTTTAATTAATCTCAATCAATCTTAAAATATCCTATTGCTGTTTTTAATCTAGTTTGGTAACTTGAAAAATAGCTTATTAGCAAAAAAAAAAAAAAAAAAATTGGTTAATAGATTTATTTTTTGAAATTTGCCTTAGTAATAACTAGTGTTTGGAGCGATTAATTGGAATCGGAATCAGGAATCGGAAAAATTGGAACTTTTTGGGGTTCCGGAATCAGAAAAATGTGTGTCTTTTTTCTTATGCCAAAAACGATTCTTTTAATTGTGTTTTTTTAACTTCATTTTCCATTTTCTTGTACTAATGATAAAATGATGACTATTTATTGCTTTTAATCTACCAGTAAAACTAAAATCATAATAACGAATGGCACTGGAAAAAAATGGCACGGATAAAATGGCACT
The DNA here is from genome assembly GCA_963556195.1 of Sepiola atlantica. Taxonomy (NCBI): domain Eukaryota; kingdom Metazoa; phylum Mollusca; class Cephalopoda; order Sepiida; family Sepiolidae; genus Sepiola; species Sepiola atlantica. The sequence goes on along the minus strand of OY744525.1, from coordinate 49,367,911 downwards.
TTTTTTTTACGGTAATCCGAAAAATAAAAATAAAAGCTCTATAAGTAAATATTCAGAAACTTGAAAATAATCGGAATCCGAATCGGTAATTGTATCGGAATCGGGAAAAAATATTGGAATCGTCCCATCACTAGTAATAACCTTTCAGATCGAGAATTCATCTTTAAAAAATGTCCACCATAATTTGAAATGCCATGGATTATTTTGAAAGTTTCATTTAAATCAAGCGCCGATTAAGAAAATACATTCTTGTTAGTTAACCCTCCCCCCCCCACACACACACTGATAAGATATGGCAGATTGTTAATTTAATTGAGGGTGGGGGCAGCAATGCTCCTCCCATTTTAGAAGTCGCCGGTAGGCACAGATGTTACACTTTTATCTGAACCGGCAGACTAGAGTTGTTACTTTTTGTTTCATGGCGCGTTTTCCAGAAAAGCCGGCTTTCTTGTTAAACGTTCGACTGATATACGCGATGATGCGGGATTCTATTGAATGAATGAAGAAGAAAAAGAAGAAAAAGAAGAAAAAGAAGAAGGCACCTTTGAAACAATAACAAAAAAATTAAAGCTACAGTCCTATAAAGTATATGTTATGCTTAATGGCTGACTGTTCTAGCTTGGAATTAGAAAGAAGAAGAAGAAGAGAGGGAGAGAGAGACATTGTAGAGAATTGGTATCGTTTTTTTTTTATATTCCCGGCTTCTATTGCGCTCGTCGTACAAGAGTTGACAATAGGATTTCTAAAAGGATGCGACGACTTTTTAATCGGCTCGCAGTGTGAAACAAATGGAGAGAAGGAAAGTGATTGTTCGAATACGACAAGGTCTCAATCAAATATGTTCGTTCGGTTTGTCGTTGGCCTTTGTTTCGCCAGGCCCCGTTGTTGCGAGTAATTACCTGTTCATTGTCGTGTTTTAAAAGAGAGAAAAAGGGGGAGGGCGCAGAAGAAAAAAAAACCCATACATGGTAGACACACAACAAAGAGGCGCGTACAATTGAGAAAGAAGAAAGAAAGATATGTTTAAATAAATAAATTAAGAGATAAATGAATAAAAAGAAAAGCAAAGAAAGTTCTGATTGATTGAATTCCTTGCTTTCTGAAAGGAATTTGATTTGATTCGATCGGATTTTCTTTCTTTCTTTTTCATTTTTTCTCTTTTCTTTCTTTTTTAATGGCGACGCTTGTTTTTCTTATAGATGCCCCCCCCCTTGTCGTTCTCTTGGTCTGTCACGCTGTTGGTCTGTCACGCTTAATTTCTCATCAATAATTCTTAATATTTTTGAGAATATTTGCATGACATGTGCTCGACTGAGCTCCAATCTCTGCTTTATTCTTGTAAGACATTCACAGCTAGAACTCGTTTTTTACGACTGTCAACCATGACAAGAGTCTATCAGGCGTGTGTGCACAATATATGGAAGTATAACTTGGCCAGTGAGGGTTGTGGACATGTGTTGCATGTAGTGGAATGATATGAGAATGATACAATGGATGTGTAATGTGAGTCTTAAAGACAGGCTTAGATGATGACCTCAAAGTAAGATTACATCTAGACAGTATAGGGAGATGTGAGCAGAACAGGGGATTTGTTGGTGTGGTGACATTGAAAGAATGGATAAGAATGCTTGGGTTAGTAGATATGAAACAGTTGGGGTAGCAGGGTCAGTATGCAGTGGAAGGCCACGGAAATCATGGAGGAAGTGATAAGTATGAATTTGAGAGAAAGGGGGATAAATAAAGACCTGGTCAGAGATAGGTAAGTTTAGAAGTCAATTTCTAAAACCGTCCAACACACATGTAAAATAGACGACTGTTGCTGCTGCTACTGCTGTTGCTGCTGCTGATGATGATGATGACAAGAAGCTCTTTTTATGTTTTCTTATCAAATAACCCAAAAAGTGTTAATAAGTCATAAATAATCCTAAAAGGGATTAAGATACCATGAAACAGATGAGAAGTATTTTTGTATTATTTGGATTATTCGGACTACTCTTCTCATCTCAGATGTTATTCTCACAACGTTTCGGTCGATTTAACCATCGACCTTCTTCAGGTGTATCTTGTCGAACTTGGGAACCATTATGTTGAACTCGAGAATTTGTACAGAATTTTGAACGGAACCCTTTATTTAATCAACGGTGGTAGATTGCTCTCGTTCCACCAGCCTTGACTGGGAAGAAGTCTTACATAATTCCTAATTGTATTTTTAATATCGCCCGCACTGAGGATTGAACCTTCAACCAACTGTCACTTAGAACTGATTATACTTAGCACTTATATCCATTAAGCATTTTATAAGTTTTAATATTAAATAACCCTAAAAGGTTTGATATGCCATAAAACTGTTTTAACATTAAATAACCCCCAAAAGATACAATACCGTAAAACAGATGCAGGAAGTCCTTTATTATTTTTTAACATGAAATAACCCCAAAGGGTTGATATGCCATACAACAGATGGGAGAAGTATTTTATTATCTTTTGAAATTAAAGAACCCGAAATGGGTTGATATGCTATAAAAGTAATAAGACAACTTTTTTATCATGTGTTGGTATTAAAAAACCATGAAAAGGTTTGATATGCCATAAAACAGATATGGAAAGTTTTTTTTTATTGTAGGTTTGGTGTTGACTAACACTAAAAGGGTTGATATGCCATAACACAGATGGGAGAAGTCTTTTATTGTATCTTGGCATTAAAGAATACAAAGAGTTTTTTATATGCGATAAAACAGATGAGACAAACCTTTGTTTTGTTTCCTTATGAAATAACCCAAACTGCGTTGATATGCCGTAAAATAGACCAGTGAAATCTTTTATCGTGTTGTTGGTATTAAATAACCATAAAAGGATTAATATACCATAAAACGGTCGAAAGAAACCATTATTGTGTTTCAGCGTCACATGGAACTGGGGACTGTTGTTAAATTTAATATTTCCCAAGAAGCTCCCTCGTTTCTTAGAAGCAGGTTCAACCAGGGTGAATGCCTCGCCAACAGATTGATAGACTGTAAATGATTTTCTGAATTTAAATTTCTTTTTTTTTATCTTGGGATTTAAAAAGCAACACTTTTTTCATATTTTTTTGTTTTGATCAATGTGATCGCAACGTCATCGCCTTAGGCATTTACAGTAATGGTATAATATTAGCAATTGGAATGGCGAATTAGTTGAAACATCGCTCTCTAAGCGGAAATGAAAGAACTGATTAGAATTGTGCCGTCATCTGGTAAATGGCGTTGTTGAAATCTTTCTACCGTG
>OY744525.1:49344647-49359647 GCA_963556195.1 Sepiola atlantica | reverse complement strand
CTATGTGGGTTTAAAATATGAGGAAGGGATCAGATGAAATATTACTGATAAATCTATCATGCAATAAAAGAAAGGAACGCATGAAGTGGGGTGGAAAGCGAAAAAAGGGAAAACCCTTATTATAGGCTGCGGAACGGCTTGGCTTGAATCTGATGAACGTGGCAAAAAGTGCATCTTTGATTAGATTAAGGTTTTTTTCCCCCCTGGACAAAATATGGTTTGTCAGTTAGAAATAATGGAACTATCTGTAAGATCATAAATTTATGACTGACAGGCATGCAGCTGCGTGGCGGCGAACACATTTATCTGACCGTGTAAAAATGATGGGTGCTCGAAGAAGGTAGGGTATAATTACCACATGAAAAATGGCATGACTGTTGACCCGAGTGAAGAAAGAAAAATGAGGGCTGAGGGACTTCTGCTTTTCTCAAGGGAAAGAAGGAAAAGGGGGTGGAGTATGAATGATGGAAGAGAATATGAGAAAGAAAGAGAGAGTCGTCAGGTGAGAGAAAGAGAGAAAAAGGAAAAGGAGTGATCAGGTGGGATAAAGAAAGAGGGTGATTAAGTGGGAAATAGTAAGAGAATGATCAGGTGTGAGAGATTGAGAAAGAGTGTGAGAGCGTGAACAGGTGTGAGAGTGAGAAAGAGAAATAAAGTTATCAGTTGGGAAAGAGATAGGAAGAGAGTGATCAGGTTGGAGAGGGAGAGAGAGGGAGAGAGACAGAGAGGGAGGGGGAGGGAAATCGAGTGATCGTAGAAGTGAGCATATGAGAGTTTTCAGGTGCGAGGGATAGAGAATGGTAATGTGGCAGTCAGAGAGAGATATCAGATGGGAGAAAGACAGATAGAGTGATCAGAAGAGAGAGAGAGAGAGAGAGAGAAAGATAGATAGATAGAGAGTGAAATAGAATGTTCAGGTGGGAGAGAAACAGAGAGCTATCAGTTGTGAGAGAATGAGAAAGTGTATGAGAGAGAGAGAGAGAGAGAGAGATTAGATGTTCAAGAGTGAGAAAGTGTGTGCGATAGAGAATGACCAAGTGGGGGGGAGGGAGACTGAGAACTCCAGTGATCGTGGGAGAGAGTGTGAGAGGAGAGAGAGAGAGAGAGAGAGAGAGAGAGAGAGAGAGAGAGAGTAGTCAAGTGGAAGAGAGAGAAAGAGTGAAAGAGAGAAAGTAATCAGGTGGGAGTTAGAGAGAATGACCATGCGGGAAAGAGAATGAAATAAAATGATCAGGTGTGTGTGTGTGTATGAAAGAGAGAGAGAGAGAGAGAGAGAGAGAGAGAATTATCTGGGGTGATAGAGTTAGAAAGAGCGCGTGAGAGAGAGAATGATCAGGTGTGAGAGAATGAGAAAGAGAGAAAGATTATGGAGAGAGAGAAAGAGGAACGAGGAATCAGTGTTAAATCTATGAAAGGAGGAGGAGGAGGAGGAGGAAGAGGAGGAAGAGGAGGAAGAGGAGGATGGGTTGCGAGGAGACAATAGAACAAAAGCGTGTTGACGTTGATGATTTCCCTTACCGACGTAATCAGTTACTTGATATCATTATTTATGCTTACACCGTTTTCGGTGCAACTATATATAAACGTACACAAGAAATATGGCCGTTCCAAACAAACTAACAGGAAAACTCTTGCGTATTAAGCAAAACTAGGTATCTACACCAAAAATTATGGAAAATTATCGAGTAGAATTTTGTTTAAAAATATAAATAAGTTTTATTGTATTTTTCCGATTCTCCATTGATTCTCCATTGGGACAGGCGCAGACTGACTTATCTCCCCTGTTTGCCATAACTCTTCAAAAGTATTTGCACTCTTGTCAATGAAGAATCGGGAAAATACGATAAAACTGATTTATATTTTTATTAAAATTCTACTCGATAATTTTCCAGAATTTCTCGCTTAGATACCTACTTTTGCCTGATACGTAAGTATATCAAAGAGTTTCCCTGTTAATTTATTTTGAACGGCCATATTTCACCTGTATATTTATACATAGTTGCACCCCGTTTTCATGTTCTAAAAATGCGGAACTTCAAATTAAAGAAAGCCCCAACGTCAAATTAAAAATATTAAAGCCATGAATCTAAAAAAAAGTTTAAATTAAAATTTAAAAAGGGACAATTTAAAATGAAAAAGATCAGTTTCAAACTTAAAAAGTATATACATAGGATACATACAACACACACACACACACACACACACACACACACATATATATATATATATATATATATATATATATATATATATATATATACATATAATCCCCCCCCCTGAAACTAAGATTCTGATTCTTATTCGGAATATTAAAAGGATCTACCAAAGGATATCCAGACATATGTTGTCTGTTATATTCAACAATACTTGCCTGCAAGAGAAGATGCTGCTCATATATATATATATATATATATATATATATATATATATATATATATATATATAGAGTCAGGTTCATATTATATTCCAATAACCATATTTTTATTTGTATTTTTTCACATTTCCAAAAACATGACATTTCTCTGAGATATAATAACGCTGGCACACGGTTCCCGTTAGATTACCGAAGTTCATCAACGTTGAGCCTGGCCAGTACTAAATGGATGACCATTTGGAAACACCAGACGCTGTATGTGTCCTGGAGAGGATATGCGCTCAGAAAAATTCGGACAGATAGAGTATCTGCCTGAGTTCCCGAGGACGTCCCCGGACGTTATGAGAAAAAACAACCACAACAACAATTTCAATCGACTATTGTATCTAGTTGTATTAGATTTGAATGTTAAAAAACAGAGAAAGAGAGAGAGAGAGAGAGAGAGAGAGAGAGAGAGAGAGAGAAAGAGAAAAAGAGTGGGAGAATGGCAGAAGCGAGAGTGTAAGACACTGTATAAAATAAAAGCGGGTCGATGGCCAAACAAAATACAGTGGAAGAGATGTTTGAGTCAAATACGTAGTAAGAGATGGATAACTTGGGGAGTTAATTGCAAATCACAGCTAATTAGAACAATTAAAATGGAAGATGTTTTCAAACTCAACCCCTGAACTGAGAAATATTTTTGCATGAATTTTGTGTGATTAAAATCTCTCTCTCTCTCTCTCTCTCTCTCCCTTTCTCTCTTTCTCTCTCTCTCTCGCTCTCTCGTTATATATAATAAAATTGGCAAAAGTTCTTAAGAAATTTAAAACTGTGAAAAACAAACAAACAGACAAAATGCCTGTGCAAACCACATTAAAAATGCGAACATTTTTTAATTAAAACTCATTTAATTTTTTATCTTGACTTTTTTTTCTTATTAATTTCGGGCAATAGCATGTCAATCCTCAGAGAAAAAAGTACTTACTTCACAACAAAATGAAAAGTTTTACCGTTATTTTTTTTCGTAATTAATAGTTTCTTCGTGGTGTTGTTGAAGATGGTCTGACTTTTGGAATTCAAAAAATATATATATACCCCAAGGAAAATCGTCATGGTACTGAAATGAGACCACAAAACAATAAGGAATTGCGTTCAAAGACAAAACTATAAAAAAATAAATAATGAATAAAATAAAATGCAATAGATCCCAACCAATATAACTTCTTCAAAAGGGACAGTTCAGTAATGCACCGTTTTTTTAACGATGAACACAGCCGACATTACTCCTTGTTTTTTGTTTTTTGATCTCATTTCAGTACGCTGACGATTCCCCTTGGAGTATAGACTTTTTTTTTTAATTTAAAATGTCAGCCTTTCTGGATGAAACCGCGGAACGATTCTGAAATATCTAACGTATAGTTTTTCAATAAATTATTTTCTCTCTCTCTCTCCCCTCTCTCTCTCTCTCTCTCTCTCTCTCTCTCTCTCTCTCTCTCTCTATATATATATATATATATATATATATATATATATATATAGTACATGTATTATATTAGTTTCTGTAGATGTAAATCCGTTGAAACTCCAGTGTTTATAAAAAGTGCTCTATAACAAGTAGATATGTTTTTAGGTATACAATTTTATTATACAAACATTATTGGTTACATATGTGCATACATGTTTCAGTTGAACTCTTCATAAAGAGTCAACCTCTTACGATCAAAACAAGGAATTGGAAAAATAAGCATATATATATATAATAAAAGTTTTTAAAAAGGTTTAATGCAATGCGAAGATCCGGGTTGCTGGAAGCTGTGAAGAACAAAAACAGAACAAAACCGAAATAAGTCGGATATAGATCGAAAGGTTTGTTTATTTTTCAACCTTTCGATCTATATCCGACTTATTTCGGTTTTGTTCTGTTTTTGTTCTTCACAGCTTCCAGCAACCCGGATCTTCGCATTGCATTAAACCTTTTTAAAAACTTTTATTATTACTCCCAGCAATGCTTACAGCAAACTACCAATTTCTATATATATATATATATATATATATATATATATATATATATATATATATATATATATATATATATATATGAGAAAGGAAGGATGAAAGTAATCCGACGTAATGGGAAATGAAAAAGGAAAAACCAAGAGATATTTTTTATATATTCAACAACGTTTCGTCTTTATTGTAAGACTTCCTCAGGATGATAATTTTAAGAAAAATGTCATGTAAGTACATCGAAATATTGGGTTGACATTGGGTTGACATGCCAACCCAATATTTCGATGTACTTGCATGACATTTTTCCTTTTTCATTTCTCATATATATATATATATATATATATATATATATATATATATATAGTCATGCACACACAGCTATTTTAGCATATATGACTCATCAGTGTGGCTAAACATAGTGAGATTCAAAACCCAGACCCCCAGTGGTTGGCAATCGGTGCTCTACAGACTGAGCAACCGAAACGACTACTAGAAGGGTGAGAACTTATATATGAAAAATAATCGTCCACATACATCATTCTATTCTCATATATTTATATATTTAAGTATCAAATATATATGTATCAGTCTGTCTATTTGGATTTATTCATATCTACCTACCTATCTATCTCTCTATTTATCTCATACTGTTCCAATCTATATATCTATTTATTAATTATTTTATTAATGATCTATCTAGCTATCTACATATGTTCATATATATATATATATATATATATATATATATATATATATATATATATATATATATATATATATATTAATATATATATATATTAATATATATATATATATATATAAATTAAATGCATATGAGATTATATTTTAATATGTGTTTACATGTATATATATATATATATATATATATATATATATATATAGAGAGAGAGAGAGAGAGAGAGAGAGATGGAGTGAGAGAGAGGTTTAGCTAAGTGTTGGTGTACCTAAGTATGTGTATGAATGAACATATATTTATTAATGACATCTCTCTCACTACACACACACACACACACACATATATATATATATATATATATATATATATATATATATATATATATATATATATATATGCTTTTGGCCATTTGCTTTTTCACAAAAGAGCCGTGTTCAGGCATTTTAAGTAAATAAGTTAATGTATATGGTTTATTTTAGCTTCTTTCCAAGAGTGGGTGTCAGCCGCATCTTCCCTCTCTTCCTCCCTCTTTCAATTTCCCCTCGAGCTCTGCATTTATATTTATGGATATAAGTATATTAGGGACTTTTAGCCAAACTCTTCCAAGTGCACGCGCGGAAATATATTTATATAAATAAAAGTAAGTAAGTAAGAAGCCAAAACCACATCCGTGTTTTCCTCTCTCTATTTACATGCATCAAACAAAATATGTTTTTATTGTTTATATATATATATATATATATATATATATATGTGTGTGTGTGTGTGTGTGTGTTATCTACGGACAGCTGTTCCGTCGTGTCATAGCTCTTCAGTGTGATGACTGTTTTCATGCTGAACGTCACCAGATCACTTGCAAATGCGATCAGTAGTGTGGCACTTTACCTCTCGGCAATTACGGTTACTCCCAAAGTAATGGAGAATATACAACTAATATTTTTGTTTATATTCTTACTACGTCTTACCAAAAGAACTATGCTAACTATGAAGAGTAATTCTTTACTCTAAATGAGAAACATAATTTCTCCTACTAGAGAGCTCAACACAAACACACACACACGCACACACACACACACACACTTATATATATATATATATATATATATATATATATATATATATATATATACACAATTAATTTATTATTATTTTTTTTTCTTACATTAATTCTATCGATTACGGAATAAAATTCCTTCTTCAGGGGTGACCAGTATTGAGTCATTTTTTTTTTTTTCATCAAAAAACGAAAAACACACACATTACTCGACAGCGTGCTAACGCATCCATCGTTCGACACCGGTTTTTGAATTCTACCCGCCATTTCTTAACACCAAGGCGAGGACGTCGTACCATCAAAGACGTTTATCAAATTAACAAAGAAATAAGTTTCTTTATTTTTGTTTTTTGATGAAAAAAAAAAAATGACTCAATACTGGTCACCCCTGAAGAAGGAATTTTATTCCGTAATCGATAGGATTAATGTAAGAAAAAAAAAATTAATCTTGTATTGCTAATTTGGCTTTTATTTCAATTTCATTATATATATATATATATATATATATATATATATATATATCGAACGTCGAACACTATCGATTGCCCCGTCTTTTAGTAAGTGTACGTTAATTTCAATTACTGTCTGTGAAGATTTCTCGTGGCCATGTTGGTCTTCTGATTTTAAGCTGAATCTACGAACTGCGTTCGAGCCCATGCGACCGCTTGCAACATCCACTCTTGCACTGATGAGGGTAGAAAACGCGAAACGACGTCGTCTGTAGATATAAAACCACTTTAACTTATATAAATTTGAACAAGCCAAACTCACCAAATACATCCACAACAAAGCTCGGCGAAGACTACCGGAAACCGCACTAATCACAGCTTCCAACACCATCAGACAACGAAATAGCTTCTATAATCTATCTCCCTTAATAAGCAAAATTATCCTGACTGAACAAAAACTTAACCTAGATCATGGATAACCTTTATTTTCCTCTTCGATCTCTATTACACTCACACACATGTCTCCGCATACACCTCCCATACAACCCCCACACACATCTTCCTTCACAACGAATCCAAACCTTCTAACTTTCTCTCTCTCTCTCTCTCTCTGTATATATATATATATATATATATATATATATATATATATATATATATATATATATATATATGAGAGTAATCAGTCAACAGAAAATCATAAGCGCACAAGTTGCAAAATAAATATTCATGTTTCATTTTCGAGGGAAATCATGAGGCTAATTGCAAGTACCCTAAAGATTCTCATTCGGCAATGAAAAATGGACATTTATTAGTAGCTTACTTCTCATAAGTATATTCTCATACTGCTACATATTACATTGAAATTTATTTCCGACAGTATATTACGCATCATGCTGTTATTTTGTTGAAACTCGTGTTTTTGCATGCCATACAATTAAATAACTGATTAATTTAGTCCACGGTGCTGTGATTAAACAAATAAAACCACAAAGTGAAAAATAAGACCCGTACATGATTCGAATCTGTGCCTTAGAAAGAGGGACTACCTAAAACGTGTGTCGTTTATGATCACTTGATTAACGAGCCGCGAGCCATATAAATATATAAAGTTATTTTATCGGATTTTCAATCAGGCCCAAATAGCCATCTGTTTGACATAGTGATACGTGATTTAAACTAGCCTAATTTTTCGTCTTTTTCCTTCCACTATGTTATTGACACGAATATATATGTTATCTGAAAATAATTATTCCAACAAAGAAAACGATTAGAATGCACACATTTCCCCTTACTAATAGAAACACATTAAAGGGAAGTTATCATGTGCAAGTATACTGAGTAATCTCCCTTGAGTTCTAATAAATGAATATATATATTAATCAAATTATGCCACTTCAAGTATGTCTTCGCATTAAATACACACCGACCGACGAAATCTTTCATAGAGATGCGTGGATACATTGGCTAGGAGCAAAGTGTAGTATCTGTTCTGATACTACACTTACTCCTTTATGTCCTCGGTCAGTGAAGGATAACTCTTTCTGAAGTGAACAGATTTTTTATTTTTGTCCCAATCCAGAGTGCCCCGTTTTTTGGGGAGCTGGATTTTTCCCCCTATTAAAAACCGATTATGTGTCTAACTCTACTCTTGTGGGGTGGAAAGCAAATAAGGACACATCTAAAAACGCCAAAGTTGAACGAAAATTTAAAAATCAAAGCAAGAGCTTTCTATCAAGGAAACACCAAGTTATCTTGCTAGTTGTGATTGAACATTGAGCAAAGCAATCATAAAACCAATTCTAAGTTTGAATCCAATAGGGATTTCATCTCTGAAAATTTTCTTATTGCATAGAAAGCCGCAAAAAAGTCATAAATATTCCTGTATGTAAAAAGAAATGTTATTATTACATTTTAGCAACTGACAATAAATATGTATGCTGATCTGTATGCATATGTATGTGCATGTATGTGTGTATACTGTTTACATACACATATATAATATATATACACAAACATATATATATATATATATATATATAACATAAGAAACATACATATCTATATGTTTTATGTGCGTTGGAGGATATTTGCATACTTAAACGAGAGTGTTGTTCAGGGATATTATCTCTCTCTCTCTCTCTCTCTCTCTCTATATATATATATATATATATATATATATATATATATATATATATATATATATATATATATTATTTCTTTCAGATAGTTTAACATTTAGTCGATATACAGCTCTGTTGAAGTGTGCCAGCAGAGAAACGCGAGTTAATTTGCGTAGACTGCCCTTGTTTGGTTTTAAGTTCATTTTATCCAGATATTTGAACTAAATTAATTATGATATATATATATATATATATATATATATATATATATATATATATATATATATATATATATATATATATATATATATATATAAGTATTTTATATGAAGACTATACATTACAGTGTTTATTGGGTGTATTGGGTTTTCATCGATCTTGCCATACCGGTGTAGACAACTTACCTTTCAGCACCAGACGGAAAAGTGGAAAACACATGCTAAAGCTGAGTCAGTTAATGTTTGTTTGCCTAAGGCTTTTTTATATGTATTTTATTCACACAAAATGCATGTTAAAATTATCCCTGCTATTCGGATTGAGTAATGCTAAAAAAATATCAATTTTAATTGTTTTAATTAGCCGTAATTTGCAATTAACTCACCAAGTGACATATCTCTTACTAAGTGTATATCTATAACTCTCTCTCTCTCTCTCTCTCTCTCTCTCTCTCTCTCTCTCTCTCACTGTTGGTCGTTTGATCCCCATGTCGCCCTTATTTTATAGATTATCTATCACTCTCGTTTCGGTAACCCACCCTCTCTTTCTCTTTCTTTTTTCTCTCTTTTTTTCTTCTATCTCTGTGTATTACCGATCAAAGGAATAAACTAACTATTAAACAGAAGATTGGAATAGTTTATTATAAACAATAAGGACGTAATTAATAGTATTTCACCACAAGTAATACTATTTAACCGATATCTGGAGATGAAGATAAAGGGATAAAGAGACATAAGAGAAAGAGAGAGAGAAAGAAAGAGAGAGAGATAGAGAGAGTGAGAGAAAGAGAGAGAGCGAACAGAAAGACTCGTTTTTGATCTTGTCGTTTTTTATTTTTATGAATTGAACTGGCTTTGCAATCTCACTTTTTCAAACAATTAACGCTGAACTCAAAAGGTGACTTAACGGGTCTCACTTTTTTCTAGTCTACACACAAACATACACGTATACACGTGCATATATACATATATATTACTATATTATATAAAATGATTCAAATATGTTACACAGGAATGTTTTAATGGAAATGATTAGTATATGGAATGAGTTGATAAGCATGAACAAACTAATTAAAATTATTGACACAGAAACATGTATAATGCATTTGTGAAGTTCAAAATTTCAATTTGAATGCTTATGCAATGACGAAGATTTGACTATCCAAATTGAAATATCAGAGCCCATGAACGCTTTAACCATGTTTCTGTGTGAATATTGTTAATTAGTTTGTTTACATGCTTATCAACTCATTCCATATACTAATGATTTCATTAATAGATACGCATGTATTGATGTATAGATCGATGTATAGATAAATATACAGATAGATAATGAATATATCGAGGGTGAGGTAGTAGAGTATCTTCTCTTGATTGGCTAAATGATGGCAAACGTATTACACCACACCACCAACAGTAGCTACTCCATTTCGTTAGATATTGTGAAGGAAAACAATTGGACGAGGGCCAATAACTCCAGAAGTCTCTACTATCATGGAGTAAAAATAAATCTGTCTACAAGACGTTTGGGATTTTCTGTATTCTAAGTATTTTTAAATAGATTGTAGTGAAGCGCGTTATTATATTGGTAATAACATGGGCAACAATAACACATGACAATTGGCTAATCAGGAGCAAAGTTTGATTTGTCAGTTAAATTTTTATTTGGTTCTTACTTTGAAAATCCGACAAGATAATATGTTAGATCTATCTATCTATCTATCTATCTATCTATCTATCTATCTATCTATCTATCTATCTATCTATCTATCTATCTATTGGCCATCTAGCCCAACCTTAGTAGTAAGCTCAATGGATATTAGCCGTTTTAACGGTACTAATAGTTAATTTCGTAACAGTTATTCATTGAGATGTTTTCTGACAAGCAACATTTGTCTTTATATTTTAAATTACAGCTGTTTCTCTATAGTCAATACAAACGGATCATTGCACAGTTTTTAACTTATACTGAAAAAGAAATAAAAGTTCAACTGTAAGTTAGACAACTTCTATTATATTCTTCAATTAAAATATTAGTTATACCTCTTGCTGATTTTTATTTTCTGGTGATTGTTTTAAAATGCCTTATCGTATCAATAGTCTGGGCAGGACTAAGTAATTTCAAAAAGAAATTGTAGCGAAGTACGTTGCTATATTTTTACAACAATAACAAATGAAAATTGGCTAATCAGGAGCAAAGTTTTATTTTTCAGTTTAAATGTTATTTGCTTTTGACTTTGAAAATCCGACAAGATTAGTTTATATGTTAGACCTGTTCTACGTATGGTATCGAGCGCTTTTGGATTCAGTATATCACTTGTCAATTGGATGGTAATATCCTTCATATATCTATGTATATTTAATTTAATTACTAGCAGGAAGACACAACGTTGCTCGGGATTGAATGAGGATCATTACTACGTGCTTTTTTACTATGCTCATAATACTATGATACTTTCTTTGTTTTACTACCCCCTCCTCCCATTTCACCCCCTAATATAGTCGGAAGAAGCTGAAATGTTGGTAAACTCTCTGAATTAGTGGCCTATACATATGGTTCAAATTTCATTAACATCAGATATACTTATTTGAAGTTTAAAGGAGGTTTTGTTTCAATAGGTCACTTAGAGGTGGAGTACGTATATATTCGGCACATAGAAAGTAACGTAGACATTCGAGGCCACTTCTATTGTCTTCCCCGGAAGATTTTATACATATGATATAGATTTCATAAAAATATGATATATTTGAAGTTTTAAAGGAGGTTCGCCCCCCCCTACCTCTCTTAGGTTAAGAAGCAATTAGAGATTCGGGACCACTTCCATTGTCTTCCTCGGAAAATGTTATACCTATGATTTAAATTTCATGAAAATAGAATATATTGCAAGTTATAAAGAAGTTATGCCCTAATAGCCCCTATAGAGATTCGAAGAACATTCGCATTGTCTTCCCTGGTAAATTGTACGTACGAATACACTTGTAGATTTCATGTGGATCATCTCACCTTTCTTTCTATAGACATCACACAACACACACACACGTACATACAGACATTGAGCATATACCAGAAAGAACAGCTGGAAATAATTTATACACCATCCACTATGACTATGCCATCCCTACAACTACATATCTAGAAAACGGAGCTGTTAAACCTGACATCATAATATGGGACAAAAGGTAGAAAGTAGCAACTCTAGTTGAAGTCAGTGTCCCTAATGATGCAGGATTGAACAGAGCAGAAATGGAAAAGATTGTAGAAATACCAAGGTCTTATGTACGACATGAAAAGAAACTGGAATCTTAGGAAAATCTCCATCATACCAGTAATTATAGGAGCAACAGGACTAATGAAAAAGAATTTCAAAAGCTATATGGCGAGTATACCCGGTGAACCGAGTGCAAGAGAAATGCAAACATCCGCACTTAAAGGGACAGTTAGAATCTTAAAACGATCTTTAGGTTGGAGTGTCTGAAATAGCCGGTGAATGTCTGGCATCCGGTAGGATGCCCCATCTCCAGCAAAAACAGAAAGATAAGAAAAATAAAATAAAAAGTGAAAACATTGAGTTTTATACATAGAATATGTATAAATGCTTACACAGGATTACATGTTTACACACGTTGTGTGTCATCGTAACTATGAGGCTGTAAGTGTTTTATCTGAACGCGTGCATTTATTTGCAAGGCGGCTTAATGCAGATGCATTACGCAAACATGGTGGCATCGTTTCTTTTTCTATTTTATTTACTTCAATGCTAGTACATTTAATTAACATTGCAGCTGACTTCCCTCTTGCAATGATCCACTCAACATGACTTGTGCGAAATAGAAATATTTATTGGTATTTTCAGCATAATACATTTATGTATCCATCTACTTATAGATAAATAGAGGGGAACAAAGTGATATACATATATATATATATATATATATATATATATATATATATATATATATATATATATATATAGTGTGTTATAATGAAATAAATTCCAGGAGGAAATCCGGGTATGAGAGCTCAATGTAATAAACAGAGCAAGAATAAAATCAAATATAGTAACACGAAATTACATAATCATCGATGCAATAATTTATTTAAACCTTGTGGTATTGTCAAACATCCAAGTGAGGTGATTACATTTTTGAAAATGAGGAAAGAGAAATTAACACTATTTTTATTTTTATTCGTGCAGACATGTACAAAAAACTGCTACACTTGCATATCAATGTTATCGATAATTTGTTATTAGAAAGTGAGATCCTATCAGGTGGAAGACGATCAGACTTTTCTTCCTGATGAGATCTTAGTTTCTAATAACTAATTAGCAATAACATCGACATGCCAGTGAAGCGTTTTTTTTACATTTCTGTATAAATAAAAATAATTATATATATATATATATATATATATATATATATATATATATACTAGTAAAATACCTGTCCTATGACAAGTATTAGCAATAAATAAAGCATTAGTTTTTAATTTTCATGTATTTTTTTATATTTGTCCTAGCATTGCACTGTTTCCGTGTCCCCACCGCTAAATGCTATAATTAAAAAAATGATATGCTCAAATTACTCACGCTGTTACCTAGGATGCATATTCCTTAATTAATACAAACAGGTTCAATAGTTTAGGATTTTACCAAGAAAATAATATTATTGACTCTCACGCGAACCGAGCGATCCTTTTAAAATATATTGCTTAATATGACTAAAAATTTTATGTAGAGCAAGTATTTTTTCTGTTGAATATTTTGTATCTAAATTATTTACAAAGTTTATTTAGGGCGGGTGCAAGTTTGGGTGGGCGAACCTCAAAAATGGTTAACTTTACAAAAAAATAAAGTGATCATGTTACTCATCAGCTCACCTAGAGTATATATTCCAAAATCATAATCATCGATTCATATATATATATATATATATATATATATATATATATATATATATATATATACTTTATACTTTATACTTTATACATATATATATATATTAAGTATATATATATGTATATATATATATATACTTTATACTTTATATATATAAAGTATAAAGTATACATACATATATATATACTTTATACTTTATACAGGGTGGGCAAAAATAAGGGTCCTATATTTTAAAATTCATAACTTTTTTATTTATTGATTTAAAAAAATTTTTTTTTTTAGAATAAGTAAAGGACCCCTTCCGAAGCAAGCATGAGCCGTATTAGCCCTAAGGAACGTACCCTCATTTAGAAAACATTATTTTTGCTTAAAAAACTCAAAACAGTGTAAAAAACAATACTTTAGTTTTTGTAAGTTTTAAGAAGTGTTTTTCGGCTAAAATTTGTTTTGTTTATTTCAAAAAATCTCGGAAGGGTCAGTCTACACACACATAATATTTGGTGAGTTTAACTTTTATTTTGTTGAAGTTATTCAAATTCAAGTTATTCAAATTTAAAGATAGGACCCTTATTTTGGCCCACCCTGTACATATATATATAAAGTATATATATATGTATATATATACTTTATACTTTATATATATAAAGTATAAAGTATACATATATATATATATATATATATATATATATATATATATATATATATATATATATATATGCACACCCTAAGTATTAACATTAACAAACAATAACATGCCCATGTTACTCACCGGGTTGCCTAGAATATATATTCCCAAATTCATGTGATGCGTTCATTAGTTTAGAAAATTACCCCATACATACATACATACATACATACATACATACATACATACATACATACATACATACATACACACATATATATATATATATATATATATATATATATATATATATATATATATATATATATATATATATATATATATATATATATATACTTACCGGGTTGCCGAAGAATATATATCCCTAAAGTGATGATGATCGGTTCATAAAAATAATTCATAAAAAAACTCTGCACCCTGTAAATCTTCACATTTGCAAAAAAATAATGTGCTTCTTATTATAATATATATTCTAGAATTCATAATGATCCGTTCATTAGTTTAGGAGATTACCCTGTACACCCACACAAACACACACACACAGACATACAC
>OY744525.1:49337147-49339647 GCA_963556195.1 Sepiola atlantica | reverse complement strand
TATTTGGCTGTAAGAACACACTGAATACTTATTAGCACTCATGTTTTCTGTAGTTAAAATAATAGATACTAAATTAACACACTAAATACACGTTATATTACATATAATCATAAAAACAAGAAGAGTATTATTGCGCTTACGGGCCCCCGTAAATTATCCTGCTCTTTCGAGTATGTAAACAGTGCACATCTTTTGAACATGTTTTAAATATGTTATTTTATTTAAAAAATGAAAGTTTAAATTTTTTAAAATTGCTACAGTTGATACTTGTGCCAAACACGAACACTGGATTACGCTAATTCATTTCATCTACAATATTATATAACTGCAAGTCCTTCATATAAAATGGTTGTCTGCTTCAATCGCTCTCTATCGCTGTCCTACAGACATATTTACGGAATATCATAACTGATAAGAAAACAACGGTTTTAACAGCCACGAACTAAAATTACCCATTTATTACGATTTATTTCTAAAGTGAGTTTGTTCTTTGTTATTCTTTTTCTTTCAGCTTCTTTTTAATGATAATATTTTTGGTGAAATATTATTTAGGTAATCTTTTTATTATCGTTTAAAAACTGAAGCCGGCATTACGTTAACACTGACGTCTACGTGTCCATACGCAGAAATGTAGCGTAATATGTGCAGATGCGAGAGAGAAAGTTGAAAACTGGGTACAAACCACAAAGTCTAACAGTGATTAAGGCCATCTCCTTTATGGACGTGGATCAACGGCTCAGCGACTGAAGTAAAGGAGGAGCTTCATCAGCCATATAGAACCTCTACCAACATCTGAGGAAGAGACCAGACTGTAGATTTGGACTAGAGAGCTATATTAAACCTCCTCCTATTGACATGCGACTCCCCTTCTACTAACGCACCAGTGCAGCTTGAAAACAGTCGCTAGGAACATATTGTAGCTTGAAAGATCGTGCAGAGTACAATACTAAAGCAAAGGGTTGCGTAAAAAAGTGGGAAACTATCGTATGACCTCATACTGCAAAGAGAAAGAGCAATATTGGGTTCAAGGGTGGAAGCAGAAGTTTCATGGGTTCCTTAATTTCCCCGGTAACACCTGGACACTAGTCTCGCTAATATATATATATATATATATATATATATATATATATATATATATATATATATATATATATATATATATATTTATTTATAAAACATGAACAAATACGACACTGCCATGGCGATGTTTCGATCGGTAACCATTAAAACCGATTTTGTTTTGCCTGAGGATTTCGTAATTTTAATGGCTATCGATCGAACATTGCCATGGTTGTTTCGCTACCCTTTCACTTATTTGAAATATATTTTCTGGCCTAACGTCGGATACTTATTAGACAAGCCTCGTACATAAATTTCTACATGTACTAGCCTATCGACGTATGTATTTATATATATGTATATATATATATATATATATATATATATATATATATATATATATATATATATATATATATATAAATACATACGTCGATAAGCTAGTACATGTAGAAATTAAGACGACCCGTGTAGATTATGCCTGCATGAAAATTTTGAAATCCTAAACTTTAAAGACACCCGAAATCTATTGAACTGTAGAAGTGAGATAGCAAACAGCTGCTTACACAGACATAAATTAACCTTAGGTTAACGATAAATAAATAAATAAATAAACAAATAAGTAAAAAAAAAACTAAACTAAACAAAAACTTAACAATTTAAAAATTAAAAATAGAAATACAATCAACCACGTGTTAAAATAAATTCACCCATTATATTGACACAACTAAGGAAACATGGTATAGGCCAATCTAAAGAAACAGAACAATAGAACAGGATATAGGAAGTAACACTAACAAGACCTTTGTTCGTGGGAAGCCCAGCGATTGGCTGAGAGAACAAAGAATCTGATTGGTTAACTAGCTAGCCGTGTATACAAAAACACCCGGCAAAAATAGCTCCATGCATTTTAGCCTGAAGATTCCCCCAGGGGATGAAACGCGGAATCCTCTGCGTAGCTTAATTGCCATAACTATATTTTCATAGCTTACTACCTAGCTCTACTTACGTATCGAGCACTGTTACGAAATACTGAAAATTGATACATTAAAAAATTATATCTCCTTATAAAATTTTATGTGGTTACATGAAATACTAAACACATACATATATATATATATATATATATATATATATATATATATATATATATATATATATATATATATATATATAGAAATACACACACACATGAATTGATTTAAATATTTTCCACTAAAAATATTGCTATGCTTCTCATGTCACGCTGTCTAATATATATATATATATATATATATATATATATATATATATATATATATATATATATATATATATATATATATATATTTTTATGAACTATTTTGGATTCTGTATTAATACATGGGAATTATAATTTACTCCAGCTTAAGAAGCGACGTGCAAAAATTGCCCGCCGCTTGCTGTTATGTCGGTTGGGAGG
>OY744525.1:49319647-49332147 GCA_963556195.1 Sepiola atlantica | reverse complement strand
TCGCCCGATCACGAAAATTCAATGCAAAAAAAGAAAAGAATTTCAAACAATGTCATCTTAATTCGCCGTTGCGTCGAACGTGAAAATAAAATGCATATATTGGGTCGTCTACGTTAGCGCCAGACGTTAAAAGAATGGAAATATATCACAAACTCCTACAAGGGTTTTGGAAATAGACCCTCACAACCAGATATATTCTGAAACTACATTAACCAGAATACTTAGATAAGTGTGTTTTAGTTTGAACAAAGGTTAGTACAATAATATTGTGGGGTTTGCGTTCATGCCGGATCTCATAGAATGGAAATATGTCACAAACTTTTACCACATATGGTACTAATATCGACCCTGACCCAGTTTTCGTGAGGTTCGACTCGGAAGCATTCGGCGGTCCTACGCAAACGCTCGGGTGTTGACGAGCCGAATGGTACCAGACGACAATTTTGATACGGTGCTGCGTCCTGTGATTGTAAGTTATATTTTCAAGCAATTTTATAAAAGAAGCAACAAAAAAAACAAAACAAGCAAAATATAGAGAAGTTACTGTTATCAAATAATTTTTTAAATTTTATTTTGATACGTTGCTGCGTCCTATAATTTTTAGTTATAGTTGCAAGAAAATTTTTAAACAACAAAACAAATAAAACAAGCTAAACAGAGCGAAATTACTGTTATCAAATAAATATTTTTAACCCTAACCCTAACCCTACACCCTAACCCTACACCCTAACCCTAACCCTAAACCCTAAACCCTAAACCCTAACCCTAAACCCTAACCCCAAACCCTAACAACAAAAAAAAAAACAAGCAAAACATTATTATCATAGGACGCAGCACCGTATCAAAATTGTCGTCTGGTACAAATCGGCTCGTAAACTCTCGGGGCGTTCGCGTAGGACAGCCGAACGCTTCCGAGTCGAACCTCACGAAAACTGGGTCAGGATCGATATCAGTACCCCAGATATATTCTGAAATTTCATTCACCAGGGTGCTTGGCTAAGTAAGTTCCAACTTGAACAAAAGTGGTTCAATAATATCGTGCGGTATGCGTTTGCGTCAGATGTCCATAGAATTGAAATATATCGCAGACTCCTAGAAAGATAACACTGTGGAATGTGTATGGATTCCGCTAGTAGATAGAGAAATACTTGTAATTTTGTTTTTGTTTTTTATGTCATTGAAAATTCGATTGCTTTTTTATGGGCGTAAAGATGGCAGCCACATCGCTCAGCGTATGATTCCTTTCTTTTGAAGTTCAAGGGGTTCGAGTCTGCAAATGAAAGTTGATTCCATCAGCAGTGAAAGCTTTTTAAACGGATCTTCTTAAAACGCAACGTTTTGTCTCTAATAGGATTTTCAATTTTGCTTCGTTCAAAATAATTTATTCTTCTTTTGAATATACAGACTTTATTTGAAATTTACATTGCTTTTCTAAGAAGTGCAAGGATTCCCGCCACCTGCATAGATCGTTTCCCCTGCGTATCACATGCTTTGAACTATATACAAGTGGAAAAGAAAAATTCGGAAGTGAATTAATAAAGATAGAAATCATATTCAAGTAAACAGGTATATAAATAAATATACATATATATGTATATACTTATTTATATATGTATTACAGAAGATCGGAACAACATTGGTACCGTCAGTTTCAAATCCGACAAAGTGAAACAGAACATGATCGTCCTTTGTGGACTCTTCTCAGCCTGCGTTGTAGTCTGTTGCTTTGGAAAAACAGATCACAATAGAGTCTGAGGAGAGTCCACAAAGGACGGTCACGCGCTGCTCCATCGTGTCGAATTTGAAAATGACTGTACCAATGTTGTTCTGATCTTCTGTAATACATATATAAATAAATATAACGCTCTTATTTTTTAATTTTCTTAATAGTCGAGTACTCTGCGGGGGTTCTCTCCCACTGATCTTACAAAGAAATATATATATATATATATATATATATATATATATATATATATATATATATATATATTTAAAATTATCTTCTTTCTCCAGCTTTTTTGTTCATTTGCTTTTGACACCTGAGGATGATTCGACGAAGAATCGAAAACGTTCGTAATACCTGTGAAACCTATGGAACATTTATTATTTTTTAAATTATCTTAATACAAAAAAGACCATCAGAAAAATAGGCATAATTAAACAGACGAATTCTGTTATTTTTAACAATGTTCGCATATATATATATATATATATATATATATATATATATATATATATATATATATATATATATATAAAATTTAGGGTTCATATTTTTTTTAAGCATCTAATTAAAATTTAATAAGGAATAAGGTAAAATAAATACCTTTGAAGCATTTAAAGAAGCGATATCAATTTTAAAAGAAAAATAAATCGAAACCGATTTTTT
This sequence comes from Sepiola atlantica, assembly GCA_963556195.1. Classification (NCBI taxonomy): domain Eukaryota; kingdom Metazoa; phylum Mollusca; class Cephalopoda; order Sepiida; family Sepiolidae; genus Sepiola; species Sepiola atlantica. Next base: position 49,329,758 of record OY744525.1, on the reverse strand, counting down.
TTCCTTTTATAAACTTTCATTTTTTTTTAGTTTATAGTATCACTATAAACTAAAAAAAAATGAAAGTTTGTAAAAGGAAAAAAAATCGGTTTTGATCTATTTTTCTTTAAAAATTGATATCGCTTCTTTAAATGCTTCAAAGGTATTTATTTTACCTTATTCCTTTATATATATATATATATATATATATATATATATATACATATATATATATATATATATATATATATATATATATATATAATTTAAAATTGTAATGTTTAGGAACAGTATACGTATTTTTGCTGGCTTTGTTAGTATGAAATATGGCGCCCATTAGAGTGTATAAATAATAATTCATATATATATATATATATATATATATATATATATAATAATTATTATTTCATGTATCCACATAAAATGTTATAAGGGGATATAATCTTTTATAGATCAATTTTCAGTATTACTTCAACAATGCTCAAATACGTGAGTAGAGCTAGGTAGTAAGTTATGAAAATATATTCATGGCAATTGAGCTACACAGAGGATTTCGCGTTTTATTCCTGTAGGGAATCGTTAGTCATAACTGCATGGAGTTTGTGTTGCCGGTGCTTTTATATATGCACATGGTGTATTATTTATTTATTGTTAACCCAAGGTCATTTTTATTCAGTGTAAGCAATTGTTTGCTATTTCACTTCTACAGTTTAATAGGTTTTGGGCGTCTTTAAAGTTTAGATTTCAAATTTCTCATTCAGACATTACAATACAGGGGTCGTCTAAGTTTCTACATGTGCTCGCCTGTCGTATTATTTTCCATTCGATTATGGTTCGCTAGTGCTGTTTTTATTCGGCGTTTTTTTGTTTTTAAATGTGCTGATGTGGTCGTAATATCTGGTTTTAAAATCTAGGGAGGTCATGCCCACGTAGTAATTCTTGTTATTCGGCCTTTCTTTGGCAAATAAATGCTTACCCAAAATTATTGTTTACCAAGCCACAATACTTGCGAAAGAAAAACCGAATAACAAGTAGTACTACGTGGGTGTGCCCTCCCTATGAACAAATAAATAAATAAAAAAATAAACTAAAACCTAAAATAGAAATACAAGCAAGCACGTGTTAAAATAAGGTCACCCATTATTTCAAAACAACAAAGAAACAGGGATGGGTCACCCTATAGAAAACAGAACAATAGAATAGAAATTAAAATCAACCGAACCTTTGTTTGTGAGAAGTCCAACTTTTAGCAAAGAGAATAACAAAGAATCTGATTGGTTAACTAGCTAGACCAAACACCATGTATATATATAAAAAAACACCCGGCAACACAAACTCCATGCATTTTAGCCTGACGATTCTATACGGAGATGAAACGCGGAAGCCTGTGTGTAGCTTAATTGTCATAAATATATTTTTATAACTTACTATATATATATATATATATATATATATATATATATATATATATATATATATATATATATATATGTGTGTGTGTGTGTGTGTGTGTGTGTATACATATATTTTGGTTACATATGTGATTACATGTTTCAGCTATAACCTTATTCAAGATTATATTGCTTTTGAAGTTCATAATTTGCAGTTTTTACTATAAGGACAATATTTTATTAATACAAATACTCCCGGAAAACGCCGTGTCGGGACAGCTAGCATATATATACAATGGCCATAAAATAGATGAGTTTAAAAGAGCTTTCATTTTATGTCTCATAAAATTAAAAAGCAACTCAACAATACTTTGGATCCGTTTGTGTGTAATGTATTTCTTGTTTAAGAAGATGGAAAACGCAAACGTTTAAAACTGTTGAGTTTTGTTAAATAATCATAAAACGGAGAAAGCCAATGAAAGATCAAACGGCTCGCGTTTTAAGCTCACAACATGACATCCTTAGACCAGGTTTCCTTTTATTACCACGAGCGACACACGGGGAGTTTTTTTTTTTTGCAACATATCGCAACGATTTAATGAAGCTACATCTTAAGACGCGTCCAGTCAATTAGCGCGTTTTACGCTAAAATTGCTTGGATCAACGAAAATGCAATTTCAAATTTAAGTTTGACAGACTAAACAAAAAGCAGTTTATAATTGAAGCGAGTTAGACCAACGAAAATGCTATTTTAAATTTAGATTTGTAAGAACAAAGAAAATGCTATTTCAAACTTAAGCGTGCCAGACTAAATAAAATGCTATTTCAAAATAAGGCCTACCAGACAAAAAGAAATGTTATTTCATACTTAAGCATGACCGATTGACCACTATGCTATTCGAAAGTTAAGCTTTACAGACCAAACAAAGTAGCAATATTTTAATCACTGTGTACTTTTCCAAAAATTAAAATTTATTAGTAAAAAAAAAACGCAAGTGTGACAGACCAACTGATGGCAAAAAGTTTCTCATAGAATATGAAAATAAAAGCGTGACAGACAACCTGACCAAGAAAAAGATACCTCCCAGAGGACGCATCTAGAAAAAAAACAAGGAAGGCTGGAATGAAAAAAAAATGTAATTTACTGTCGATGTGAAAGAAATGATTGGACGATAAATACTTTTGTTGATTTCTCGTTAATTTTATTTCTTTTATTTTTAAAATCAAACAAAAAGCCGTCAAAAGACACGTATAATATGCATTTTTTAAATTTTTGTTTTACATTTTTCGACTATAATACCCTTTTTTTAGAGACACTAGGGGTGACTTCTCACACCTGTCAGTATCCTATATCTCTATAAAGCCACCATTCGCCCATGCATGGAGTATTGTTGTCGCATCTGGGCTGGGGCATCATTTACTAGTATTTTCTTTCTTAGATAATGTCCAAAAAGAGTCGTCAACTTAATAGGCCCCTCACTATCCACCAAGCTCCAGCCCCTATCCCATCGCCGCAATGTTGCATCCTTGTGCCTGTTTTACAAATACTTCAACGGATTGTGCTCTGATGAATTCACTGCTATAGTGCCCCATCGACGTAAATACACTCGACCAACCCGACAATCAGCTAAATCCCATCCATTCACTGTGGAGGTCCCCACATGCCGGGGAGCCTTCAACTCCAATAGCTTCTTTCGTCATGCGGTCGGTCTCTGGAACTCCCTCCATGCTCCCTGTTTCCCCGACTGTACCGGAATGTAGAAATTTAAAACTAATGTAAACAGACATCTAGCTGCACAACTCCCAACTTAGGATGACCCCCATAAATTACACCCTATCTCTCAGTAGCCTCTTACGTCTACAGTGGCGGATTGCCTTGTTTGGGGTGAACTATGTTGAAAAAAAATGTCAGTAAAAAACAACGTTAGTTTTAAAAAAAATTTCTTTCGTCTTTTAATTCTGTTTTTTTTTTTTTAGTTTTATTCGTTGTGAATCTAAACAAATCGTCTTTTGCTTTAGTTCATGACTCTGCGGTCTTTTAGAAATGTTTGTTCGTTTCCTTGCATTAAAAGTCCCTAAGCGCCGTTTTTCAATCATTTTGATTTTCTCTTTGAATCAAAATCCAGGCAAACGTAATATCAACTATTCTTATCTAAGCGGATAGAATGATAAAAGGTCAATGAGTAGCGTACATAATTATGACAACGATGATGATGCTGGGGATTACTATGATGGTGATGTTGCTGTTGATGATAATGATAAAGATGGAGATTACGATGGTGAAGCTTATGCAGAAAATGGTTATTTTGAAATAATGGATGTGATAAGAGGAAGTAAAAAAAAGACACTAACATGAAAAGGAAGGAGAAGAAAATAATAGAAAAGGGGAAGAAGAAAACTGAAAAAGATCATTAAAGAAAAAGAAAAAGAAGGCTGAAGAGAGAAAAACGAAAAGAAGAAGAAAAAGAAGAAGAAGAAGAAGAAGAAGAAGAAGAAGAAATAAAAGATAGAAAATGAAGTGACCGCAGAAAAAGTATGTATAGCTTTGTAAGAATAGGAAAAAGATTCGTAAGCAGAATGACGGGAATGTTTTTAGGGCCATTTGTCTTGCTAGCATCAAGGTTCTTGATAACTTTACCAACATCCTGAATAGGTGGTCCTGTTCGCAAAGGGTGAAATTTTAGGCAAAGTTAATTGCAAAATGTTTGGCTTTGTCAAATGCTGAGGAAAGCACTTTTGGTCTATTAATCGTGTTGGAAAGGAATTTTACATCTGTTCAGTACCCTCTTTGTTGCAATGGCAGCATACTCAGGAGTGTACAATGTTTGTGTCTGTTGAAAGTTGTTATAGGATATAAAATTCTCAATACCAGCAGTTAACTAATCGGATATATCAGAGACGACATAGGACACATTCTATCTGAAAATGGAATGCAGAGGAATTTCCAAAATGAAAGATCTAAAGTTATGACAATCAGCCCTTGAGTATCGATACATTCTGCGATGGAAGAGGAATATCGAATATTTCTATAAACTTAGATTTGATCTTAATTAAGACAACTGAGTGATCTAAAGATCCCAGATATTTGGGAACATCTAGAAAGGGCGTGATAAAAGTTAATTTTTACAGAACCTATTAATAAGTTTTCGACTGATTTTGTAGCGCATAGATATATACCTTTGAAAACAAATATGTGCTAATATTTTAAATATAAGCAAATCTTCTTAAATAGACGTTTTTTTTGTTAACAATCTTCTTTCTAAAAAAAAGCTCCAGTTTCCTTTCATAAATAAATTTTCTCCACCTCTCTGTCTTCTTCTTCATCTCTTACTCCTCCTCCTCCTCCTCCTAACCCTTCATCTCCTCCTACTTCTTGCAGTTTGTACGTATATTTAACGGAATCAAAGCGGATAAAATGACAGCCAATGAAATTGAAATGACAAAGTAATGAACGAAACAGGCGAAAAGGGCAACTTTTTTGCTTGAAAAGATGGAGAATCCGGAGAGAAAAAATAAAAAATAAAAAATAAAAATTTGCGGAATTGATAATAAAATGCTAATCTTGAAACAGACAGAAATTAACGATTTCAAAAAATGTCAAATACAAAAAGAAAATAAAAAATAAAAAAGACAGAACGATCGAGAAGCGTTTGAATTAAAGTTAAAGTCAAATGAAAGGAAATATAGGAAATGGGTTCTGAAGACGCTTGAAAAGAAGAAGAAGAAGGTTGAAAAGAAGAAGAAGAAGAAGAAGAAGAAGAAGGTTGAAAAGAAGAAGAAGAAAAGGAAGAAAAAAGCTGAAAAAAGAAAGTTGAAAAGAAGAAGAAATAGAACGAGAAGAAAAGGATTAAAAAGGAGAAGTAGAGAAAGAAGATTTAAAAGAAATGAAATAAAAGAACAGGAAGAAGAATGAAAAAAGAAAATAGAAGATTATAAAGAACCAAAGAAAAAGAAGAAAAAGAAGATGAAGAAGATTAAAATAATAATAATATTTATGAAATGAAGAGAAATATAGGAAATTGGCACTGAAGAAGAAGAAGAAGAAGAAGAAGAAAGCTGAAAGTAGATTAAAAAAGAAGAACAAAGACAAAGGTCGAGCAGAAAAGAAAAGAAGAAAATTAAAAAAGAAGAAAATTGAAAAAAAAAAAAATAATAATAATAATGATAATTGCTGCAAAAAGAACACTTGAATAGAGAAAGGGGGTCGATACAGACAGCCGCACAGAACAACGCGATCATAACGAACGATATCCAAGCTAAAATAGAAAAACCTAGACTGTGGTCAGAGAGACGAGACGATAAATCATATAATAAATGAATGCAGCAAACTAACTCAATAAGAATACAAAAACAGACACAGCTGCGTGGGGAAGGTAGTCCACTAGGAACTATGCAAACGTCTGCACTTTGAAAATGCAGACAAATAGAAAACATAAACAGGAAACAGCAATGAAAAACGAAAATCATTAAATCTTATGGGATATGGAAGTACAAAAGAGATATTCAAGTAAATTGACCATACGTGATAATAGACAACAAGAACGAAAATGATCTGCCAAATCGTAGATTTCGCCGTCCTAGCAGGCCACATGATGAAAGTAAGGAAGGCAGACCAACCAAGCAAATACATGGAACTTGCCAAAATGCTAAAGGAATATGGAACATGAAGAAAGTTACCGTAATACCAATAATCACAGGAGCACTAGATACGGTTCCGGAAAAAAGACTAGCAGAAATTGGAATGAAAGACAATCATGCATGCACAGCACTGATAAAAAACAGCTAGAATGTTAAGGTAAATCTTTGAGTGCAGAAACCAACCCACATAACGAGGTAACGCCGAACAACTACAAGTTGAAATAAAAATAGAACAAAAACATAGAAAAATTACACGAAACCAAAGGAACTGAAACTATCAGAAATCCAATAACTTGACATTCCCGCACCTTGAAAAATGGTGGCACTATCTAGGGTTGGTAAATCACAAAATATTCGTGAAGAGTTAAGGAGGATGGAAATACTAAGGAGGGAGAAAACCATTTAGATCTCATATGAAGAGTGCAGAGAGTAGCGAAATCTTAGGGGGGTGTTAATTGCTACTCAAATTCCTGAGAAAGTCAACGGTTGTTATCAGGAGTGAATAGATGGTAAACGGTTGATGCGATAACGCTCATGATTTACAAACGGTTATCGAAAGATGTCTAGAGTGCTGGAAATCTGGGGAGACTTGTCGTCAGTAAGACTCCAAACAACAACACCTTTTTATACCAGTGAGCAATCATTGATAATGATTCGGGTGAGAACTAGTGAGTAAGTAAACAAAACAAACAAACAACCACCACCACCACCACCACCACCATCATCATCATAACCATCATCATCATCACCACGACCACCATCATCATCATCATCATCATCATCATCATCATCATCATCATCATCATCATCATCATCATCACCACCACCACCACCACCACCACCACCATCATCATCATCATCTCCACCACCATCATCATCATAACCATCATCATCATCACCACGACCACCATCATCACCACCATCATCATCATCACCACCACCACCACCACCACCACCATGGAAACTGCCAAAAATCCAATAATCTGACATAAAAAAGCACACGCACAAGCACACACATGTGTAGTGGGCACCAACCTTGACTAATACAACGCAAAGGAGCTCCCAAGAAGGATGCAAAGACCGTGGGGAGGTAGAACACCAACCAGAAAGTACTGGAACCTTGGGAGGGGGGCGTATTACAATTCACATTCCAGAGAAAGCCGACGTTTGTTTCTAGCTAGAAATTCATAGTAAACGACTGTTGCGATAACGCACAATGATTATTGTCAGTAAGCAGCCAATTATAATTACTTGTGTAAAAACTCAGAGTGAGTAAATAATAATAATAATAATAATAATAATAATAATAATAATAATAATAATAATAATAATAATAATAATAATAATAATAATAATAATAACAACAACTTATACATCTATTCAATCTGATATAAATAAAAAGGGAAAACACCTTCTGAACATGAATAAATAAAATTCAATTCTGAAACAGCAAAAAAAAAAGCTACCGAATAGAAAATAAAATGTTAAGTTAAAAATAAATAACGATTGAAGAAAATGTCAAAAAAATAAATAATAATAATTAAAAGTCGAAAGGAATGCGAACTTTTAAAATTAAAAACTTAACACCAAACGAAAGGGAAATAATCCGGAAACCGATTTCACTCTCCGGTTGTTGTTCGTAAGGCAGAAACGAATGTTGTAAAAGGCAAGAAAGATAGGGTTTAAAGATTGGAGGGGAAAAAATTGCAATGGCAGCCTGCGGGGCAAAACGCCTCACTAAGAAAGGCGACAACGAGAGGAGAAACGAAATAATAATAAAAAGACAATCTCTTAAAATACAAATTAAAAACAAAAACACTTATATGTGTACCATGTTTAGAGCTGTGTAATGAACAACTACAAGTGCGCATGGGCGAGTGAAGAATCCAGACAGCAAGTGTTAGTGTACATAAAACGGTTTCGGTTTTTATACTTCGTTTTCCCTTTGCCTCTCTAATACAAGTAAGGATTTTAGATTAGAATCGCGCGAGAGAAAGGCGACCCTGGAATCAAGTTAAAGATATAGATTGATGTGAAGAATGAGAATATCTCGTATTCTATTTCTATGTGCTTTGTAGCGGCCACGTGTTTTGTGTTTCTTTCCAAACAGGCGGTCGACATTTTGTATGCTGTGCTATCGTGAATAACACATGGTGGTTGCAAAAAGAAGATAGACAGATGATAATTAGGAAACGGTTGGATTTTTAAAAATCTACATTTACTCTTACATTGAAATATATACTAAACATAAAATACGAAGAGGGTGGAAACCACACATGTAATTATTAAAAACATGTTAATTGTCACCGTGCAATCGAAGTACACATGTTGTTACGGTAACGATTATATATATATATATATATATATATATATATATATATATATATATATATATATATATATATATATATATATATATTAATCAAAGAACTTTTTATTCTTTGTGAATTTTTCTGATGACTTTGTAATGTTGCAGAGACGATATTGACATAGAAAATGTTGTTTGGCACAAGACAAATGAAACGGGCCGTAAAATATATCTCACAGAAATGTTATGTTTTTTGGAAATGTGAAAAAATAAAAATAAAAATAAAAATAAAAATAATAAAATAAAAACATGGTTATTGGAATGTAATATGAACTTGACTTATATTTGCTCTGTTGTCACTAATTGACAGTCATCGAGCTGAATCTTTTAAGGAGACTGCGAAGTAAAAGATAGTATATGCTAATATATATATATATTGTCATTAATAATTATATTATATATTATATATATATATATATATTTAAGAAGGAATAGGTAAAATAAATACCTTTTAAAGCATTAAGATGCGATATCAATTTTTTTTATAAAAAAGAAAAATAATAAATCGAAACCGATTTTTTTTTCTTTTTTTATTAAAACTAGCATTTTTTTGTTAGTTTGAAGTGATACAGATATTTCGCCAAAACCTGGCATCCTCGGTCTGTAATATATCCTGATGTCATCGGATTTGTATTTTTTATCTCTTTACCGGCTTGTTGTTATTACAGCCGGGCCAAATGGGCAAGTTGTTGTTTCCCACCATCAAATATGAAGAACGTGAATGCAGCACGTGATTTGTATAAGTGTTATAAGGTTCATATTTTTTTTAAAAGCATCTATTCTTAAATTTAAGAAGGAATAGGTAAAATAAATACCTTTTGAAGCATTAAGATGCGATATCAATTAAAAAAAAAATATGAACCTTATAACATATATATATATATATATATATATATATATATATATATATATATATATATATGAGAGAGAGAGAGGGGGAGAAATGCAATTAATAATTTAATAATAAATATAACTTATTTTGTTGTTGATGTTCTACGACCGGAAGAAATGGTCATACAAAAATTGCGAGCTATTCTAGGAGTCTCGTCAAACTGCCACCAAAAACAAGTGAGTCTAAAACGACTGCGACCATGAAAGGCGTCTGACAGAAATGGCGTCAGAGTTGCGAAAACCACGCTAAGATTGAGATCCAGGCGGGCCACGTTCGTCGACCTTGAAAGTTAGCCAGAAAAAAGATATCCACTTTGTCAATTCGCAAATGCGCGTGATTTAAATATATGTTTCGTTTCTGGAAATAGAAGATTGCAGTTTTTCTCATTGCACAGTATAATTCAGGGAAGATAACTTTAAAATGGTTCAAGAGAAATAATGCCTCAAAATTCCAAGCCAACAGATTGAAAAATAAGACGATGGATGTCTACTCATTAGACGAGCATAGCCATCGCTTACGTAATGCCAACAAGAAATTATAGATGATAAATCCACCTCGTTTAGTGACCAATAGTTTTAGACAAAGCTGATTGGCGTTTAAGTGGACGGTTTCAGAATTAATTATTGTGGTTGTATCCCTATTTACAGTTTTCGGAGGAAATTCCGATTTAGACTTTTTACTACTACTGTCTCATAACGGAAATATAATCGTCTTATTAAAACCATTGTTTAAGTTGTAATTTCCTTCTATGACATAGTCACCTTTCATTCTAAAATAGCACGTGTCAATGTTGGTATTAGTCTCGTTAGTTATTCTTTTTAATTGGTCTGTTTTGTGCAAGTC
>OY744525.1:49294647-49314647 GCA_963556195.1 Sepiola atlantica | reverse complement strand
GTGACGTCTTTCAGTCGCCGTAGTGGAAATATAGCAGAAGAAGCGTCTCTGTCTTCCTCCTCTTTCTTTTCATTTGTTTTAATAGCCGTTATCTTCTTGCTGAATGACATTATTGTCTCATGTTGCTTTATTTTTTTTCAGCACTGTAAAGTTACATATTACATAAGCTCCTCCTTGACCAGTAACCGCGCGGAAAATAGAGCTTCTAAAAAAACGTCCGAATCTAATCAGGTCGCAGGCCAAAGAATAAGATTTTGTTATATTCTTTGCTGTAATAATCCAACAACATACTTGCCCAATGGCATCATTTTATGGTAGCTTCATATTTCTACAGCACTGTTAAGTTACATATTACATAAGCAGCTTATCGCCTACTCATCCAGCGGGAGATACAGCTTCGAAAAAGACGCCCGCATCTAATCAACTCGCAGGCAAAAGTGCAAGATTTTGTTTTCGTCTTTGCTGTAATAAGCCAAACACATATTTGCTCAATAGTATCATGCTCGTGGTTGCTTTATATTTTGACAGCACTATAAATTTACATATTACATAAGCTTCTCCTTGACCACTAACCGGGCGGAAGATAGAGATCCTAAACAAACGTCCGAATCTAATCAGATCGCAGGCCAAAGAGTAAGGTTTTGTTATATTCTTTGCTGTAATAAGCCAACAACATAATTGCTCAATGGTATTATGTTCTTCGTTGCTTTATATTTTTACAGCACTATAAAGTTACATACTACATAAGCCCATTCTCGCCCACTCACCGTGCGGGAGATACAGCTTCGAAAAAGACGTCCGAACTTAATCAGCTTGCAGCCCAAAGAGCAAGATCTTGTTATCTTCTTTGTTGTAATAAGCAAACAACATACTTTCTCAATGGCATCATGTTCTTGGTTGCTTTATATTTTAACAGCATTGTAAGTTTACATGTTATGTAAGCGTCTCTTCGCCTGCTCCGGAGGGGGGAGGGCAAAGACAGAGCTTCGAAGCAGACGTCCGAATCCAATCAAAAGACAAATATTTTTTTTAGTATTTTAATGTTATTGTCAAGAAACGTATCTGTAACTTGATTGGCCACACCCTTTCTTCTTCTCTACACCCTCTCTCTCACATACGTGATGTTGCTAGTCTCAGTCTTTTCTATAAGTACTCTATAGCATGTGTTTATCGGAATTGTGTGAGCTATTCCCTGCTACTTTTGTTACAGTTCGTTTGACTCGTTGGTCTAGTGGTCTCCATCAATTCGCTGTTTTTATACCTCATTGTAATACAACTTCCTATTCCAGTAGCTTCTTTCCAAGAACCGCAGGCTTGTGAAACTTTCTTTATGCTTATATTTATATATATATATATATATATATATATATATATATATATATATATATATCTTTATTATCATAGTTTTCCTCCTACCTATAGCCTTGGTCTTTTCAAGACTACGGCCAATAAGCATCTCCTCGCTTTGCGATAATCATATTTCGTTATTGTTATTCCCTTACATCAAATTGCTTCATGTCTTGTCTGGAGCGATTTCCATTAAAAAAATGTGTCAGCAGATACAAACGATATTTATTTAGACAATTCCCAATGAGTAACTAAAGAAAACTACCAATAAAATATTATTTATGTTTCCGTCCCCCAAACAGTAAATCTCTAATTATATAACCTTAGGTATATGTTTATATGTTTTTCTGCGCAGGAGTCACTCCTAAACTAATTAATAGATCATCAAGAAATTTGGTACACAGCTGCTCGGCGGAAGGATTGGTAGTTATTAACTTAATTTAGTCTAATATAAATCGGACAAAGAGGGGATGGAAGTTCTTAATGAAAATTCAGATACGTTGGATTTTTGTTAAATTTCAACAACAGGTATTAAACGTAAATGAATAAATATTCTCCACATTTCAATTTTTTGGACTATTTAAAAGATTGTTAGGGTCATAATATGAGCACAACCTTCCATTTGGAAATTCAAATATTTCAGATTTGCATTAAATTTGATCCATAGTAATAAGACAGCAATTAAGCAAGATATCCAGAATTTCAGTTTCCTCTTAAGATCCCCTAAGCTTAAGCCTTGAATTTAAGACATTTCCTAGAATGAAAATTATGTCATAGATTTTGACTAAAACTGAAGTAAGGATTCCATACATGAAGTTTAGTAGCATTATATATTTATTTTAATCTTTGTAAGGGGACATAAAAGTGGTGCAAAACTAATCTGTCCGAGGAATTAATTTCCACTATCCTAGTATTCTTTTAGTTACTAATAATATTAATGAGGACTTTACAAAATTATTTCAAGAAATATTATTTAACCAGAGATGAGATAAAAAATAATATGATCGCCCGAGTAGGCAGAAACAAAGAACAATTGAAAGATCAAGAAGGCGAAGAATGAAAACCTGTGGATCAATGAATTCTTTATTTTTTTTCGCTTGTGAGGGAGGGAGAAAGTGGATAAGTCTGGCCATAAAAAAAGATCCTTTTATATTATCAAAGATGAAACAAACGAGGGTTATATGAAATGTTATTCTGTGGGAGTGGTTGATTGTTAAAAGGAGACGTCTTCATTTTGTAGTTTTTTGTTTCGCTCTCGCTTCTTCTTCAATTCTCTCCTTGTGGGATTTATGAAGCGAGAACATCAATGACAAATATCGTTAAATATGGTTTCTGCAGCCTCCACTGACGTCTTGACCAAAGGTCAGAAAAGATATATTTATTCTTATTTTTATTTCGTTTGCTGTCAAAATAAATGAATAAGTAATAAAAAAGTAAGGATATAAAGAAACAATAAATGAATAAGGAGGAAAAGAAACAAAAGTATGAAAAAAAAAAGATGGCGGATAGGCAGGATTTGAAATTTGGCGTTGCTGGCCTTTGTTAGACATTTTGACGTGAAGGAGGCGTTTTTGTTTTCGTAATTTTATTATTATCATGGACATTGTGTGTGTTTTTTTAAATTTTTTTAGATGCGTCCTTTGTCGATCCATTAGTCTGTCACGCTTTATTTTTTAAATACTATTTTAGTTGGTTTGTCACGCTTATCTTTGAAATAGCATATTCGTTTGTCTGTCACGTTTCATTTTGAAATAACATTTTCGTTAGTCTGTCATGTTTCATTTTGAAATAGCATTTTCGTTAGTCTGTCACAATTCATTTTGAAAAAAAAACATTTCCGTTGGTCTGTCACGATTTATTTTCAAGTAGCATTTTCGTTAGTCTATTACGAGTCATTGTTAAATATGCAAAAAGATCAAGTTGAATAGACGTATGTTATTTTAGACGCGTCCAAGCATCTCTATAAGGGGCTCTGTCTGTCAGTCGGTCTGTCACGCTTCAGTTTGAAATATAATGAGTTGTTTTCTCTCTCTCTCCCTCTCTCTCTCTCTCTCTGTATATATATATATATATACATATATATATATATATGTAGGTATTAATAATTTTATATTTATTTATAAGTATTATATATATATATATATATATATATATATATATATATATATATATATGTATGTGTGCGTGTGTATATATATAAATTTTATACGTACATAAAAGTAACCCATGAACACGTGTTTCTGGCTCACAGCCGTCATAAGCATGGCTAACTTGGACAAGTATTGAACTTTCGATATTGATGTCTATAGTCTAGCGTTTTAGCACTGGACTACGGCGCCTTGCTTAGACATATGTACGATTTTTATCACCTAAATATTTAATGTATTTTTATGTAATTGTTTTTATTTGTAATTGTAGCGTTTGTTGCTTGTCTTTCTGTCGTTTACTTCCTAAGTGATACAGATTAATACAGAAAATTGCATTATTAGTCGCCCTTTGCTTTATATGACGTATTTTTCGTTAATATATGTATTTTTATTTATTTTATACGTACATAAAAGTAATCATATTTCTAGGCAAGGCGTCGTAGTTCAGTGGTAAAACGCCAAACTATAGACATCAATATCGAAGGTTTGATCCTTGTCCAATTAATCCATGCTGATGACGGATGCAAGCCAGAAACACGTGTCCATGGATTACTTTTATGTAAGTATAAAATTAATACACACATATATATATATATATATATATATATATATATATATATATATATATATATATATATATATATATATATGAAGAGTTCAAATGCAAAACGCGACAAATCCAATTTGTCTAAATTCAAACATTAAACAATAAAAGGGCGAAATATATCAAATGTAGACTTCGACTAAAAACTTATTTTATTTGAGAGCAAAAAGAACTCATGTCAGTATCATATAATGGAAATCATAATTTTGAGGTGTCGCCAAGTGTTGAAATGCCACACTTTTTGTAGTGATAGTTTCATAATTCTATCCTAAAGATTCCCTCGGAGATGAAACGTGGGAGCCTCTGTGTAGCTTAATTGCCATAAATATATTTTCATAGCTTACTATATATATATATATATATATATATATATATATAATGTAATTTATTTGTTTATTATTCCTGCGATACTTTTTGAACAGAAAGCAATCCACCTAAATGCTAATTGGGAATAATTTTCCCTCACCAATGTGATGCCCCCAGATCAATGTCAACCAGTAACAACAGCGCATATATAAGTAAGCAAAGTTCATTTATCTTCTAAAAGTCAAGATTCTTTACTTTTTTACAAAACATTTTCAAAACAGATACATTTCAGTGCAAATTATTGTAAGAATCGTTTCGCTTAAAATAAAACAAACAACATCATTATGTCAATATTGGATCTGTTCACCTCAAGCTCGTCAAAAAGTACATAAAAAGTTCTTTATTTGAAAAAAATATACAACGTAGTGTGACATGATACAATAGACGAACGTTCAAAAGGAAATATACATATATATATATATATATATATATATATATATACATATATATATAATATATGTATATACATATATATATAATATATATATATATATATATATATATATATATATATATATATATATATATATATATATATATATATATATAAGTGTGTGTGTAATATGTTTGGTCCAATGATAGAGTAATTTCTGTAGGAAATCTTGAGTAAGTAGCTCAATGCAATACACAGCAACCATAAAACTTAAAAAGAAAAACTCAAATCAACATCTCAGCCATTTACATAATTTATTCCATCTCGTATATTTGAGATTCGTCAGATGTGACTTAATGGCTCGTAGCTTGTTTACTGAACTATATATAGAAGAATAGCCGATATTTGTACGCCTATCCCGGATCTTTCTTCCATGGACTCATCAGAAAACCAGAAAGTTTTCAATCAGAAAACATACATAGCGATGCAACAAACTAGAATCTCCCCCCTCAAAAAATCCCAACTCACATTGAATTCATTTCCATCGAAAGAGATTCAAAAATCGCTATCTAGAAAGAGCAGCCATCCTGTTTCATGAAGAAAAGCTATAAAAATACGCATAATATTGTCCAAATAAAAACTGCTTGAAAATTCATAGCATTTTTTAAAATAAAAATACCTTAATTAATTCATTCATTGTACAGAGGGTTTTGTTTTGAAAAAAGTAATTGGTAAGATGAATAAAATATTGTTCTTTGGAATGTAGCAAAATGTTATATATTTGTATATGCTCTGTTGTTATATGTTAACTTCACTTCGAAAAGGTTAGCCTATGTAAAGAATAGAAAGTATATGCAAAAACATATTTTCACACACCTATATATATATATATATATATATATATATATAGGTTGTTGAAATGTCTCTGCAGTTTCAAGATAAGTTAACTTTGATAAGTAGTTGGTTTCTGTGTTGCAAGAAAGTTTCATACTTTGATAGACTGGTTTAGGCTTATAAAACAGCAAGTTTCTTGCTTTCATCTAGGGTAAAATGGCCGCAAAGCATTCAAACTATTATTGCCGTTCAAAACCGAAGTGTCTGTAAAGTTACTCTTACGCACATTTCGAGATCTTCAACCTTTCAAAACAAAGAGTCTCGAGTAGGCCTTGTTGTTGTTTAGCAAATGAGGCCCTCCTCCCCCTTGAGGGTCGAGCGGTCCTTCGCTCGCTATTAACAATCTCTTCACCAACCGCACGATTATTGACTCTTAGTCGATATTACAAATACAGCAATTAAAACAACACCCCCCGCTCCTCCCACGCCTATACTCATCCGCGGTGATTCAGAAACTCGCACGCCAACCCCAACACCACCGAACATTACTGTGAGCGCCTAATGAACTTTTCGAAGCTAACTATCGTGAATTTGCTTACTAACTATTTGTCCCAATTTAGTTGATTCCCCAAACGAGGACAAAATAAGACCACGGCCAGCTTTTTTGATGTTGGGGGAAAACCAGCTGAAACCGAAAAAGGGGCACTCTGGATGGGAAAGAATGAAAATTGTTCCAATCAAAAAGGATTCTTCCTCTTACACCTCCTTCGCTTCCTCCTATAACTGAGTATATATATATATATATATATATATATATATATATATATATATATATATATATATATATATATATATATATATATATATGGGGAATGAAAAAGGAAAACCAAAAAAAGATGTTTTTTTTATATTTCATCAACGTTTCGTCTTTATTTTTAGGACTTCTTCAGGATGATAATATTAAGAAAAATGTCATGCAAGTACGTGAAAATATTGGGTTTACATCCTTTTTGGTTTTCCTTTTTCATTTCCCATCAGGTCGGATTACCTTCATCCTTCCTTTCTCATATATATATATATATATATATATATATATATATATATATATATATATATATATATATAGTATGAAAATATCTATGATAATTAAACCAAAGAGAGGCGTCCATATTTCATCCCGTAGGAAATCATACAACTTAGTGCACTTGGTCTGATGATTCCCTTCTGGGATGAAACATGGACGACTCTTTGTAGCTCAATTTACATATATATATATTCATACTACTGCTACTAAGCTCTACTTCTGATAATCATGATAATATATATACATATATAAACATATATATATATATATATATATATATATATATATATATATATATATATGAAAAGATAATGATAGTGTTATAATTGACGTTAGTCTTCGCATGATATAGATATTTATTTAATCCATAATATTATACAATTATCTAATATTAGATATCTATACCGGTTGTTTCTTTGCAATTGAGAAATCAGACTTGTGGGGTTGATAACCACGTTTACTCTTTCTTCAGCAGCTTGTCTAATTATTAAACTGATCTTGTCTCATGATTATAATGATTCAACTATATATATATATATATATATATATATATATATATATATATATATATATATATATATATATATATATATAATAATAATCCAGGTAAAACATCCACAGGGTAGTAATCCAAAGAATTTCAACCGGGTTTATAAAAAGTGCTCAATATCAAATATAGCTTTTATATATGATTATTTTTATTTACACAGACATGTACAACATCTGTGACACTGGCATGTCGATGTTATCGATCAACAGCTATTATAAACTGAGATCTTATCAGGCAGAGTTAGAATCCGATCTTAACCTTAGGTCATATTTGGAAAGATCGATAACATCGACATGCCAGTGTCGCATATTTTGTACATGTCTGTGTAAATAAAAATAATCATATATATATATATATATATATATATATATATATATATATATATATATATATATATATTTGTAAGATCAGTGGGAGAGAACCGCAGCAGAGTGCTCGATTATTAAGAAAAATTCAAAAATAAGACCGTTATATTTATACATATATGTATTACAGAAGATCAGAACGACATAGGTACCGTCGGTTTCAAATCCGACAAAGGGGAACAGCACGTGATCGTCCTTTGCGAAATCTCCTCAGCCTCCGTTGTCCACAAAGGACGCTCGTATGCTGTTTCGCTTTGTTGGATTTGAAACCGACGGCACTAAGAGTTAAATACAGTAGAAAAACAAGAAACAAGAGATTTGGCAGGTTTCGTTCGTATTAACGAACGTCTTCAGGAAAAGTGAAGATTTGAAACATTTTCTTTCGATAGCGGCACAAACATGGGAAAAAGGAACAAAACGCACAGCGAGATGTGATTGGTCCATACGAGAAATTTTAACAAGTATGAGTGATATTTTTTTTTTTCGGAAGTAGGAGATATTTTTTCTCGTTCTTATTTTTTTCGCACCTACGAGCTAGTATTGGGATTTGTATGGCCATGGGTGTTTCCCTTTCATATGGCCATACAAACCCTGATACTAGCTCGGTCTAAAAGGCCACCAATGAAGCACGAACAAGAAGGAGATAATAATAGAGAAACGTGATGAGACCACAACGAATCGTATATTTAGGTGTGTATGTGTATGTGTATGTGTGTATTATATATGTGTGTTTATGTGTGCGTATATCGAATAAACAGTTCAGTCTAAAATAATTGAAATATTCTGATAATTATCTGATGGTCCCGGCTTTACAGGACCAACATCGACAATATCGCTGTTTTATCTCCGATAGTGTACGATGTGAAGTGTTTCTCTTCTTGTTTTCACTCATGTATTTTCGGTGTTTGTAAAAATGAATTTAACCTCTGTAGAAATCTAGCAACAACAGCGCTAGGAAAGAAAGAAGAAAACCAAAACACGAAAACAATGAATAGGAAACTATTTGAAAGCTTAACTTAAGAAGAGAAAAGCGGACGGAGGAGGCGATGTTAAATTTATCTTTTAAGATTCCTAACAAAATATAAGACGGAACTCATTTTCGATTTGTTTTGTAAAAGTGACTTTCTATTTGGTTTTTCTTTTTCGTCCGCCATTTTATATCTTGAATTTTTTTTATTATCTCCCTTTTATTTCGATCTCTTTTTAAAGCCCCTGTCATTTATTAATCATTGCTTTTTACATATGAATATCTATATTTAGGATTTAAAACTTATTTGCTCTGGTTAATTTTCTTACTTTCTTTCTTTTGTCTTTTCTTCCTTTCTTTCTTTTTCTTTCATTTTTCCCATCCCTTTTCCCTTTCTTTCTGTCTTTCTTTCTTTCTTTCTTTCTTTCTAATGTTCTTGTTCTATTATATTCCATTTCACATTTATTTCTCTTTCTTTTATCTTTCTTTTTTATTTTCTTTCGTTTTGTCTGTCTCTCTTACTTCTTTCTTTCATCTCTTGTCTTTAATTTTCTCTTTCTTTCATAATCTACTTTCTATCCTTTCTTTCTTTCGTTCCTTCTAATATAGTTTATTTAAAATTAATTTTTCTTTATTCTTTCTTTTTTACCTTTCATTTTTGACTCTATCCTTTTATATTATTTAAATCCTATATTTTAGAACCAATAAAAGAAAAAAAAACAATTATCTTAATAAATAAAATCCCTTTAGAATAAAACAAACCACGTGACCTGTACGCAACTATGTCCGCACGGTTGACCTTTAGATACACCCTAAACCAGGTTACACCTTCGAATTACAAATTACTGCGATCATGGAGCCGGTCATATTTTATATAAACAAGCGGCGACTCAAAACTCAGTCAGTAATCAGGCAAGTTTTATGAGTACTCGATATCGGTACTGGGTGTCCTTGTGGTGATCAGCCTTGTGTCACATCTGGCATGCGTGGAAACGTTGGTAAATACAAGTAAACACCAGTGCTAAGTGTTTAAAACATGGCTAATATGTCGATGGCTCAGGGAATTCGCAACTAAAATCATTACAACATACCAAACTAGAACAGCATAAACTTTTACTCAGGCAATTATTCTGGTTTGTACACAGCGATTATTTATGTTTCTTGCATCCAAAAACAAAGTGACAATTACTACTATAATTACTCAAATTTTTAGCCTAAACAAAAAAAAATGAACAATTGAACAATTAATATGTTTATACAACTGTGTGAACTTGTATCTACATGAATATAAGTTTAACATATTAATTTATTTGTTCTGTCACGCTTAAATTTAAATTAACATTTTCAACGATCTGTCATCCTTAAATCTGAAATAGCATTTTCGTATGTTTATTACAGTTAAGTTCAAAATAGCATTTATTTGTTCTATCAAATTAGCATCTTATTTGGTCTGTCATGCTTAAGTTTCGAATAGGGTATTTATTGATCTATCATCCTTAATTCGAAATAACATTTTCGTCTATTACGCTTAAGTTTGAAATAACATTTTATTTAGCATTTTTGTCGGTCTGTCGCTTATACATTTTAAATAATGTTTACGTCTTTTTGTCAGGCTTAAGTTTTGAAAACCCCATTTTTGATTTTTCTTAAACCTTTCCCGCCTTCTTATTTGTTCGTCCAATGAGATCGTCGTATTTCAGCGTAAAGTAAACTCCTTTCTACATTCCTGTCTATTTTAAGTTGAAGTTTTCTTTAAATCCACCCCAACATTTTTTACACAAAAAAGCATTTACTTAATGGCGAATTTACCCCCCCCCTCTCTCTTTCTCCGATTCTCATTAATCTGATTTTATCATATGCATACTTATTTATTCTTCTTAATGCACATTCCTTTCTTTCTTCATTTTTTCTCTCTTTCTTTCTTTCCTTCTTCATTGTTTCTTTAAAAAAACGATAAAAACAGAGTAGGCAATGAATTACATTTATTTTTTATTTCCTTCTGCATTTTTACCATTTTACATCCCTTTCCTTCTTTCTTTCTTTCCGTTTTTCCTTCTTTTTTTTTCTTTTTTTTTCTGTGCCTTCTAATTTTATTAATTCTTTCTTTTCATTTATCCTATTTTTTATTTCCCTTTCTTTCCATATTTCTTCATTTATTAATAAATTGTTTCTTATATTTTCTTTTCTTTATTTCTTAATTCACTTATTTTTTTTTTCTCCCATTAATTTTGTTTCTCCTGTCTTTCATTTGTTTGTTATTTTTATTTCTTTCTTTATTGTTGTATATTCCTCCTTTTCTTCTTCCTTTTCTTCCTTCAACGTTTCCTTACCTTTTTAATTTATTTACTTTCTCTTTCTTTCTGTCTTTCTGTCTTTCTGTCTTTCTGTCTTTCTGTCTTTCTGTCTTTCTTTCTTTCTTTCTTTTTTGTGCGCCATTTTTTCTTCATTTCTTCTCCAAACTTTTTTCGTTTTCTTTGTCCCTTTCTTACTTTCTTTCTTTCTTTCTTTCTTTATTTCTTTCTTTCTTGTGCCGCCATTTTTTTCTTCATTTCTTCTCCAAACTTTTTTTCGTTTTCTTTGTTCCTTTCTTACTTTCTTTCTTTCTTACTTTCTTTCTTTCTTTCTTTCTTGTGCCGCCATTTTTTTCTTCATTTCTTCTCCAAACTTTTTTCGTTTTCTTTGTCCCTTTCTTACTTTCTTTCTTTCTTTATTTCTTTCTTTCTTGTGCCGCCATTTTTTTCTTCATTTCTTCTCCAAACTTTTTTTCGTTTTCTTTGTTCCTTTCTTACTTTCTTTCTTTCTTTCTTTCTTTCTTTCTTTATTTCTTTCTTTCTTGTGCCGCCATTTTTTTCTTCATTTCTTCTCCAAACTTTTTTTCGTTTTCTTTGTTCCTTTCTTACTTTCTTTCTTTATTTATTTATTTCTTTCTTTCTTGTGCCGCCATTTTTTTCTTCATTTCTTCTCCAAACTTTTTTTCGTTTTCTTTGTCCCTTTCTTACTTTCTTTCTTTATTTCTTTCTTTATTTCTTTCTTTCTTGTGCCGCCATATTTTTCTTCATTTCTTCTCCAAACTTTTTTTCGTTTTCTTTGTCCCTTTCTTTCTTTCTTTCTTTCTTTCTTTTTTTCCATTGGTAATCCCCCCTCCCCCACATCTTGTCCACGGAGAATCCTTATCTTTTGAATTTCTAAAAAGCTCGATTTCACTTTTCGTTTAAAAAGTCACTTCAATTCCATCAAATTCAATTCTATAATCCTACAGATCATGTCAATCTTGTGTCTATGTATTTATCCTCTACCCCCTCACCACATCTGCCCATTTCCTTCCACCCACTCTCAAATACTCGGAACAATATTACATATACAGGCAACCCCAACCCTATCCTTGCTATCAATCAAAACTCCATGCAATGTATTGCCTTCCGCGTATATATATATATATATATATATATATATATATATATATATATATATATATATATATATATATATATATATATAGTGTGTGTGCTTATATATACTGATTCGTATATATATATATATATATATATATATATATATATATATATATATATAGTGTGTGTGTGTGCTTATATATACCGATTCGTATATATATATATATATATATATATATATATATATATATATAGTCTAACAAATTTCTTCGATTGAATGAAGAATGAAAGTATTAGTGTAGATCACTTGCCATAAGCATATATTCATACTGCTACTACGCTCCACTCATCTATTGAGCACTTCTGAAGTAAATACTAAAGCAAAATATATATACGTAATATATTATTTTATAATATACGTGTGTATATATACGAAGCGGTAATATGGTTACAACAAAAAAAAAACAGTTTGAATTATTCCCCTTTTCAACTGACTCTTCTAAAATGAAGATGAAAATTTCATTTACCCCAATACTAGAGAAGCACAAAACAATTCTAGCAACGGTTTCGAGAGGAAATTTCCGGTAAACAGCCAAACACGCTAACAGCTTTCGCCATGGAGCCCTCTGATCCTAAATGGCAAGCTATATTCTATATATATATATATATATATGTATATATATATATATAGAAAGAAACAGCGTCCCAAATTCCCTCGTCTCCTTTCTTTCTCGATTTCTTTCTCTCTCTCTCTTTGTCTCAGTCTCTCTCTCTCTCTCAATCTCTTTCTCACAAACACTGTCTCTCACACACTTTGTATAATAGAAGTGTTTATGTTTCAAACACGCTACCAAAATTAGTACCGTTCATTCATTTGTTAATATGGAAGACCCAAACTGCTATGATTCTACGTCTTTACAAGTTGATAGTTATATGACAAAGCGATTTCAAATTTTGATTTGTTACTCAAAGAATAGCTCTAGTTATTTAATATTGTATTAACTATAATTATCGTAATTATGTTTTTATAAATGTTTCTCAATTATTTTGTCAGTTATTATATTCCCTATATAGCTAAAATAGGTCATTATCGAATACAGTTTATTTAAGTAATACACTTTAGGCTATACTTGTTTTATCGCATATTATGAATAAACAACAATTGTATATTACGTGAATATAGTATAAAATTAAAATATGTCGTAATCTAATCACCGACATTAATTGCAGACATTTATATGTAAGTAAACATCGAAGAACACGCTATAAAATGCAGTAATTTTCGTTTTCTCGTTGATATGGGAGAACAACAGTGCTACGAAAATAATTGTTTAAATGTTAGCAGTGCGAAGACACATCGATTTTAGATTTAGAATTGTTTATTCAAGAATAAGCCTATTTTTATATTATTGTTCCCGACTTATGTGTTTTTTACTATAAATTATTCTTCTAGTTATGATATTGTGTAAGTAGAAAACAGTTTTTTCCTGAAATGTGATAGCAAAACAAAACTCACCGTTATCTCTATGAGATGTTTGGCTGGCTGCAGCTCTTTTTTGGCCTTTAATTCAAAGCTAGCCTAGGAGCTTATACAGAGAGCCTGCAAGGAACCCCCTTGTTCCACTTTCAACAGCTCGAAGGATGAAACTACAACATTTACGGGTTAACTCTTTTTTAGGTCTTCGTATTTCTCTATCTTACATTGGTGTTGTTTTTCTACCTGCCTCTCACAAGGTACTGTCAATTCAACCAACATGAGTCTTTTGCTTGTTCTTGACGATAGAACAATGTTTGGCCGTTGTTCCTCTCCACTTATAATCTTTGGGTAATTATTGCGCCAGCCAGGGAGATTTGCAGTTACCATCCAATGGCCACCCAGTCCAAGAATATTTTTGCCGATACTAATAATTGGCCTGCTGTACGCTTAGACCCGATCCAAATCTTCCTTCTCTCTGTAAAAACTTTGTCCTGATGTTAGCTGCTTCGGGCTTCATATAATTGCGAACTGTTGTGATCATTTTATCTAGTACCCTGTTGTGCCGCCACTTATACCGGTAATTAGCAAGGGCCACTCTACGGAAACTAAGAATATGTTCCATTGTTTGTTTTTTTGTTTTTTAAATAAAGGACAGGTTGAATCGTCCTCATTCTTCCATTTGACGAGGGTGGTAATTGACGGAAGCACGTCGTAAGTTGAGCGTATTATGAAGCTCAACCTAAGTGGCGCTATATGCCAAATGTCATTCTATGTAAGGGATCTTTGAATAACTTAATTCTAGTTCATCCATTTCCCCTGCTATGACTGTTGAACTCGTTTTACGAGCTTGTTGCTTTCCCCTTTGCTCTTTATTTCCCGAATGATCATATTCGGCGATCTTTGACTTAAGCCGTGAACCACTATTGAATGCTGATCATTAGCAGCCCAGATATTCATGTCTGAGTAAGTCCGATGACTTCCTTGAGAAAGGTTTTCTTTAGCCTCATTTATAGCGTTTCGGACTTTCCACTTCCTTCCTGTCTTGGAATCGTTTAGCAGAAGCACCTGGAACCTGACTTTTCCAACTTTTGAATTCCTCTGTAATAGACTTGAGCTGCAATTTTAGTTTGGCCTGTTTGCTATATAGTGCTACGTTAAACAATCTCGGGGGGGGGGAGCAAACCCAGCAATTTTCTTGTACATCTTACTGATTGTTGTTTCTATTGCAACTGTTATATCATTTTTTTTTCACCTTAGATTTGTTACTAAAAGTACATTATCGTAACTTTTATTCCAAGACAAGAAATACAATTTCAAACCAACAATAGATAAAAAAATCATGGCTGCCATTGTGAAGACAAACCAAAACAAGTCCAATTATTTATAAAACAATAATGTGAGAGAAAGAGAAGCAAAGAGACAGATACAGACATAGGTAGATAGAGAGGGGGGGAGAAAGAAAGAGAGAGTCAACAGATGACGATTAGAACGGAAGTGACGCTTCATATACGAGAAGAAACCATTACAGAATTGGGCTGAGTATGTGTTAAAGACACCATACCTTGTGTTTACCTTGCAGTGAACAGCGCCCGATCGTTTTTAAACTATCATCAACTGTTTTGATTATCACTTGAACCTGCTTGGTGTCTTTCATTGTCTCATCCTACAACTGTTTTTATTATCACTTGAACCTGCTTGGTGTCTTTCATTGTCTCATCCTACAACTGTTTTTTATTATCACTTGAACCTGCTTGGTGTCTTTCATTGTCTCATCCTACAACTGTTTTTATTATCACTTGAACCTGCTTGGTGTCTTTCATTGTCTCATCCTACAACTGTTTTTATTATCACTTGAACCTGCTTGGTGTCTTTCATTGTCTCATCCTACAACTGTTTTTATTATCACTTGAACCTGCTTGGTGTCTTTCATTGTCTCATCCTACAACTGTTTTTATTATCACTTGAACCTGCTTGGTGTCTTTCATTGTCTCATCCTACAACTGTTTTTATTATCACTTGAACCTGCTTGGTGTCTTTCATTGTCTCATCCTACAACTGTTTTTATTATCACTTGAACCTGCTTGGTGTCTTTCATTGTCTCATCCTACAACTGTTTTTATTATCACTTGAACCTGCTTGGTGTCTTTCATTGTCTCATCCTACAACTGTTTTTATTATCACTTGAACCTGCTTGGTGTCTTTCATTGTCTCATCCTACAACTGTTTTTATTATCACTTGAACCTGCTTGGTGTCTTTCATTGTCTCATCCTACAACTGTTTTTATTATCACTTGAACCTGCTTGGTGTCTTTCATTGTCTCATCCT
This sequence comes from Sepiola atlantica, assembly GCA_963556195.1. Taxonomy (NCBI): domain Eukaryota; kingdom Metazoa; phylum Mollusca; class Cephalopoda; order Sepiida; family Sepiolidae; genus Sepiola; species Sepiola atlantica. Next base: position 49,298,815 of record OY744525.1, on the reverse strand, counting down.
ACAACTGTTTTTATTATCACTTGAACCTGCTTGGTGTCTTTCATTGTCTCATCCTACAACTGTTTTTATTATCACTTGAACCTGCTTGGTGTCTTTCATTGTCTCATCCTACAACTGTTTTTATTATCACTTGAACCTGCTTGGTGTCTTTCATTGTCTCATCCTACAACTGTTTTTATTATCACTTGAACCTGCTTGGTGTCTTTCATTGTCTCATCCTACAACTGTTTTTATTATCACTTGAACCTGCTTGGTGTCTTTCATTGTCTCATCCTACAACTTACCCAAGTTCTGTAACAGTTCTTCTGAAACAGAAGGGATTTTCTGGCCACCAACTGCAAATCAGATATCCTAATGTACTTTCCTCTTCATGCGAGAGAGACTTTTGAACTTCTTAGATTTGGAGGCCATTCTAGATCATCAGATCATCCATTATACTGAGTATTGATTTACTCCTCTCCAGGAGTTAGGCACAAGGCCAATTTTTATCTTACTCCCACAAGAAAGATGTGACCCAAGATCGGGTCGGGAAAGTGGGGGTTGAAAAGCCAGCGCCCGAGAGGTGAACACTCTGGCCATTAAAAATTGCCTGGGCAGCCCGTCGGCATTTCCCGGTAGGGGCGCCTCAGGCAGTAAGCAATAAACTTACTCCTTCCCAAAGAGAGGAGGCAAAGCCTGGGAAGGTGGACCTCCTAGAACTGCACAGGATAGACCCATAGACCGGCGTAAATCAAGCCCCGAAGGCCAAGACAATACCGGTCTATAGGGTGCAGTATCCATCGGAACAGATACTACACTTTGATCTGAGCCAAAAGGCCAAGAAAACTTCTTTTCATGTGAGAATTGTAGTATCGTCCATGAAAACATTAAGTGGTGGCATTTGACATCCCCCCCCCCAAGGTAGTAAGGGTTGCATTGCTTTCTGTTGCTTTGAAAATTATCTGCATCGCTTAAACAAAAAGTATAGGTGACACTGTGCATCCCATTGCAATTCCTATCTTGAGTTTCATCCAGTTTGTGGTTTAGTCATTAGTGGTAGACCGCATATCGACCCCATCAAAATATGTTGTAAGCATCGTGTTAGAATCTCACCAACTTCAAAACTATTGTTTATTGTAATATTTGATTATAATAAACTTGTAAAGTATGTCACTTTAACTTTGTTTTATTATTACGTTCTTTATTAAAATAATAATGCTCTGTCTCCAATATTATTGGGCATATTTCTATCACGCTAGGATTTAATATAAAATAATGATTTTATAATACTTGAAACAAAAATGTATATATACAAAATATTAAAATACGCTTATTTCTATATACATATAAATTCCACATATATATATATATATATATGTGTGTGTGTGTGTGTGTGTGTGTGTGTGCGTGTGTGTGAATGATGAGGTAGCTTATGCTGTTACGTGTTGTTTTATTGTCATGTTAAATTCCTTATATATATATATATATAGTATATATTTTTTATTTATATAAACATTATTGCATAAACAAAAATGTATACTTAAGAACAGCTCTACTTGTTATTGAGCACTTTTTATAAACCCTGGAGTTTCAACGGATTTACATCTACAGAAACTAATACAATACGTGTACCACATATATATATATATATATATATATATATAGTACTTCATGTATCCACATAAAATATTATACGGAGATATAATTTTTTATGTGTCAGTTTTCAGTATTTACTTCAACAGTGCTCGATACGTAAGTAGAGCTAAGTAGTAAGCAATGAAAATATATATGGAAATCAAGCTACACAGAGGCTCCCGTGTAGCTTGATTGCCATATATATATATATATATATATATATATATATATATATATATATATATATATATATATATATATATATATATATATATATATATGTATGTATATATGTATGTATATATATGTATGTAGGTATATATGTATGTATATATATATATATATATATGTATGTATATATATATGTATGTATATATATATATGTATATATATATATGTATGTATGTATGTATATATATATATATATGTATATATATATGTATGTATATATATATATGTATATATATATATATGTATGTATATATATATGTATGTATATATGTATGTATATATATCTATATATATATATATATGTATGTATATATATATATATGTATGTATATATATATGTATGTATATATATCTATATATATATATATATATATGTATATATATCTATATATATGTATGTATATATATGTATATATATCTATATATATATGTATATATATCTATATATATGTATATATATATATATATATATACATATATATATATATATATATATATATATATATATATATATATATATATAGCATACGAGCATGCTTATATATGCAAGTGTGCAATTGCGTGTATTTCACATTTGAGTGTGTACGTAATTCTTTTCTTTTCGCGTTTTTGCATTTTTATCATTTATATATATATATATATATATATATATATATAGATATATATGCTTGTATATATGTATGTATGTTTGTGTGTGTATGTGTGTGTATGTATATGTGTATGTATATGTGCATTATTAATTCCTTTACGCTTTGTTTTACTTACTTTGTCATTTTAAATACATATTTTTAAATTCCTATCGAAATTTACATTTTTTTTAAATTTTTAAATACTGTGTTTGTCATTTCTTCCAATATTTCTTCTCGCTCAAATAAGCATAAAAAGATATCAGTGAGTAAAACTTATAAAATAATAATAAAAATACATGAACTTATTTCAGCCTCGAAATTTACGATTTATTTTTTATCTTTTTGCTTTCTTGTACGTAAAATCTCATCATTTTGTTCGAATCCCTGCCGGTAGGACGCGAGACATCCCTTGACAGCAAGCCGCAAAAAAAAAACAAAGATGGCGGACATTCTGAGTCAATCAAGACTTGTGCTTGTCAGGTTCATGAAAGTGTAGGTCGAAGCTTTATTGTTTTGCAGAGGAATCTCTGTTCACCGACTTTGCATCCTAACAACGTATGCACCGAGTAATATCTTTTAAAATACTAATGAGTCACTACTTACCAAGGCCAAAACCACTCGAGGATAAAGGTTAACGCGATTGTCAGTGCCAAGATTGAAAACAATGGGTGTGATGGGCAGAAACTATATATATATATATATATATATATATATATATATATATATATATATATATATATATATATATATATATATAGTAAGCTATGAAAATATATTTATGGCAATTAAGCTACACAGAGGCTCCCGTGTTTCATCCCCGGGGTGAATCTTCAGGCTGAAATGCATGGAGTTATTTTTGCCGGGTGTTTTTATATACACGGCTAGCTAGTTAACCAATTAGATTCTTTGTTTTCTCTCAGCCAATCGTTGGGTTTCCCGCAAACAAAGGTCTTGTTGGTGTTACTTCCTATATCCTGTTCTATTGTTCTGTTTTCTATAGATTGGCCTATATCCTGTTTCCTTTGTTGTGTCAATATCAACATTTTTCCACACTTCTCCTTATACAATTGTATGTGGATACATGAAATACTAATATATATATATATTTATATATGTGTGTGTATGTGTGTGTGTGTGTGTGCGTACCTCTTATGGTTGGGCTTTCTGCCACCAGCGTATAACGTAATGCTGTTTGCGTGATCAAACCGAGCTTTTGACAATGTTTATCGTTGTAATTTCTCTTACTCTCAGCAGCCAGATGATGGCCAACTGGTTAGAAGCGCTGACTGTCTCTAGATGGTCGAGTTTCGATCTTGGCTTGATGTAATTTCTTGTCTAACCGAACTGAAGTCTGTATATATATATATATATATATATATATATATATATATATATATATATATATAGATAGTTTAGTAAAGAGTTCCACTGTATAGAATGCATTTAAATTTTGTAATTGAACCGTTTTTTTTTAAAACCAGTAAAATGCAGAGGCTTTTATTTAACTAAACATATTATTTATTTAAATTCAAATTTTCGATTCTCACAGGAATCTTCATCAGGATAATAGACTTTTTTCTTCCCTTTTTAAAAAAAAAACGATATGGTATATATATATATATATATACGGTGAACTTCTTTTCATATACATTCAATTTATTAGACACTATCAACATTTTTCCACCCTTAACATT
>OY744525.1:49239647-49284647 GCA_963556195.1 Sepiola atlantica | reverse complement strand
CTGGAGAGGAATAAATAAATACTCACGCTTTTAAATCCTCTCGTTTTTCCCGTCTCAACCCTTTTCTGTTTCTCTAACCCCCAGAAACGGAACTTTTCACATCTAAGAAATTACAGCACAAGTTGAGATCTGTCATTGGGTTTGGGACAAATGATTGTGTTATAACCTAGCCAAAATCAAATGACCAATATCTGTGTTTTATGCTATAAATGTGTTTTTTGCTTTCTTTCTTTTCCTTCTTTGACATTTTTCGTTTGAAAAGTAATTAAAAATATATAAGAAAACACCTGCAAATAGTAATGACAAACGGAAAGGGAATCAAATCTTATGGGAGAAAAAATCCTATCAACCGCGAATTACCTCGCTAGTCTCGCAAACAGGGAGGAAAAGAGGCAAAATCTCATTTGATACTTATAATGGAAAGGGATTCTTCATCTTGCCTCGTCTTGTACGATTTTTTTACGTTTAAAGATAATTGAATTAGCCTCCATGATTTCTTTTCTTATATCTTCTGTTTTCTCTCTCTCTCTCTCTCTCTCTCTCTCTCTCTCTCTCTCTCTCTCTCTCTCTATATATATATATATATATATATATATATATATATATATATATATATATAAACATATAAATATATATGTATATATATAATTATAAATATTAATAAATAAATAATTTATATCCATAGACAAGCTTGTTTCGCTTTTTGAAAGCTCATCAGTGTAGATCCATACACAACCACACACACACACACACACACACACACACACACACACACACACACACACACACACACATATATATATATATACATATATATATATATATATATATATATATATATATATATATATATATATATATATATATATATATGAGGAGAGTGAGAAAGATATGGGGCCAAAGATGTCGGATAGACGTCAAAGATGACTTCATTCTAGGGTTCGGATCCCGCGACTGGTAGTACACTAGCAACACTGATGGTTCTTTGTTAAGATGTAACTCATATGCATGAGAATATTGAAAAAATATTATATATATATATATATATATATATATATATTTAAAGAATTGTGGTTACCAACGCTAGTAAAAAACCTTTTTCAATAATTATTTATTATCTTATCATTTTAACATTTTCAGTTTTTTTAAAATATAATTTCATAACGCGTTTCGAACATTTATCGTTTATCCATTATGCTCTCCTCAGATGTAAATTCCATTTGATAAAAGTGTTTCATTTGAGAAAGAAAAATGAAATGTTTTCTCAAATGTAACACTTTTATCAAATGGAATTTACATCTGAAGAGAGCATAATAGATAAACGATAAATGCTCGAAACGCGTTATGAAATTATATTTAAAAAAAACTTAAAATGTTAAAATGATAAGATAATAAATAATTATTGAAAAAGTTTTTTTACTTGCGTTGGTAACCACAATTCTTTAAATATACTTTTTTCTCTCGTTGGAACTGCACTGATGCTACACAACCCCCTTCTCTCTCTCTCTCTCTTTCTCTCTCTCTCTATATATATAACTATTCAAATATTATCTACATGCGCATACGTTTCATCATTCCGTAATCATCAGTGTAGACATAACTGTTCAAACCTGCCGCACGATTCAATGTTATATCGTGCAGGAAGTTCATGAAAAAAAGAAAGCCGAACACTTACGCGTGACCCCCCCCCTAAGATAATAGGTTGAAATAATTCTAATGAAGCCGCCAATTTGAATTTATCGCACTGAGATATATATATATATATATATATATATATATATATATATATATATATATATATATATATATATATATATATATATTGGTACAGAAAAATTAGTACAACATTCGTACCGTTGGTTTCAAGCACAGAAGGACTTAGCTATCCGGTTCTCTTCAGCTTCTGTTGTCATCTGTTTTGGAAATGTGAAGCTGATGACAACAGAAGCTGAAGAGAGCCGGATGGCTAAGTCCTTCTGTGTTTGAAACCGACGGTACGAATGTTGTACTAATTTTTCTGTACCGAAATAAATAAATATTACGCTCTTTATTTTAATTTTAATTTTAATTCTCAATTTATCGAGCACTCTGCTGGGATTTTTCCTGCTATATTACAAAGAAGTTATATATATATATATATATATATATATATATATATATATATATATATATATATATATATATATATATATATATATATATATATATATATAAGTGGAAATCTTATTATTGTGGAATAGTGAAATACAAAGTAGTAAATATAGTGTATGACCCTTACAGACTGAAAGGAAATGCTAGGAGAAGGAGACTAAGAAGAAAGACATGGAACCTTGTCGCTAGTTCTTCGAAATGAAGAAAACAAGACAAGGTCATACAAATAATGGTTTGAATAGCAAGTACATACAAATTGCATGATTGAGAGAGAAAAGAAAATGAAACAAACATACTCGAATGGAATATAATAGTTTAAAGTTTAAATGAATTAAAAAGAATGCGATAGTAAAAGAAGTAAAAGCGAATACAATTTTAAAGGAATGACAAAGAAAAAAGAAATAAAAACCGAATAACGAATGGCTGAAACTTTAAAGGGATTAAGAAAGAATAAAGGTTTTCAGGAATAAAGATACTAACTTAAAGGAGAAAAGAAAGAATCGTTGAATAACGGAATAAAGAATGAATCTTACAAAAAGAAAAGGAAGAAAATTTAAAAAGCTAAAAAAACAACGAATAGCATTCTTAAAAGAAAAGAGAACGAATAGAAGTTTTATAAAAATGAGAATTCAAAATAATTAAGTAAGGGTGAAAGTTGAAAAGAATTGAAAAAAGCGAAGCGTTTAAAGAATTCACGATTAAAGGAATAAAGACAAAAAACATATGAAAAATTGAAGGAATGAAAGATTATAGGTATAGATACAGTATGAAAGAATGAAGATTTTAAATAATTGGAAAGGGGAGAAAGTTTAAAGCAATACAGAAAGAGAAAATAAATTAACTATTAAAAGAATAAAGAAAGAGAGATGAAAAATGAAAGGAATAAAAACGACGAAACGAAAGATTAAAGAATTGATGACAGAAATAAAGAATATAAAAGATAAAAAGAAGATATAAAGAAATAAAGACAGAAATAAATACTAAATAAAGAATCGATAGTAAAGAATGAAGATAGAAAGAATGAAAGATTAAAGGAATAAAGAAAGAATGAAAGAAATATTAAAAAATGAAATAAATAAATAAAGAATTAAAGAAATATAAAAAATGACAGAACTGAAGAAAAAATGAAAGAAATATTTAAAAATGAAAGAAATAATGAAAGGATGAAATAAATATTTAAAAAAATGAACGAAATGAAGAAAAAAAATGAAAGAAATATTAAAAGTGAAAGAAATAAAGAAAAAATGAAAGAAATGAAGAAAAAATGAAAGGAATATTAAAAAATGAAAGAAATGAAGAAAAAATGAAAGAAATATTAAAAAAATGAAAGAAATGAAGAAAAAATGAAAGGAATATTAAAAAATGAAAGAAATGAAGAAAAAATGAAAGAAATATTAAAAAAATGAAAGAAATGAAGAAAAAATGAAATAAATATTAAAAAATGAAAGAAATGAAGAAAAAATGAAAGAAATATTAAAAAAATGAAAGAAATGAAGAAAAAATGAAGTAAATATTTAAAAATGAAAGAAATGAAGAAAAAATGAAAGGAATATTAAAAAATGAAAGAAATGAAGAAAAAATGAAATAAATATTTAAAAATGAAAGAAATGAAGAAAAAATGAAAGAAATATTAAAAAATAGATAAATCAAGAATGAAAGAAATATTTAATAAAGAAAGAAAAAAATTAAGAAATAAAGAAATATTAAATAAATAAATAAATAAAGTATGAAAGAAATATTAAATAAATAAATAAAGTATGAAAGAACTATTAAATAAATAAAGAAAGAATGAAATATTAAAAGAATAAGAAAGAAACAACGACTCATTAAGAGACTAAAGAAAAAATAGTATAAAATGAAATAAAGAAAGTATGAAAGAATAAAGGAATAAATACAGAAAGAATTAAGGCTTAAAGCGATGAAGAGAAAATAAAATTATAACGGAAAAAGGTGAATAATTCGTGTGAAATAAAGAAAAATGAAGAAAAAACAATTACTGAAATAGAAATAAAAAGGAAAACGAATAAAAAAAACAAAAATTAAGTGAAAATGTATGAAACTAAAAATGGGTTCAATAACATTAACAGAAAAATCGTGACAAATGAAATTAACTGATCTGCTAAACCGATGTGGGGGGTATGGGGTGTGATAACAACAAGCACGATGGGGCTCGGGCAGGAAGCAAAGCTTTGAGAGGAAATTGGTAATTGATATATAAAGATCAAATTAAGTAGCAAAAAAAATCGAGAAAGAAGTTCAGAAAGTGGAGAAAGGAAGATTGGGGGAAAAAGGTACAAATAAATAGATAAAATATTAATGATAAAAATAAGAGAGGCAGACGAGAAGTGAGAATATGGAATTAAAAAAAAATGGCGGATGATAAAGCCGCCATTTTTTTTTTTTTTTTGCACTAAAAGGAAATATTAACAAGAGGAAAGGTTCGGTGATAAAGAACGCTGAAAAAGACAGAGGACATAATGGGAAAATACATTCCAGAGAACACACGCACACACACACACACACACAAACACAAACACACACACAACATGAAAAATTAAAATAAAAGAAATAAACTTACGAAACAACACCGTTTGAATCTATTATAAATACGCGAAATGAGAAATCTTGTTCATATGTCCTCTTCACTTTCCATCGCTTGAACAAAACTTGACATTTTAACTCGCTTTAAATCTTTCTTTTTCAATGATATCCGTTAGTTCCCACGAGGGCTTGATGTGATACAAAGTTGCGGATTATAATGCCGTTATAACTGCTCATAACCTGTAAACTAAACTGTAAAAAATCCCCCTCCTCCCTCCTTAGAATTCCTTCGCGAACAAGAGCGTTTCAGCCGACATGCAATAAACCTGCTCCTCCCGAGGGAGATAGTAACTGGGAGAATGGTCTCTAGGACTGAGTACAGCTCCGTGCATATATTTTGAAATATATAGTTGATTTTCTTTATATTTATTTTATGTAAAGTTAAAGTTATTTTGAATTATTTTTTTGCTGAGAACCATTGTTTTATATCTTAATATTAAGATACGCGCGCCAAAGAAATGTCGGGGCTAGCTCTGAACGTGTGACGTCAATCACGTCATCCTTTTTTCTTCCCTTTTTTTAAAACATGGACGTACGTGTCTTCATCAGTTACGGTGTTTGCTGTCTTGCCATATATGAAAGATTCTTCTGAAGATAGTTCTCAAGTAGAAAACATATTTCCAGAAGGCGAATTTAAGAGCATTCATCTTTGGACATTTCACACGTAACATTGAAATGCGGAATTGCATCGGTTTCAGTTTACGTTAAGAGTCACGTGGTCTTCCGTTCACGTTGGACGTGGAGCTTATTTGTCCAAGTTTCAAGATATACGAAATCAAAGATATACGAAATATATCCGTTCGTTATAAATTTTTAATATTATGAAATGATGTTTCGGACGCATTTATAGACGGAATTCACGAAGAGAAGGAATAAGACCAAAACACGTTGAAGCTGTGTATGAAGAATTTCTCTTTTACGAAAAGAAAATAAAAGAAAAATTTTCAATTCCGTTTTGAGTTGAAGACTTTTAACTTCCGAAATATTTCTGTCTCATCGATATTCGCTTATCTCTCTATGTTCTGTTGTTGGATGGCGTCGGCCTATTGAGTGTAACATTCCTACTGTGGGGCATCGGCTTGGGTTCTTTCTAGTTGAATTACTAGTTAATAAGGTCGGTCCATCCCACAGTGGGTCGCCCATCATTGTTTTCACGTTCTATTATTGTCATAAGACTTTCATGTGCGCGGTGTGATGGCTCAGTTGCAGAGTTGGCGCCCTCGGATGCAAGTAATTCGCGTTTCAATTTTAGAACCAGGTATGTCCTACTGAAGATCCCTAAGGGGGACGAAACTCGATTCTATGATTTCCGATCTTTGACTATCGTTATGTGTGTGTGAGCTTCAGTGTGATGTCTTATTGTGGAAATAATCTAAATAGTAATCATATGTTAAGGCAATTTAATGTTCGTACGTACGTTATCGTATTCCACTACTTAAAAAAAATGGAATCTCCTGATCGCCAAAGATGCAATTTAAAAAATATATATTTTTTAATTTAGTCATATGTCGCTATTGTATCGAACGTAAAATTAGAACTAAAATACACTTTCCTGTCTTTTCAGTTAAGATAAAATATAGTAGATGATGATATCGTTGGGTCTGCGTTCGCGCCGGAGGTCTACTGAATAGAAATATGTCACACACTCATTTAAAAGTCTTGGAGATAGACACCCATGAGCAGATATATTCTGAATCTACATAAACCAGAGTACTTAGATAAGTATATTTCTGTTTGAACCAAGCTGGTACAGTAATATCGTGGAGTCTGCCTTCGCGCGGGATGTCCATAGAATGAAAATAAGTCAAACACTCCTACAAAAGCTTTGATGATAAACCCCTATAAGCAGATATGTTCTAAAACTCTGAATGTACATTACAAAAGAATACAACTGTTGAATTTCCACGGGTCCTGCTATTTATATGTTCATCTCTAATTCTATTCAATATATATATATATATATATATATATATATATATATATATATATATATATATATAAATATATATATATAAATATATACATACATATATATATATAATATATATATATACATACACATATATATAAATATATATATAAATATATACATATATATATATATAAATATATATATATATATAAATATATATATACATATATATATAAATATATATATATATAAATATATACATACATATATATATAAATATATATATATATATAAATATATATATACATATATATATAAATATATATATATATAAATATATACATACATATATATATATAAATATATATACATAAATAAATATATATACATACATATATATATAAATATATATATATATAAATATATACATACATATATATATATATAAATATATATATAAATATATACATACATATATATATAAATATATATATATATATAAATATATACATGTATATATATAAATATATATACATAAATATATATATATATATATATATATATATATATATATATATATATATATATATATATATATATATATAGTACCAGAAGATGATGAAGAAATCAAAATAGACGATAAATTAATTCCAAAAGCTGCAAAGTTCAAGTTTCGTTGCCGTCTAGTTTCCAACTGTGATTCAGATGTCTTGCACAGGATATCCATGGCATCACAGGCATTTGACCGTTTAAGAAACGCAATATGGATGTCTAGAGACGTGTTCAGAACACTTAAGATGATATTTTACAAGGCACACATTCTGCCAATAGCCATATACGGTTCAGAAACATGCACAACTGGAGAACAAGAAGTCAGAGCCCTGTTGGTGTTTAGATGAAATGTCTTAGGACAATCCTCAAGGTTACTAGGAATGACAGGCTTAGTAATGCTTGCATACGCGAAGCGCTGGGCATGACAGAAACCACCGAAGATGTGGTGTCGGCTAGGAGGCTTCGATGGTTCGGTTATGTTGCTAAGAGTAGTGGGATGATAAATGCCAGATACGGAAAATACTTCTCAAACACACGAGCAAGAGGACGCCCACCAAAAAGATGGTGTGACAGCATTAGGGAACAGTGCGGCGTTCCTCTTCAAACAGCTGAGAAATATGCAATTTGGAGACATAATTTTGTGTTCAATACACGGAGGGGGCGTTAAGTCCTCTACGATTAAAGTAAGTAAAGTAAGTAATATCAAATTGGAGTATGATTTCAGGTTCGATCCTTACGGAATCCCATATGAAGTTTAAAATTATATTAAAAGGGATGAATCCGAATATTTTGTTCAAAGTCAAATTATGATGAGTAAAGAGTAAAATTGATAGGATAGAGACGATACATTTATTTTGACCTTGTTTGGTTTAATTTTTTAATTTGAACAGGACCGAACAAGGTCGAAAAAAAATTAATCGTGCATGGTTTGAGGTCTACCTTTTAATAAAGTTTAACATATCTCTCTCTCTCTTTCTTTCGCTCTCTTTTTCGCTCGTCCACTTTTCGCCCGCTCTCTCTCTCTTTCTCTCTCTCTCTCTATTTTGCTCTCTCTATCGCTTTGCTTCCCCCCGTCTCTCTCTCTCTCTCTCTCTCTCTCTCTCTCCGTTTAAGAATAGTCACAAGTAATAAAACTAACTACAAGACTAACTATAAAAATGAATATTTCAATAATCCATAATAAACAATAGGAAACACTACAACAAGAATTGATTTATTAATTAAGTATTTAACCCATAGCTGGAGAGAAAAAGAGATAAAGATAGAAAGAGATAGAAAGAGAGAGGAGAGATATAGCCAAGAGAAAGAGACTAATTCAACTGGTTTGAAAACTCACTTTTTCCTAATTCAAACAATCTAGCCTGAACTCAATGGGTGATCCAACGGGTAATGTTTTTCTAGCTTTGTTTGAGGGGTTAGGGTTGGTCAGTGGCCAATAGGAATAATAGCACGAGAAGAAGCATTTAAACATGAGAATCAAATTGGCTAATTAGCTAGAGTAAAATAACTTAGACATAACAACAATCGCAAACCAGACATCTACGCATTTAGCCTGGTGATTTTCTTCGGGGATGAAATATGCACGTTAGTGTGTAGCTTACTTACAGTAAATATATTTTCATATTACTACTAAGCTCTACTCGCGTATTAGGCTCTCTCTCCCTCTCCCTCCCTCTCTTTCGCTCTCTCTCTCTCTCTCTCTCTCTCTCTATATATATATATATATATATATATATACAGGTAAAATTTAAAGACGGATATAAAAGAAAGAATTGGTGATGCGCAAAATAATAACATAGCTGGCAAAGAAACATATGAGTGGGTATTTTGAATACGTTCTTTGGGTTTGGAGTAGAGTTGGTGAGTGGTGGGTTCAGATCAGATTAGAAGGTTTGGAACGAAGCACTGCAATGTGATAATAACATCTCTGAAAAAAACACAATATTTACATGAACCTTTCCACGTCGCATTTGAAATTGAATTAATTCTCTCATGATTGTATTATACAGCGTATTGCAATGGATAAGTTGATTTTTTGCACAGACAAGCGGGGGGGGGAGAACGAAAGAGACAGAGGGGGTGATAAAGAGGCGGGGGTGCATGTAAATAGGATATGGATGGCTAAAAGTGATGCAACCTATTCAAATAGGTAAATTGGTGTGAAAGTATGGAAGCACGAAAGTGACATAAATTTTGCAGAAATCGTAAGTGCTTTTCGATTCCTGGCGGTTAATTACTTTAGATTTCGAGGGTGCTGTTGTAGAAAAAGTTAAGAATTTAAACAATGTTAAACTTTTATAATTTAAATTTTAATAATCTTTGTGTTTACTAATCTATTACTTTTAAAGAATTTTAACCGAAGAGTTTTTTTTATAACCCTAATCATAAACAACCTTAAACTAACCCTGAACTAACCCTAAACTAACCCTTACCTAAGTTTTAGGTTTAGTTCAGAAAAAGTCGGTTTGATTTGGTTCAAATTCTGCAGAAGTGTTCAATAACAGGTTTATAACACGTTTATATGTTGGCTCTGTCGTTGTCGCCTGCAGCTTGTGTCGGGCTGCTATCTGTCTTCTTTCGGCCACATTGTCTGTGGTCACAATCTCCATCGTCTCATGTCCCTGGTGGTTTCTTCGTAAGCTGAAATCGAATCTCCCCGTACACGATAAAAGATAACAAGCCTTTCTTTTTAGTTTGAGCCATTTATTTTCTATTAGCTTGTAGTAGAGACAGAAGCTTACGCTAGTTAATTTAATTACTTGTAAAGGAATGAAGAGGGGGACATCGTCTGGCTCTCATTTTTGGGGATCCGAATTCCCCTATCTTAATTAATCGCTACATAGCTAATGCAACTTGACTAGTCGGCTTTCAAGTCAAAACTGAAATCTCAACGACACAAAATCACGTGATCAAAACACAGGTGTGACCGAACCTTTGAACTAAGGTCTCATCACCCGTCACTGCGACCGTGAGAAACAACATTGCACTAAAGTTGCACGAGATGACTCCGTTACAAATCGCACAAGTTAAGCGATCTCTCTGTACGTCCATCATCACATGCGTCCCATTATATAACAGAAGCACCATATCTTCAAGTAGAAGAATATTAGCAAAATACATATCTTAGTTTACTTGAAGTTAAAATAAATCTTTTGTAAAAAAAAAAACGACGTGTAAGACGGTACATTTTAATGTTTTTAAAAATAAGTAAGGGATTACTGTGATTTGGGGCCAGATTTATAGGGGGAATCCTAAGTGAGGGGTTGTGTAGCAAGATGCTTGTTCACATCAAATTTAAATGTCTGCATGTCAGTAGAGTCGGGGAAACAGGGAGCAGGGAGGGAATTCTAAAGGCCAGCGGCCCGAAGAAAGAAGCTATTAGAGTATAAAGATATCCGGAATCTGAGAACCTATACAGTTAAAGGGGTGGGATTTTGCTGCTAGTCAGGTTTGTCCGGATATTTACAGTTAGAAGTTAACAGAGTGCCAACAAAAATAGCGTGATACATAATATATTGCTGAAAATAAATTCAAATGTTTACCTCACCAGTCGGTAATTTAATAATAACAACTGAAAACAAACAAAAATAAAAACAGAAAATGGCCGCCATTGTAAAAATGTCTGAAGAAATTAAAATTGATATACTTTAAAAAGCAAAGTGTAATTTCATTTTAGAACGAGACTTTCCTTTTCCACTTAAAATACTTTGCGTCAGGCGGGTTTTCCATAAACAGAGTTTCTTTGCCCGTGAACACATTACCACGGGACTGCTTCCCTGCTGATTACAACTTGGTCGGCTTCAAATCCAATGTCAACAAATTATCATAATAAAACGCCACATAAGTAATCAAACGTAGTTCATACCATTGATCAATGCTGACACTCCCATAGTGTTCCTCATCTTTCGGCTGGCAATCATTGCGCTTAATCAACCCTTATTCTCGAGTGGCTCTTAACCTTGATAAGTGATGACTGAATAGAAAGAAAGATAAATAAATAAAAATTAACAATTTAGGATCAACAAATCACACCAAATAAGTGGCATATTTCAACCGTCTCTATACTACAATTGAACCAAATATTTAGCTCCGCCAATGGGGGTTATATATTCGGTCGAATTTGTTACTATGTTTGTTTGTTTGTGCGCAACCTAGCGCCCACATCGCTTGACCAATCGTTACCAAACTTGGTCAAAATATCGGTTATAGTCTAACAAAGAACTGATTTAATTTTTAGATCTATAATTCAATGGTTGAGGTCAAGGTCACAGAATAGGTGAAAGTCACTCTTTTGGCGATAACTTCAGTTCTGTTTAACGTAGAGATGCTCTCCTTAGTCTATGTTGTAGTTAAAGAAGTTACGCATCTTATGTAACCTTGAGCTTCTCTTTGGATTTGGATTTTGACCGTGAACGTTCAGTCAAGTTTGACATTTTTGACGGAATTTCAACTTACGCCGTCTGGCGGAGGTATGCAGTCTCACGACAGACTTGTGTTCTTGTTTCGAATAGCTATTCGGTTTCGGTATTATAAAAAGAGTTGATGTGCCGTAAAACAGCCAAACCAAACCAAAGTCATGCCCCTTCCCCTTTCGTGGCATTCTTCGCTTTTCTTAACACATATGCAAGAAGTTAGCGTCAAAGCATTTCAAGATTTTTTTGTTTAAACACAAAAAAAAAGATAAAATTAAAAGTAATTGAATCAAAGGAAATGTTCTTTTTGTATTCAATTATTTCTTCCTTTTACTCGAATGCAACTATTTACATGCATTTAAAATAAATTTCAATCAAATTTTAGTTCTGCTTCGTTGATTCTCCACCCCTCTTTTCTTTTCACCATAAATAACAATTTCTCTATCTCCATTCCTATTTTTCGTATTTTCTCCCTTATTATTTGAATCTTGTCTTTCTAACATTTTTCTTTAATTTTCTTTTAAATGACGTCTATTTTTTCCTGTCACAACCATTTTATATTTTCAATTCTTCTTTGTTTTTCTCTATTCATTCTTTGATTTTATTTCAGATGATTTTAATTTAATTCTCGCAATACCATCCCCCCCTACCCCCAGAAAACACACTCACTATGATATCAGTATCGCGGGCGACATAGCTTCGTTTCGTTTTCCACCTTTCTTCTTAGTCATTTTTTAGTCTTTCTTTCATTCAAAACCACGAGATTCTTTTCATGTTACCAATCCATATTTTTAAGAATACTTTTTAAAATGCTTTTCCGCCATATTGTTTTTTATTGTATTTTTTGGTTTATTCTCTGAGTCAAAAGTAACAATAAAAAATATTTTTTTCGCCTTTATTCATAACTAACTCATATTAAATTTTCACCATAGAGAAAAGCGTGATATGAAATAAAGAAAAAAACTTGAAAGAATTATTGGAAAAGAATCGGAAAGTAAAAAAAGAAAAAAATGCAATAAAAATTGGAGTTGGTAGGGAAGGATGAACAACAAAAAAGAAAAGAAAAAATACAAGTATTTTTTTTTTAGCAGCGTGGTGGTATATATATATATATATATATATATATATATATATATATATATATATATATATATATATATATATATATATATATATATGTATTAGTGCTTGGGCTGGTGGCATAGGGGTATCACACCGAGCATCAATTTTTATTAATTTCTCCATTTCCTGCTTGACTTACGGTGCAATTTTATTGTATTTCATTATGCATTGCTTCTCATCGCTATTTTATTTTCTGATTCATTTTTTCTTTTCTATTTGTTTTGCTTTTTTAGATTTTCTTCTTTTATCAATTTGTCATTTTTCTTCCACCCATTTTTATATGGAGCATGTGACATCAAGGAGCGAACGAAATGTAATGATATATATAAAAAAAGAAGAAAATACTCATAGAGAATTGTCGTTGTAGTCATCATCATCATCATCATCATCATCATCATCATCATCTTCTTCTTCTTCTTCTTCTTCTTCTTCTTCTTTCCTGTGAATCAGATAGTTCTGGTGTTGGCATTAGTTTCCTCGATGTTTTTCTAGTAAGAAATCTTTCTGGAAAGACATCGGGTACTTACGGGAAGGACCACGAGAAGGTTGCCAACATCCCTAAGTGAAAGTGGTACTGACTGGATTCGAACTTGGAACACCCAGGTCTTCAGTCCGTGTCGATATCCACTTAACCACCGTCACCTCCCAATCATCATCATCATCATCATCATCATCATCATCATCATCATCATCATCATCATCATCATCATCATCATCATCATCATTGCTACTTTTGATTGTAATGATGATGATGATGATGATGATGGTGATGATGACGATGATAATAATAATGATCCCCCCAAAGAAACACACACAGTGCGATGGCACCAGCCTAGGAGGATACCACACAAAATGGTCAGTGTAGAGTTAGAGAGAATGGAAAGACCGATGAGGGAGAGCACTAACCAGACCTCCACTGGAAGAGTGCGGATCGTACTGGTACCTTGGGGAAGCTTATTGCCACCCATCCATAACGAAATGGGAATATGACTGAAGATATTTTACGATAAATAACACGTGTTGGTGTATTCAAAGTGAAACAAAAAAAACTCCCGAACAACGCCGGATACGTACAGTTAGTTAGTTATGAATTTAAAACTCGAAAGTATTTAAGCGATTTAAAAATAAATGGAAAAGCGAAACAAAAAATATTATTTAAAAAATTCCCGGGCAACGCCGAATAGGGACAGCTAGTAATACTGCAGCAATAATAATAATAATAATAATAATAATAATAATAATAATAATAATGATGATGATGATGATGATGATGATAGAAGAAGAAGAAGAAGAAGAAGAAGAAGAAGAAGAAGAAGAAGAAGAAGAAGAAGAAGAAGAAGAAGAAGAAGAAGAAAACGGAGAAAAGAAATAACAATGCAAGATGAAACTCACGATTTTGTTGGCGCGAGAAAACGCAACGTTCCTTCAAATCCCAATTCATTTATGGCGGCTCCATTGTCAAATAAATTGAGTATAAATCATTTTCGCTTCAAATAAGACGTCTCTCTTTTCTATCGACAGCCATGTTTTATTTTACCAATTGGCATTGGCACTGAGCAGAAGTAATTCTCTTTGGCACTTGCTGCGTGCGTTATATATATATATATATATATATATATATATATATATATATATATATATATATATATATATATATATATATATATATATATATATTGAAACTTTTGTTTGTAGCCAAAATAAACCAAAATGAAACAAAGGTTTCCAATGAAGAATACAAGAATAATTGTTAGAAACTGTTATTCTTGCATTAATAACAATAGGAAAAGAATGAACTGATATTCTTGAGTTACGACCATTTAATCTTGGCCGTTTGCCTAGAAGCAAAGTGGAGTATCGGTTCCGATACAACACTTCATCTTTTCTGCTCTTGGTCAGTGAACGAAAAATCAATATAGACTGAGGCAATTTCTATTTTTACCCCAATCAAGAGTTCCCCCTTTTTTCTTTTTGATTTCCCCACATTAAAAACTGACCTTATGCTTAAATCTGCCCTCGCAGGGAGACACATAGATAGTGACCATTCAATCTACTTGTTTAGCGATGGGAATTATATTTAAAAGGTAAGCGTTACAGACAAACCAACAAAAATGCTATTTAAAACTTACGCGTGACAGACCGACAAGAATGCTATTTCAAATTTAAGCATGGAAGACCGTTTCAAACTTCAGCGTGACAGACCGACGAAAATACTATTTCAAACTTGAATGTGACAGACCAACTGATCAATGGACAAGGTTTTTTTTAATAGTTATCCCTCGTTTAATCGGAGAGATGAAAATGGCATCTCAAGCTTTAGCGTGACAGACTGACGAAAATATTATTTCAAACTGAAGCGTGACAAGTCGACCGACAGACAGAGCCTCTTATACAAATACGAGGAAACATCTAAATAAATAAAGATAAACAAAATGAAAAAAGACGACATCTCAATAAAACAACGTAAGAAACAACGTTCAGATAGAAAAAAAAGAGGTAAGGAGAGAGAGAGATAGAGCGAGAGAGAGAGAGAGAGAGAGAGAGAGAGAGGGGGGTATATATTTTGCATATGTATCTAACATATAAAATTATCTTGTGAGAGTTCAAGCGTTTTACCTAAATAACATTTAAGCTGATATATCACACTTTAATTCTGACCAGGACGTGCATTTGTTATTGTTGTATCATGTTATTGGCACTATAATAAAGTGTTACCGTTTATTTAAAAATGGTGTAATCCCGTCCGAACAAGAGATAATATGGAAATTTTTTTTTAATAATGATCGAAAAGCACAAATCAGAAAGGGGAATAACTCAAAATTCTAATTGAAGAATAGAAAAAAGTCGTCTCTTTTACAACTAAGATTTTATTATCTTGCTGATAAGTTTTACAAAATATGCAAACACAACACAATTAAAACCTAAAATGACTTCACTGCATCATTTGCAGGTACAGCTAGTATATATATATATATATATATATATATATATATAGAGAGAGAGAGAGAGAGAGAGAGAGAGAGAAAGAGAGAGAGAGTCAGATAATACTTTAAAGATATAAGTAATATCATTTTATTATGTCATTCAATTAATATATATATATATATATAGTAAGCAATGAAAATATGTATGGCAACCAAGCTACACAGGGGCTCCCGTGTTTCATCCCCGGGGGAATCGTCAGGCTAAATGCTTACTGTTGAAGTAAATACTGAAAACTGACACATAAAAAATTATATCTCCTTATAATATTTTATGTGGATACATGAAGTACTAATATATATATATATATATATATATATATATACATGTGTCGTTGAAGACCACTGAGTTTTCTTTTTTTGCTATTTTTCTGGTTAATTTCTCGACGCGGCGAGCGATTCGTCGGTTTTCCGGTGTGTCAATTGGTGGATTATGGCGCCTAACGTTGTATCGTTGTAACGTTGTGTAAATATATATATATATATATATATATATATATATATATATATATATATATATATATATATATATATATATATATATAAATATATATATATATGTATACACACATATGTAAATTAATAGATATAACCAAAAATGAAACCATAAATACGGCTCTTTACTAACAATAAGACACATCCTGGGTAGGTGTTGAATAAACAGCCTCCTGAAGACGGTCGCGAGACCGAAAGCGCTAGAGAAATGGCCCAATATACAACGTTAGGCGCCATAATCCACCAATTGACACCGGAAAACCGACGAATCGCTCGCCGCGTCGAGAAATTAACCAGAAAAATAGCAAAGAAAGAAAACTCCGTGGTCTTTAACGACACATGTATAATAAATGACTTCCTACCGAAATATATATATATATATATATATATATATAGAGATAGATAGATAGATAGATAGATAGATAGATAGATAGATAGATAGAGAAAGAGCGAGTGATGGGGGGATAGAGAGAGTTAATCCCTGCCCTCCTAAGGGTTAACATTAGTTTTTTTTCCCTGTTTCTGACCGATGTGATTTTGAATATGTTCGTAAAGATGAATTGGAAATTTTCTATCCGAAAAAGCAAGAAATTGATGAGGCAGACTTGACGTTATACAATTATTTCACGGTATACTACGCATTGGGCACAGATCTGGTGAAAAGTGCAATTTACAAGATACATGCTATATATATATATATATATATATATATATATATATATATATATATATATATATATATATATATATATGTATATATATTAGTACTTCATGTATCCACATAAAATATTATAAGGAGATATAATTTTTTATGTATCAGTTTTCAGTATTTACTTCAACAGTGCTCGATACGTAAGTAGAGCTAGGTAGTAAGCAATGAAAATATATATGGCAATCAAGCTACACAGAGGCTACCGTATATATATATATATATATATATATATATATATATATATATAGGGTGGGCAAAAATAAGGGTCCTATTTTTAAAAATTCATAACTTTTTTATTCATTGATTTTTTTTTTTTTTTAGAATAAGTAAAGGACCCCTTCCGAAGCAAGCATGAGCCGTATTAGCCCTAAGGAAAACATTATTTTTGCTTAAAAAACTCAAAACAGTGTAAAAAACAATACTTTAGTTTTTGTAAGTTTTAAGAAGTGTTTTTCGGCTAAAATTTGTTTTGTTTATTTCAAAAAATATCGGAAGGGTCAGTCTACACACACATAAAGTTTGGTGAGTTTAACTTTTATTTTGTGGAAGTTATTCAAATTCAAGTTATTCAAATTTAAAGATAGGACCCTTATTTTGGCCCACCCTGATATATATATAATGTCTGATATGTGTGTATATAATGTATGCATGCATGTTTGTATTCATATATATATATATGCATATATATATATATACATATATATACTTATTAATTATAAACGTACATAAAAGTAATCAATGGACACGTGTTTCTGCCTCACAACCCTCATCAGCATGGCTAACGTAAACAAATATCGAAACTTTCGCTATTGATGTCTATAGTCTGACGTTTTACATCCGGACCATGGAAATATGTACGGTTTTTATCAGCTAAATTTATGAATGTATTTCATGCAATCGTTTTTTGTTGGTGATGGTAGCGTTTTCTACTTTGCTTACTAATATTTCGATTGTTCACTTCCTAAGCGATTCAGATTAATGCAGACGATTGATTGGTATTCGCCTCTAACTTTATAAGACGTATTTTTCGTGAATATATATTTTTTAAATTAATTTTATACGTACATAAAAGTAATCCATGGACACGTGTTTCTGGTTTACCGCCGTCATCAGTATTATTTCAATAGTATATATATCGAGTCAATAATGGAGACAAAACCTCCTATCAAGCCACCATATATCACTCCATCCATAAGTTCAAAGATGATAACAACAATGACAATACATATAAAAATACGTAAGTAATAATAATACTATAAGTTTACCAAATTATTTTTGTCTTCTATTTCAAGAACTTGAGTTTACTTTGGTGTTGTCGCCTTTTGACAGTTGTCGTAACTTTCTAACGGATTTTACTGAGCCAATATCGCCATCCATTGGGGCTTATCTATATAAACATTGTTAAATTACGTAACTGAAATAGGATTTAACCGAAGGAAAAAAAAATCAGTTAACTCAAAATGTTTATATTTACTTGATAATAAATATTTGCCGAGTAGTCGGTATAGCTGCAAAATAGTTTTAAAATAAATAAGTCGTTTTTTGTTGGTGTTTACACTCATTTTGAGTGTCTTACAAGTGCCACGTTTTTGCGTGTGTCTAATTCAAGTAAGGGAATCCTTTTGTTTACATTGGAAAATTTGAACGTTAACTCAATTTGGGCATTTAGATATCAATAGTGGTTTGGAGACGTCCCTGTACCAAAAAGTAACTAAATTCAAGTAGTGATACGTACTTTTTATAATCTTCTTTAATACTTACTTTTTAAAAAATTCAAAATGGCGATTGGAAGAGCAGGTTTTTAGAAAACAAAAATGAGGAGGTCGTTTTTTAGCGACCTCTATCTCTACCAATAGAATTATTATATTTATTTAAAATAAGTAAAAATAACAATAGATTATAATAGTTTTAAAATTAAACCATTTGCTGATAACGAAGATTGATTAGCCAATGAAAACGAGTCTCACACCAGTGCATACAAAGTTCCCGTAAGTTAATTGACGTTAGGCCCATTTAGCACTTAGATATATGACTATTTGGAAATACCAGATGCTCCATGTCATAGTGTCCTTGCAAGCCATTCTGTAACTGCAACTAATAGCTTTAGGCTGTTCGTTGTGATGTGCACCGGCAAGGCACTGGCTGGCGATGATAGATCGATTTCAGATTTTACATCATGGAAAATCATGCGTCTTTTAAGTGGAAAATTTTAACTATCCGTCTATGGGACACAGTATCACGAGGCTGCTTCCCAGCTGACTATAGCATTATCGTTTTAAAGTCCAATGTTTACAAATTCTTGTTGAGCTGTCCTCTTAAATAATCAAATTCTGACCAGTTTGAACCAGTCTTACCAATCTTCACGTTGTTGTTCCATTGTCTTCCTGGCAAATTCATTAACCCTTATCCTCGAGTGGCCTATGGGCTTTGATAAGTGGTGACTCGTTAGTACATAAAAGAATTGTATGATGAAATATTCGTCTTTATTTACATTATTTGCCTGTTTTGCACGGCTCTATTTTTACTGATGAGTCATCACTTTTCAAGGCTACTTTTTAAGTCTCTCCTTTGTATAATCGATATCATTGTAAATGACTGAAAAAACACCCCCCCCCTGCGCTGAAACCATGGGCCAGTTGACCCCCGAAAGAATAATTATATATATATATTTTTTTTAAATTCTAGATATTATTCATCCAGGGCAATGCCGATCACGAATATATCAACTTTGTGGCTGTTTGTTTTCTAGTTTTTATTTTTAGCTGGACATACACACACACAACTGTCCTTCATATAATAGATTATTTGAAAATGGATGACGTCATAAAAGATGAATGGTAGTTCTAAAAGACAATGATTAATGATTTATGACAAGTGTTTATTGACATTATATTTTAAAAGTACCATGTTCTAGACCCGAGGGGGAAAATAACGTGGCAAGGAGTCCACAGATAGGAAATTATTGGAAAGAAACTCTGTTCATGGAAATTTCGTTTTTCATTCGTTTTTTTCGTAGGAAGAATAGAAAGTTATTTCCAATAGTGTTAGAGAACGAGTTATTGCTATAAAAGTTTTTAAAAGAGTATCCAGATATTGGAGCTCAGTCGAGTACTTTTCATGGAAATAACGATAAACTAGAGAAAGACTAGCAACGTTTCTTATGTGAGAAAGAGGCTGTAAAGAACAGAAGAGATCACCCCCAGTCGATGTTGTACTCTGTTAAGGCAAGAAAGAGTACTCTAAGTGGCACCTCCTTAGATGTGGCACCAGTACTCCCTCATAGGACGTATCTGGTGTGTCTCCATATTAAAACTGCTGACCAGAAAGTAATCTCAGTTTAAAATTATAGTTTTAAAGGCAATAGGGTACTTTTTAGGAATAGGTATCCAAGAAAGTTCAGTACTTACGTCATGAATTCCGAGTTTCACCGGATACCTCCGAACGAACTCAATATGCTATTATTATTTCATTTTTTTTTTAATGAAGTTTTTAACGAAATAAACTGTTGATTTTATCTTGTATTTAAGTGTAATCTGTAATGTTGTTTCGGTACTTCTACATAATACGAACAGAACTGCTCTTTTACCTTAACCCTAAACTAACCTTAAACTAACCATAACCTAACCCTAAACTAACCATAATCCTTATATTAAAAATAAATGTAAATATATGAGAAAAATTCCAAATGAAAAGTTTCGAATTGATTGAAAAATAATCAGCTAGTGTATAACGGAGACTTTTGTATTTGTTTATTTCGGTAAAATTC
Source organism: Sepiola atlantica (assembly GCA_963556195.1). Classification (NCBI taxonomy): domain Eukaryota; kingdom Metazoa; phylum Mollusca; class Cephalopoda; order Sepiida; family Sepiolidae; genus Sepiola; species Sepiola atlantica. The sequence continues at coordinate 49,263,943 of OY744525.1, read as the reverse complement.
GAAACTTGATTCGTATTTCTTCGTTCGTTGTTGGAACTGTTTACATCACGACTACGTCACGACTGCAAATCTATTGATACCTATTCCTAAAAGACACCGGTAATAGTCTTTTGTAAAACAAAACAAAAACTGATAGCACATTTCGTTTGCCACAACTAGTCACTTTTTCTGCGACATACAAATCCTTGGTGTAGGTGCCGTCTTCAAACTCATTTTCCTTCCTTATTAACCTTCGATAACCCTAATAGTATTGTAATACACTCAGATCGTCCTATGAAGGAAATTAGGCAGAGCGTTTGATGAACTGCGCCCTTTTGTCAGACATCGGCACCGGTTCGATTCAAGGACAATTTCATTTATCACCGGTGTGTGTCCGACCTGTAGGAAGGTGGCAGTGTACTGGGAAGGATTATGGTTTCCCTTCCCTCGTCTATCCTCTCCCTCTCTTTGCTCTCTCCACCCTCACCCGTCAATATTAACACCTTTTCTCCTCTCTCCCCGAACCATAACCTTCAACTGAACGTGTGCCTTGCTTGGGCGAAAATTATTCAATTTTAAAAATTAGGTTACCTTCATCTCAGAGACGCCTTTTATTAGCGGACGCGCAAGGCTGCACGGCCAAACTTGATTATTCAGAAGAAAGGTTCACGTAATTCCGTTCCGAGGAGAACTTGATTGGCCGATGCCGTCCGCACCCTCCCACACGCCGTCCTTGGGGTCGGCGTGAGAAGGATTGCAGTGTGGGGCAGGGGAAGGCAGCCACATCTCCTGGACAGCATTACCAGCTGCCCTTGGAAGGAAATTCGAGAGAGAGAGAGAGAGAGGGGGGGGGGAAGTGAGAGCTTTTACAGAGACATATGCCAAGGGCGGTGTCTATGTTGAGGCTCATAAGCCAACGGAAAACATTAAAATCTATTTTTGTTTTCTTTTGATTTACGGCATATCAACCGTTCCAGTTTTTTTTTTATGCTGAGTTCCGCTATTTTTGTCAAATTTGTTATGCTTCAAGTTCTTAATATCTTCAAATAGTTATTTATTGATTTGCTTAAACGAGTTATCCATGATGTAAATTTAAGTGTAATATAGAAAATATAAAGGTTATATTCCTTTTGTTAAGAAGACAGTCGAAAGAGGGCGACACAGGGACACGATAAAAGCGAGAACTTTTAAGAAGCGTCAGCAGGAGACCACATTGGACACTGAGAAAAGCAGATGTTGCCTGCAATTGCAGGGCGTCTAGTGGCCGCCATGAACGAATTCACATACAAGTATACTAAATAAAATTCAAGACTTTGACGAACCTTGCCACAAAAACAGCTAATGGCAATTTTTTAGCATCATTGTTTCTATTGTGTACTGTTTCTACCAACCAGTGAATGTGTGTATTGTTTTGTGCGTATGTTTTTTGTGCTCTCTTATTTGTTTGTCTGTTGCTTTAAACGACTAATCGGGTGGTTATAAAAATCCCAACATTTTGCTAAAGAAATTCGCTTCAGCGGTTTCGTGTCAAAGTGAAAAGGAATAGATAAATGTTCATCAAAGTCTTAAATTTTATATAGTGTACTTATATGTTTGTTGATTCAATGCACCCATTTTCCTGGTCCAACCACCAACTAAATGGAAGTAACTATGATTTTTTTCACCGAGTTAATTCCCTTACGTCGACTTATTCCTCGAGTTGTATGTGTGTATGTATGTCCAGGGAGAGGAATGGGCTGGGCGGAGAAAAAAGAGGGGAGTGGAAATAGAAAAGGGAAATCGGAGGAGGGGAAAAGAGAGGTATAGATAGAAGGTTTAATAGAAATATGTTACATTTTCGCCCCGGGCAACGCCAGGTAGCCCTGCTAGTGTAAAATATAACAAAAGTATACAAATACAAGTTATTATTTCAAAATTACTACATAAGTTACGCAGATATCTATACAAAAAAATGTATGTGAAGATTTTAAACACTTGAAGCATAATTTTACCAAGATGCTTGAATTCTGTATGAAATAAGACGACGGGGGTTGATATGCCGTAAAACAAAACAACAAAATAACGAACCAACCCTAAATCTATTCTGTAAGAACAAAGAAACGTATAATAAATGATTCTAAAAACGAAAGCTTTCAGTTTTCGCTCTACTGATCTGCACGCTGGTCTGCACCTGCTCATGCAAGTTGCATCGGGGAGAGTGGGGGTCCGGTTGTGGAAGCATTAATCTGGCTTGCAATGGCTAAAACAGAAAGCCAGCGACAAAGGCATCGTCAAAGATGGACAAAGTTGGGTGGAATCCAATTTAAGAGGAAACTTTGAAAAGGAATGATTCGCTCTCCTATTGCAAAGGGTCAAAGCACGAGGCCACAAATAAAAGGGGGTGGATATGGAACTGTGAGTCAGGGGGCGGGGAGACCGTTTTTATATAACAAGCTGGCTGTTTCTTCCGCTGCTATTAAAAATTACGCTTCCTTCCAATTCGTGTGTTCCCAAAACAGTGCACATCGCTAAACTTTTCCCCCCTCCATCCTCACCCTCTCTTCTCTCTTGGCATTTAGCAAGATCGTTCTAAACACAACTATGGTGGATTAATAACAGAGATACCATTTTGGCAGAAGCAGTCGCCAACACTTCGAGACGTCAATAACGTGTATTAAATAAATGCCTCTTTATCTGTCTATCTGTCTTTGGCTGAGGGTTCCTGAAACTGTTCTTACGATTAAGGGCCGGACAGATCATAGTGTTAGCAGCTGATCGATATTCTACTAGAACTAGCGCAGAAATTCAGCGTTACGTTTGCGATAATATGTGCTATCACACACTAGCCAAAAAAAAGGCAGCACATGATAGCACATTAGATTCTAACAAATGAATCAACATGTTACGAATTCTTGACGGGTTTGATTCTGTTTCTTGAACACTGGTATTCGTTTTCCTTCTATTGTGAAAAGATATCTATGAATGTACTGCTATGGGAAAGAAGGGGATTCATGCTAAGCTAATGTTTTTGAAAAAGTACTTTATTAGTTGGTATTTATGAAATGCGGGACATTTAAAAACCATGACCTCAATGTATTTACTTTACATTTACCCAGAAAACGGCAGATCTAACTTGCAGACAGATTTATTTATAGCCTGGCGTGACACATGGATTTGTAGTAGAATATCAAGTGTTAAATACTGGGCTAGTAAGCCCACTAGTATATAAAACGGTTAGTTGAGAATAATAGGAAATGGAAGCCTAGTCGGGATCACCTTGCTGAACTAGAGGTTAAGATTACTAGACTGTGGGAATTAATAGAAACGGATTCAAACAGAAAGGGAAGGGAGAGAGAGATACGATTAGTTCCTTGAAAGCACGCAAAGTGCGATGAGCTGACAAAATATGATTAAGCAGTGATTTTGGAACGCAGATCGAGTCGAATAAATTTCCTCTGTCTTCCATCAGTTTTATCTTGACTTAGTCCTTTTGAAAGTATAAATAAGGAGCTTTTATTTCAGGACAAAGGATCAATGAGGGGCCCGCAAAAGAACAAGCAGCTAACAAGTTATGGATAATAATTGTGACCTTTAAGGTGTTCTCGTAATAATGGCCGACACTTTGTTTTCTGCATGTATGACACAAGGTTGAACCACACCATTTTTTGTTAGTATTGTTTTTATTATTATTGAGTCACCACTTATCAAGGCAAAAAGCAACTCGAGAATGAAGGCTAATACGATTGGTAGATTGACAGTTTAATGATGATGACTATTATGAGAGGATTGAAAATAATAAAAAGAACGAATAAGAGTTGATGATTTATGACGACGGTTATGGCAAGTGTTTATTAACAATTGATGCCCATGCTGCAGCTCTCAAGGAAGCAATCTTGTGGCAATGTGTTTCACAGATGGAAGTTTTTAGAAGTCAACTCTGTTCATGGAAAATTCCATTTAATGTTAGGTATCAGGAAGAAGAAAAGAATGTTGTTTGCAGTAGGGGGTAGAAAAATGAGTTCTTGCTGTGAATGTCTTACAAAGGGGTAAGCAGAGATGGAAGCTCAGTCGAACACACGAAATAAGGACAGAGCAGAGAAAGATTAGCAACGCCTTTTATATGAGAAAAGAAACTGTAGAGAACAGAATAGATTATCCCCCACTAGATTGCCAAGTTAATTTTGAACACAGTCAAGGCAAGAAATAGTGCTGCGAGCGCCACCTCCCTAGGTGTGTCAGCAGTATTCCGTCTAAAGATGTATCTGACTCTTGTATAGGTAAAGGATTGCACCAGGAGGCAGATGGTTTATGGAATGGAACAATGATCTAACCATGTTTACAGCAACTCTAGCTATATATATATATATATATATATATATATATATATATATATATATATATATATATATATATATATATATATATATTGTTGAATATAAGGGACAACTCATGTCTAGATATTCTTTGGTAGATTCTTTCAATAGTCCGAATAAGGATCTTTGTTGGCTGATGAATTTGCCATAATTTGGATTTATCTCCAAAGTACTGTCAGACCCATCCGTGTCCATCTTCAGGGGAATATGAAGATGGACCCGGATAGGTCTGAAAGGCGGTGACGGTGGTGAAGTTAATACCGAGTTGGCTTACGATCCGGACGTGCCAATTTCGAACCCAGTCCCTCCAATAGCACCCTATTCACTATGGATCTTGACAACCTTCACGTGGTCCTTCTTGTAAGTACCTGATTCTAGGAAATACTAGAGAAACGAATGCCAACAACGGAATCAAAAGTTATACCAAGCTGTTTCAGATGAATTCACGTATTTTTACCATACTAGGATTCACGGATGCGGAGTCGGGAGGTATAAGGTTCGACTGCTAGGATTCCAAAAATTAGACTCCGACTCTGAATCTTAGAATTCGAAAATATCCAACTCCGATTCCAACTCTTTATTTTGGAGTTTTCCAGTACCCAGACTGTCTGCTGATTCTTGAGGGAGATAGCATTTTTTTTTACTTTCGATTGAAAATGTTCTAGCAACTTCTCAATATTTCTTTTAATCGTTTTAATGTCTGTTTTATCCAATTTTCTTTGTCTTTCCAGTGGCTTTATATTTCCTTTCTCTCACAATTTCAAAGCTCGTTAACAACGGAATCAGTCATAAAATGACCTAAATACCAGGAACAACGTTTTGCTGTTTTTATATTAAAACTAGCTGGCGCTACCCGGTATTACCATGAGAATAAAGTTTCAACGGTCAACAATAAAACAAGATTTTTTAAAAATCTGACTCCTTCCGCGTCTCCGTCTCCTAGTATTTTTACGAGTCCATTTCCGACTCAGACCTCGACTCTTTTCAAAATCTCCGACTTCTACTCAGCAACCCTGCTATGAAGGTAACCGTTTACGAGGGCGTTTCATTTTACTTCAGTCGAAGTTCTCAGATATCAAGAGGCCCCTTCCTGGGGCTAGCACTTGATCTCTATATGAGATACATAGATATTCGAATATTTCATTAAAGTTCGTTTTACCTGTAAAACATTAAGTTAGTAAAGAAGTTAAGAACATTAATTTTCCTCTCCCCAATTGACGAGTTAACTCTGTTATTGTATATCTTTCTTGTGGTCTATTGATCTTGCTGGGTTCCAGGACAAGAATTCAACTAGTCTGGTGGAATATCCAGCTAAGTGCTGTTACTTGTGGAAACATCACTATGAGAAGGTGCACGATTCCTCGTATGAGCCAGTGTATAGCCTGTGTTGAGATCTTATTTGTGCTTCGAATACTATGTTATTTTGAATATTTGGTCAGGGTTTACGTGTAGGGGGAAGTATCCTCATGTCAGGTTGTCCTGACAAACCCTTGTGCGGAGAGACCGAAGACACTTGAGGATAGTGTCTAATTGGTAGTGTATGTGTGTGTATGTGTGTGTGTGTGTGTGTGTGCACCATGTTACCTTGTTGATGACTGTCACACCGTGAAGGCAGACACTAACTTTCTTGTCAAACCAATTAGCGCGCGCTCGCTTTCAACATACCATTGACGGGGCATTCATACCGCCATTGATACAGGGGCAAAGAAAAAAGAAACCAAATAAAATATACAATCGCCACGGTTCGCAGAGATCTCATCAATTTTAAATATACCCCTACCATCAGAAAAAAAAAGAAAATGTAACGAGGTTCCCCTTGGGAATCAGAGAAGGAAAATAAGCTTAATAAAAGTAATTATAATGTATAAACTGATAGGAAAAATGAATTATTAGCTTGTTCGGAAAATAATGACCGATTTCAGGCGCGAACATTCATTCATTGAGTTCATACAGGATCCATTTATCATACACATGCATCAGTATGTGAATGATATCATTTAGTCACTCGCATTATCAGTTATATTTATACTGATAGCAGTTGCTGCTGCTATGTAAGTAATTATTGAAAACTGCATTTTTTTAATCTTCCGAGGCGGATTAATTATTTTTTTAAAGAAAACGAATCGTAAAATTTTTTTTATTAAGAACATAGACCAATGCTGTACAAGAAAACCGGACAAATCACAATCAAACATTGATTCTGTAGAAAGGCTGGTATAATCACAAGGATTTGAGCAAGTGACTCACAAGAGAACCCCCACCAATTATCTACCGGGAAAGAGAATAAATATATATTTTTTTACAACGGCGAACTTCTCCCTGACTTTAAAACTCCCAGTGGCGGTTTATAATTATAATTAACACTCAATAAAACAATATTTTTGGCCTGGGTCAGCTCTCCCAGCTTTAAAACTAAGGTACTATGTTAATCTCTACTTCTGTAATATTATGAATATGCTGATGACTACTGGATAGCCAGAAACACGTGTCCATCTATAACTTTTATTTATATAAAAAAATGTAAAATTATGTATATTTAAATAAAAATACGTCCTTTTAATGGCGACGTAATGCAGACTTTTGCATGCAAGGGAGGAAACTCTTTACCACTTAGGAAGCAATAAAAAAAATAATACAAACGCTGGTACTATCGCCAGTAAAAAACAACAAAAATATATCTTAACATTTAGGTGATACAAATCGTACAAATTTTCAGGTAAGACTTTGTAGTCCAGATGTTATACTCCAGACTGCAGACAAGTTAGTCGTAGGTTCGATCCTTATGCTGACTACGGCTGGAAAGTCAGCAAAACGTTTCCATGGATAACTTTTATGTAGACACTTGTAAATCTTTAATAACTCATATAATTATTAAGCTATACTTACCAAACTTCACCGGTACTTAATTGGGACGTCCCGAGATTTTTTACACTATATACAGTTACACTTTCAGGGTTGTTCAGTTAAATATTTAAAAACAAAGAAGTTATGAATTTCTTTGAAGTGTCACTGACTTTTAGGACGTCCTATATATATATATATATATATATATATATATATATATATGATACTATCTCACAATACAAATTGCATACGAGACAGCAATTTTTATAGATTCACATTCACAGGAAAAACTTTCACTATTCTATCCTCTTTGGAAAATAAATAACGATGTTTTTTCATACAATAAATAATATAATGATTTAAGATAGTCTTTTATATTTTTGCTATTTTCGATTTTTCCAGTTATAAAAATCAGATGATTCTGCATTGAAGGGGGACATTTTTAAGCTTCCAAATAGTCAAAGACTAGATTACAAGAAAACGAGCTTCCAATGTGTTCAAGCCATGAATCTCAATTCTATTGTAGACGCCATATATATACGCACATGCCAAGTCTTGTTTTAGCGAATTAAGTCTTGCATTTTTTATCTTTGAATTAAATCCAATAACCTGCTGTGAAAAAGAAGTTGCAGCTTCATATAAGGGTCCATACATGATAGATACAATTTTGACTAATAACATGTCTTTAATTAATTGTATTAATAATTTTTATTAATATTACTGTGGAGAAAAATATTCTAAATACATATGTAAATTTGAGAATAGCAGTTATAAGTGTATATGTGTTAATATCAATTTATTAGAAGTTTAAAACAGATGAATTATGTAAATTGGAAATACGCATGTTGTTTGGGCGAGTTTTCGTAGCACTATATATACTACTTGACAGAGTAATATGTTAATTAACATACAGAAGAGATGGTGTGTTCGAATCGCAGTCTTGTCGTCAAATTTTTTTATACTTTGATTATATGTTATTGAATCTAAATTAAGTAATTTGTAGGTTCCCAATGTAATTCTTAGGTTTACAAAGATTACCCCCAATGTAATTCTTACGTTTACAAAAGTTCTCGCCGACAGACAGACAGACAGACAGACAGACAGATAGACAGAGAAGGTGCTCGTTATAAAATTCAAACAGTTTCGTTTCATCGCTTTCTGAAACTTTCAACCAAGTCCTTATTTTGCCAGATAAATTATTATTTTGACTTGGTGTGGAAAAAATATAGGAATTAAATCTCCAGTCGATGACAGTTACTGTGGTTGTCCCTTTAATATTGCAAGCGCCTGTAATATTATATATATATATATATATATATGTATATATATATATGTGTGTGTGTGTGTGTTTGTGTGTGTGTGAATCATCTGATCTTCTCAAGACCAAATCCGATGCTTCGACCTTGTCCAGTTAAATATCTGTTCATCTTTTTTTGTCTAACCTCTTCCTGTTTTGTAAGTTTCCTTCCGTTAACATCTTCCTTTACTTTTCTATTTTTGCTAGCTTTGGTGATCACAAGAGATAAAAACCAATCCATATCAGTTTGAATCCACCGACTGTGGTAAGTTGTCTTTTGAAATGAGATTCTTCGATTCGTCTTCTTGTCCACGTAATCGCAATCGTTTCTCTGGTGACTTTTATTCTTCCACGTTTCCGTCGTAGGGATTGCTTATCGTTAAGCCGTACACAGTCAACGGGACAGATGATAGATAACCATTTAGTATTAAAAGTACTTTCTTCCCATTCCCTTATCCTTATCCGTTTTCTCATCTTCTTCCTCCTCTTTTACTTCCTCTTTTTTCTTCTTCGTCAGACAGTGAGCCGACGTGAAAAGCGAATATGTCTCTTCTGTCTCTGTGTCCGATATTAAAGTCACAGGATAAAAAAGGCGCGGGAAAAACCATGACAGAAAAAAGTTTCAATTTTCGGTTGAAAGAAGTCAGAGAAAAACGGTCGCATAAAAAACGTCGCAGGAAAACAAGTTACAGGAAAAAGTTACAGGAGAAAATGTCTGAGAAAAAGTTACCGAAATAAAATCACTGAAAATGTCACAGAAAAAAGTCACCGGAATAAAATCACCGAAAATGTTACAGAAAAAAGTCACCGGAATGAAATCACCGAAAATGTCGCAGGAAAAACAGTCGTGCAAAATCTCAATTTTGACGAGACAAAAAATCTCAGAAAATGGTTGCAGGAGAAAAGTTACAGAAAAAAATCACAAGAAAAAGGTCAAAGGAAAGGGTATCCATTTGATTAAGGAAAAAGCCACAAATAATACATAGTGGCAGGAAATAAAGTCACAAAAATCTTTCTCTTAAAAAGCCAAGTAATCAAGTAGAAATATCTAAGTACCATAAACAATAAAGGTAAGAAAAAGAAATTACTTGATCACAGTAAGATAAGCAAAAAAAACATATTTTAGTATTTTAGAGTAAAGGCTCATACTTAATATTACCCTTACAAAAAGCGAAACTTCCACAGTTAAGCTTTTTTATTAAAGAAATACGCAAATATAGTGATAATATTGTCTTGCTTGTTTTTGTGTGACTTTTGACCTGTGACATTTTTACCTAGATTCTTCTGTCTCAGCAACAACATCAATCCGGTGTCAGTAACATTCCGTGAAGTTCTACTTATGAAAGATTCTAGCTTACCGAACCTGGCTAACGAATTTTATTTTATCCTAGGTTATTCATATTCATCCAGTCAGCCGTTCAACCATTTGTATATTCATCCATCCAGGCAGTCAACAAGGCTTTTAATCTATGTTTTTTCTTCTATTTCTCCTCTCACTCTGATGATCACCAGACCCTACTAAACAATTTTTAGTTTGTTTCTCTCGGCTGTGGTCAGGAAGCTTCGCCTCATGAATTTCTTTTAGAGGGGCGTAAGGTAAGAATCAATTCCAGAATTATGTACAGTCCACATAAATAAGTGAAGTACTGTAAAAGTTGAACTTTTATTATTTTAAGTTGAGCTCCCTTAAATTTGAATTGGACCTTTTAATAATTGAAGTTGATTATTTTGAATTTAATGTTGAGCTTCTTTAGATTTGAAGTTGTGCTTTTTTTATTTGAAGTTGAGCTTTTCTAATTTGAAGTTGACCGTCTTTACATTTGCAGTTGAGTTTTTTTGAAATTTTAGTTTGATATTTTATAATTTGAAGTTGAGGTTTTCTAATTTGAACTTGATCTTTTCTATTTTGAGTTGAGGTGTTTTTAATTTGTAGTAAAACTTTTTTGATTTGAAGTTGAGTTTTCTTAAATTTTAAGTTGAGTTTCTTTAAATATGAAGTTGAGCTATTTTCAAATTTGAAATTGAGCTTTTTCTCAAACTTTAATTTAAACTTTTCTAATTTTAAGTTGAGCTTTTAAATTTTAAGTTGAATCTTTCTAATTTTAATCGAGTTTTTCCGATTTTAAGTTAAGCCTTTCTAATTGAAAGTTGAGCTTTTTTAAATTTGAAGTTGAACTTTTTTTTAATTTGAAGTTCAGTTTATAAATTTTTCTTTTCACCTCTTCTAATTTGAAGTTCAGCTTTTCTAATTTAAAGTGGAACTTATATAATTAGAAGTTGAGCTTTTTTTTTAAATTTAAAGTTGAACTTTCTTCCAAATTTTTATTTGAGCTTGTCTAATTTTAAGTTGAGCCTTTCTAATTTTAAGATGGACTTTTCTAACTTTAAAGTTGAGTTTTGTAAATTTGATTTTGACGTTTTCTAATTTGAAGTTGAGCTTTTAGAACTTGAAGTTGAGATTTCAAAAAAGTTTATCAACTTTATTTAATGGTTTAATCTTTAAAGTAATTCCACTTCGGCAAAATTACTTTTATAACCTCATATACTATCAGGGCTGACTAAACAAAGTTACTTCTGTCCATCAATTCTACCCACTTTGTTCGATACGGTCATCATATTCTCATTATGCAGTGATTCGTTCAATTGGGAACATCTATTTGTGTATTTGACTCATGGTTCATGTACGATCGTCAGAAATTATTGAGATAATCCGTCACAGAACATCAAAAGCATTTCTATTCTACTTCTGTAGAAAGGGCTGACATGAAAGCAAACAGATCCCCCTCTTCTTAGCAACTACATCATGTAGGGCCGCTGTGACCAACCCTTCGAGTCTCGATGGTTTCAGCAGAGCTCTAGTAATTTTCTGAATTATATTTTCTGTCCACCACTTTCTAAAAAGGATTAGAGACGCTTTTTCATAGTATCATAATTACATAAACAAAAAAAAAAATACTGCGCATCAGGCCCAAACTTTAATTTTGGTTTACTTAAAAATCGCTCATATGTAGAAATTTTAAAACTTACAAATTTAATGTAAAAGAAAAATCAATCAAATGTTTGTTGTATCTTTGGATCCGGTAGATTTTTTGTTTTTAATATACTTTTTGTAAATATATTAGCATTATGTGTCCTACGGGCCCAAATTCTAGTATATATTAAATATTAAATTGTTTTGACGTCAATACGTAGTTAAATCAAAATACATTTTGGGGACTATCAAAATAATTTCTAACGCTATTGATAATGTTTACCCATTCATTTATTCATTTTTATGATCACTTATGTTTGAATTCATGTTTTGAAACATGATGCAAATCATAAATCTATTACGCAACGCCAAAGCCATAACTATTTTCTTAAGGTAATGTTTTAAGCTTTATTTATGAGATACTCTAATTCGACCAGGGGTCAACTCCCCCACCACCGGTACCGTCTTGGCCTTCGAGCCTTGATTCCGCCGGTCTGTGGGGTTGTCCTGTGCAGTTCTAGGAAGTCCACCTTCCCGGGCTTTGCCTTCTCACCCTTTGAGAAGGGGATAGTTTATTGCTAATCGCCTGGGGCGCTCATACCGGGGGAATGCCGACGGGGCTGCCCAGGCATTTTTTTGTAGGCCAGAGTCCTCTCCCTTCTCGAGGGCGCTGGCTTTTCAAAACCCACTTTCCCGACCTTGTGTCACATCTTACCGCTGTGGAGGGAAGATAAATGCATCCAAATAGCTTAGTTTGTAGAAGCTCAGATTGAAGGTCTCAAGGATTCGATTTCGATTTCCGGTCATGGCATGGCAATTTATTCTTTACTATCAATGCAATATTCTCCTTTTCTAAAAGTTGTTAAGATCTCTGATACTAAGAAATTAGACAAATTGCGCAATGTATTTATTACGTTTGAAAAAATTGTGACTGACGGAAAACTTGTGACTGACGGACAACATCTCTATTTATATAAATCTACAATATAAAGGGCAGTTGTCTGTTTCTTTGTGTTTGTATGCGTGTGTCTAGCTAAAAGTCAGAAACTACACAATACACACCCACGAAGCTGATATATTCTCTTTCAACATTGCTTCAGACAGAATATAACCACATTTTGTTTCGTGATATTCATTGTTCTGGAGGTCAGCAGGAACAAAATCAGTCGGAGGGGAGGGCCGACAGTTAGAGCAATTGTTTTCCATTGACCTTTGATCTGAAACTCGAACCAATACACGCTTTCATGGCCTTCGGGCTAAGATTCCATTGCCCGTTTTCTTTTTTCTCCCACTTAGATCCCACTCCCATTTAGAGGTGCATTGCTTATTTTCGGTTCTAAAAAAAACCCGGAAAACAGTGGGTGGTCTATTATTTAGGAACGTTTTGGAGGGTCTTACTAACCAATATTTTTTTTTTTTTTTTGTTCTTTCCCCACTTCCCGTTTTATTCCAATGAAACATTTGTATATATGTATATTTATAAACAATTAAATGTCCAATCAATTTGGGGATATCTTAAGTAGAACGGCATCTGGTGTAAATGTGGTATTGTGGTTACTGAGATGATTCTAATTAAGAGTAGGATAGACATTGTTATCACTATAGATCAAGGATGACCCACGACACCCATTTCCCACACTTTTAATGGCCTTGTGCCGAATTTGTTTTAAATGTAAATTTTCTTTATTTTCTGCAAATAAATAATTAAAAGTGTAGTATCTGTTCTATCCTCGGTCAGACTGGGGAAAGGGAAAGAGGGAAGGGCCGAGGTTATAAGGTAGGGAGAGGGGGTAGGAGAAGGGGAGAAAATATAGTAAATTTGGAGTTATCTCCCTTTTTATTTATTTATGTCAGTCACATTTCTTTACCAGGTTGCCTTGTTTCGTCCGCGTTTCGCTAATACGATTAAACTTAAATTTAGTGGTTTTAACGTGTAAGTTATTTTTTTGAATTCGAGGGGGGGGGGGGGGCAATGAAACCCTGGTGAAACCGATTTCACTGTAAATAATTTCTGACCAATCACTAAGATATTATCTATATTGAAACCGGCATCGAAGCCAATCCTTCATCCGTACTTGTATCCATTCATTAGTACAAACATTTTATCTACTCGTTCGTAGAATACTTCGTTTTCTTGCCCATCGATGTCATCGTTATCGAACCAGGTTTCGAATAGAGAATTTGTCCTGACTACCATGTGACCCTTTCTGTTTCTTTCCCTGACCCTTCTTCCGGTCTTTTGTGACGCTTTCGGCGCTTGGGTCGCCGTCATCATCGTCAGTCACCTTTTTAAAATCAATAGACGTTCTGGATTCTGCAAATATGCGCCGATCTGCATTGATCCGACCCTTTCAAAGAAGCAGGAACGTTGTCCCATATGTGCACGTTTCATCTCTTTTCTTTCTTTCTTTCTTTCTCTCCTTTTGTTCTTTTTTTCTTTCTGTTTTCTCTCCTTTTGTTCTTTTTTCCTTTCTTTCTCTTCTGCATTTCTCCCTACTTTCTTCCCTCCTTTCGTTCTTTTTTTTTCTTTCATTCATCCTTTTTCTTTTTATAACTTCCGTTCATCCTTTCCTTTTAACTCTCTTTTAATTCTTTCTCTGTATTTCCCCTTTCCTTACTTTCGTTTTTTCTTTTGTTATTTCTTTCTTTCTTTATTTATTTTCATACTTTCTTTTCTATAATTCCCCCTTTTTAATTGCGTTCTTTTGTTATTTATTTCTTTTTCTTTCTTTTTTTATTCTAAAATTTCTTCTTTCTTTTTTTCCTCCTTTCGTATTTTCGTTCTTTCTTTTTCTTCTTTTATTTCCATTTTTTTCTACATTTCTTCTTTCTTTCTTTTTTCCTTTCTTTCTTTGTTCTTGCTCTTCCTTCTCTCTTTTCTACATTTTCTCCTTTTTTCACTTCTATCTTCCCTTTCTTCTTTTCATTTCGTTTTCTTTTTGTGTTCTTTTGTTTCATACTTTCTTTCGTAAATTTATTTATTTATTTATTCATTTACTTCTGTCGTATTTTCGTTCATATCTTTTTCTTGCTCCCCCCCTCGATATCTATCTATCTATCTATCTATCTATCTATCTATATATCTATCTATCTATCTATCTATCTATCTCATATTTTCAATCTATCTATCTATCTATCTATCTATCTATCATCTATCTATATATCATTTATCATCTATCTATCTATCAATCTATCATCTATATATCTATCTATCTATCTATCATCTATCTATCTATCTATCTATCATCTATCTATCTATCTTTCTATCTATCTATCATCTATCTATCATCTATCATCTATCATCTATCATCTATCTATCTATCTATCTATCTCATATTTTCAATATATCTATCTATCTATCTATATCTATTATCTATCTAAATATCATCTATCATCTATCTATCTATCTATCTATATCATCTATATATCTATCTATCATCTATCTATCTATCATCTATCTATCTATCTACCTATCATCTATCTACCTATCTATCTATCTATCTATCTATCTCACTCATTGTTGTTCATTTTCCTTCTTTCTTTTTAGCATCTCTCCATTTCTTTATTTCTCTATTTCCCTAGCTCTCTCTTCTTTTTAACATTTCTTATTTTCAATATGTTTATATTTCTTTCTTTCTGTCCATTTATTCTCTCTTTTTTCCTTCTTGCTTTCGTTCATTCAACCTTTCTTTCTCTTTTTTATTTCTTTTCTCACTGTTCAAATTAAATCAGAATAGGGACCACTTCCATTGTCTTCTCCGGAGATTTGCTGTAAAGCACCTGTCGACCTTATGAATCTGAAAGTTGGTAATTAGTTTCAACAAAAATGTCTGTGTGTATGTATAGAAGAGATACAATTTATATCTATATATTTCCTTATTAATGAAAGAATCACTAATTCAGATAATGAATTCACATTCTAATATCTCCTAATAATTTATTATCTACTAGCTGTTCCAACCCGGTGTTGCCCGGGAATCTTTACTTTAATTTTTTTTTCGCTTTTTTTACTATGCCTTTTGTTTGATTTTTTTTACCAATTTATTATTTTTTTAATAATATTTTACATTTAATTGCGACGGTATTGTTTAATCATTAAATTATTAATTAAACCAAAGTGTCATAAAACTATAACCAATTATTTTAAGATACTGTTATTAATCTCTATTTATAAAATAATTAGATGTTAATAGTTTCCAAAACTTTCAATCTTTTAACATTTAAGAATTTGCTAAGAATTTTAAAGCCAAGTCAAAAATTACTATCTGTTCTATAGTTTAAATGCTTCCAAATTCATTTAATATTTCGAGTCGTTACGTAGTAATTTATTGTATATTTTTTTAACTATCAACAAAAGATTAAAATGTCAGATTTGTTTACAAAGTAACAGAAATGCATTGTGATGGATTTAATTTTGTAATGAATTTTTGTTGTAAATAGATTTTTTTTAAATTTCGATTTATTTTACGCTATTACATTTTTTTTATTTCAATAAATAATCGATTAATCTTATATATATAAAACTCAATGTCTGTGTGTATGTGTGTGCTTCATGTTTGTCTGTTACCTATAGAAAGAAAAGTTAAAGAATCTATATAAAATCTAAAAGTGTATTCTTATGTAAAATTTAGCGGGGGAGACAATGGAGGTATTCCCGAATCTCCAAGGGAACACTAAGAGGGCTATGAGGACATATCCCTATAAAACCTTTTTTATTATTCTATTTTTTATGAAATTTAAATCATATGTATACAATTTAGGGGGAAAGGCAATGAAAGTGGTCCCTAATCTCTAAGTGTCTTCCTAACCTACGGAAGCTATGGGAACCGCCTTTACAACTTCAAATATATCCTATTTTGATGAAATTTATATCATATGTATAAAATTCTATGGGGAAGACAATGGGAGTGGTCCTGAATCTCTATGTTACCCTATATGTGCCGCATAGCTATGTGCCCCCACCTCTAAATGAACCATGGGGATAGAACTCCCTTAAAACTTAAAATACGTATATCCAATTTAATGAAAATTGAACCATTTTTCCAACATTTCAGCTTCGTGCGACTGTATTATGGGGGCGAAACGAGAGAAGGGTGTTAGTATAAACAAAGAAAGTAATATGTTGTTAGGGTTAGGGTTAGGGTTATGAGAATAGTAAAAAAAAGTACATAGTGGTGATCCTCATTCAATCTCAAGCAACATTGGGTTTTCCTGATGTTAGGAAATTAAAATCTATATAATACTAAAACTCTATTGGTCTTGTATGTTTGCAATCAGCTTTCAGCTTTCCGGTTTTCAACATCCGGTTGCGCATGCGTAAATAGCATCGTCTTCAATCTGTTATTCCAATTCCGTTAATCTCTATTATGATTAACGAACGCATGAAATTTTTCATTCTGGAAATTTTTATATCGCTTTTAATATAAACAATTTCATTTAATTTCATCAAATAGTTTTTTTGTTTTCTTCACGACTAAAAACATTCAACGGGAGCATTTCGTAAAGTCTGTCGCAGTTTCAAAAAACCTCCTCACTTTTAAAAAACAAAAACAAACCAACAAAACAACAACAATCATTATTAATATCAGCGATACTAGCGATCGGTGAACGAAATCACCTCCCACTTTCCCTCTCATAGATTTCACCACTCCTACTCCCTCTGTTTTCGTTACGTACGCGAGAAAGCTGAATCGGTAAATGCACACATTTCTATTACATTAAATAGTGTTTCCTTTTGTTGTTTTTTAAACAGCAAATATTTGAATCATATGTTTTACACATATTACATCCAAAAAAAAACAAACAATTATAATAAACAGAACGACTCATAGAAATCTACCTATATTCTTTTTTCATTTTAATATACTTTCATAGAAATGCTTCTGTTATGAAAAAAAAAAACCTATTTTCTTTATGCCACAAGTGTCACGCTCATACATGAATTCCATAGCTAATATAACAAACTGACCCAACGGGTCACGGGTGGTCTAGTAATAATTAAATGTATAATCATCAAAGTTACGTGGACGCGAGAAATACACATACACACAGACACGCGTGAAGTGGTCACGTAATTTTATTAAGCTATAGATTTTCTGCAAAGCACCTGTCGACCTCATGAATCTGAAAGTTGCCAATTAGTTTCGACAGAAATCGTTCTCTTCGTTGTTATCTAAAATGTTCCATTAGCAACATTATATCTCACATCGACAACGAATACTTACACCGCGGTCGGAGGCGGGTGGATGCCTTTCCGTTTACAATTACCAGAATTTGACAAAGTTTTTAAAATATATATATGATACTAGATAACATTTGACCTATTGAGTCACCCACTGAGTTCCGATTAGATTATTTGAACAAAAAAGGCAGTTAAATTAAAAAAAAAATGAACAGATAAAATCAAAATTAGTCTTTCTGTTCGCTATATACCACCTATCTTTTTCTTTCTCTCTCTCTCTCTCTCTCTCTCTCTCTCTCTCTCTCTCTCTTCAGCTTTGGATTAAATAATATCCATACATGTGGTGATATTTACTCTTATTCTTATTCTTCTTTCTTGTGCCAGCTTCCTCAAAGTGGTTTGAACAGCGGGCATTCCTCTATGACGTGCGTAACTGTCTGTTCTGGGTGGCCACATCCACAGGCAGCACCCTCTCTCAGGCTCCAGTCTCTCATTGTGGCAGAAAAACGGCCCACACCAGTTCTCAGGCGGTTCAGATTGGTCCATTGCCTTCGTGGCAGCTCAGCCCCTGGTATGTCGTCTGGGTCGGTGATGAACCTCTTATTTATACTGGGCTATTCCAATCTTCTGTTGTACAGTTAGTGTCATTACATTCGACTGTTAATAAAAAGAGATAGATAGGGAGAGAGTGACAAAAGCGAGAGTGATAAAAAACTGTATAAAATAAGAGCGGGAGGAAGTTAAACGACATAGAGTGTGAGGGGTGAGAGTGATTGACTTTGTCTTCTGTTCTCATCCGGTTTGCCCGATCACTGTTACGGTATATCAACCCTTTTGAGGTTATTTAATGCCCCAACTATAATAAAAGAGCCACTAGCTGTTTTACATCATATCAATCCTTTTTTTGTTATTCTATACGAAAGCCCAGTGGAAAAAAGATTCTTTCGCCGTTTGTATGGCATATCAAATCTTTGTTTTTATTTCTTGAGAAAATAAAATCGAGTAATCTTATCTATATTACGGCATATCAACCCGTGTTGGATTATTCAATGTCAAAATGCAATAGAAGTTTTGTCTTTCCTGTTTTACGGCATATCAGCCCTTTTAGGGGTATTAAATGCCAAAACACAATAAAAGACTTGGCTTTTCCTGTTTAAGCGCGCATCAGCCCTTTTAGGGTTATTAAATACTAAGATACAATAAAAGACTTGTCTTTCCTATTTTACAGCATATCAGCCCCCTTTTTAAAAATTATGTAATGCCAAAGCAAAATAGAAGGCTTGTCTTGCTTGTTTTACGGTATATAAACCCTTTAGAACTTACTTAATACCAAAAAATAATACAGGGTTTGTTTTGTTTGTTTTACGGCATATCTATCTATTTAGGGTTACTTAATACCAAAAAATAATACAGGGTTTGTTTTGTCTGTTTTACGGCATATCTATCTATTTAGGGTTACTTAATACCACAAAATAATACAGGGTTTGTTTTGTCTGTTTTACGACATATCTATCTATTTAGGGTTACTTAATACCAAAAAATAATACAGAGTTTGTTTTGTCTGTTTTACGACATATCTATCTATTTAGGGTTACTTAATACCACAAAATAATACAGGGTTTGTTTTGTCTGTTTTAAGACATATCTATCTATTTAGGGTTACTTAATACCAAAAAATAATACAGGGTTTGTTTTGTCTGTTTTACGACATATCTATCTATTTAGGGTTACTTAATACCAAAAAATAATGCAGGGTTTGTTTTGTCTGTTTTACGACATATCTATCTATTTAGGGTTACTTAATACCAACAAATAATACAGGTTTTTTTGTCTGTTTTACGGCATATCTATCTATTTAGGGTTACTTAATTTTTACGACATATCTATCTATTTAGGGTTACTTAATACCAAAAAATAATACAGGGTTTGTTTTGTCTGTTTTACGGCATATCTATCTATTTAGGGTTACTTAATACCACAAAATAATACAGGGTTTGTTTTGTCTGTTTTACGACATATCTATCTATTTAGGGTTAATTAATACCAAAAAATAATACAGGGTTTGTTTTGTCTGTTTTACGACATATCTATCTATTTAGGGTTACTTAATACCAAAAAATAATACAGGGTTTGTTTTGTCTGTTTTACGACATATCTATCTATTTAGGGTTAATTAATACCAAAAAATAATACAGGGTTTGTTTTGTCTGTTTTACGACATATCTATCTATTTAGGGTTACTTAATACCAAAAAATAATACAGGGTTTGTTTTGTCTGTTTTACGACATATCTATCTATTTAGGGTTAATTAATACCAAAAAATAATACAGGGTTTGTTTTGTCTGTTTTACGACATATCTATCTATTTAGGGTTACTTAATACCAACAAATAATACAGGTTTTTTTTGTCTGTTTTACGGCATATCTATCTATTTAGGGTTACTTAATACCAACAAATAATACAGTTTTTTTTGTCTGTTTTACGGCATATCTATCTATTTAGGGTTACTTAATACCAACATACAATGCCTGTCATAATCAATTCATCATAAATGATTCCTTGAACGATAGTTTCTATTTTTTCCATGGGTGGGGCAACAAATGGGTTCATACCTATTCCAATGGTATTCGTGCGTAAGTTAACATGATAAACGAATAGAATTTGAACCCGAATTATATGGTGCGTGTTGGTGCCGAACGTCCACTCGCCCCGCACACTCCATCCACTTCTAAATAATCAATGTTCTTGATGGTGGGTCGGGCAGATTTGGTAAGGACCGTAGTGGAAGGGGGCGGGGTAGATGGAAGATGACGAAAGACAGAGGGGGCGGGAAACGAGAAAGCGAGAGACGAACGACGGTCGATGGGGAAAGCAATTTTGTCGTGCGCGTCGCTCGTATCAATATTAATGAATATTGGCTTATAAATATTAATTAACTCTACTTTTCGCCTGTTTTGTTTTGGGCTGAACATGTTACGGACAGACAACTACGACCCTCACAGGGGAAGCAAGGAAATTCACAATGTCTCCCTATGCATGACATGTTTTCACATCTCTCTCTCTCTCTTTCAATATATATATATATATATATATATATATATATATATATATATATATATATATATATATACGTATGTATATATATATATATATATATCTATATATATATATATATATATATATATATATATATATGTATATATATAAATTAATTAATTTTTACGTGCATAAAAGGCATCGATGGACACGTGTTTCTGGTTGTCAGACGTCATCTGCATAGTTAACCATGGCTAATTCTTTACCGCTTAGGAAGTGGAAAAATACTAAGAAAACAGCTATGTTTCTATCGCCAATAAAAACAGTAACAAATGCTACGTTATATTATGGCGACAAAAAAGCGTACATATTTCGGTCTGGTGGTAAAACGCCAGGCTGCAGACAGTAATATTGAAGGTTCAATCCTGGCCCAGGTTAGCCATGTTGATAACGGTTGATAGTCAGCAGAAACACGTGTTAATGGATTCCTTTTATGTACGTAAAAATTAATATATATATATATATATATATATATATATATATATATATATATATATGAAATAAAAATAATTAAACGTCCTATTCAAAAAGGGCGACTTAATGAAATAGTTTTACCACTTAGGTTTAAAGGTCATTCTGTGTTCGTATTCCTTGTTTGAACACTTGATGAGTTAATAAACTTGTAGACTATGCAAATGTTATCTATTTAGTCACTTCATTATCCGTATATAAATGCTCTATCTACTAGATAGTCCAGGAAGAACCTGGACTTCACCGACCTGGTCGGATCATAAAAAAACTTTCTGCCTGATGAGACCTCAGCTCTTGATAGCTGTAGATCGATAACATCGACAAGCCAGTGTAGCAGACCTTGTACATGTTCGAATAAAAACATTTACTATATATATATATATATATATATATATATATATATATATATATATATATATATGTGTGTGTGTGTGTGTGTAGAGACAGAGAGATAGAGAGAAAGATAGATAAATATATAGAGAGAGGGGGAGAGAGAGGGGAGAAACGAGAGTAATAGACTGCGTATAGAATAAGATTGGAGAAGGCCAAATAATATATGATTAGAAATGGTGAAAGTGATGGTTAGAAAGTTAGTAGGAAATGAGTTACTTAATAAGTTATTAGCAAATTACGGCTAATTAGAATAATTTAAATATAATTTGTTGTTTTTTCAAACATAACGCAATCCGAAAATTGACGAATATTTTAGCATGTATTTTGTGTGATAAAAATGCATACTATAACGCCTTAGGGAAACAAGCGTTGCTTAACCCAGCTTTACTATAATAATAAATATAGACTATCTGAAAAAGTGAGTTTAAAAGCTGAAATAATTACTTAATAATTATTTCATATTTTAAACTCAATCTAAAAGCCAGCTATCCATATGAGTTCACAGTATTGGTTATTTGGTATTTATCTACCTCCCACAGCAGTAAGGTCGGAAAGTGGGATTTGATAAGTCAGCACTCCAGAGGAAGAGCACTTATTACCTTTAAAAATTGCCTGGGCAGCCCCGTCGGCATTCCTTTGTAGGGGCACCTCAGGTGATTAGCAATGAACTAACTCCTTCTCAGAGAAGGCAAAGCTTGGGAAGGTGGACCTCCTAGAACTTCACAGAACAACACCATAGACTGGCGTAAATCAAGCCACGAAGGTCAAGGCGATACCGGTCTATGGGGTGCAGTATCCATCGGAACAGATACTACACTTTGATCTCCTCCATCGCAGTCAGACAAGTAGCTGCCTGAAGCTACGTTCGAAACTCGACCGTCTAAACGAAAGTCGGCGCTTCTAACCACTTGCCCATCGTCTGGGTTGCTGAAAGCAAGCGAAATCACAAAGATAAACATGGTTATTTATCTTCCTCGCGCTAGGTAAGATGTAACACAAGGTCGGGAAAGTGGGATTTGAAAAGCCAGCGCCCGAGAAGGTGAGCACTCTGGCCATTGAAAATTGCCTGGGCAGCCCCGTCGGCATTCCGGTAGGGGCGCCTCAGGCAAAGATAAACATTGTCAAATGCCGTAGCTCGATTTGTTTATACAAAGAGCATTGGGTTTATACGCTACCGGCAGTTGGCGATTTCACTTACCGGAATGTTCAACTCAAGAAAGGGATCCAAACATTTTTGGTTTAAAACTAGGGACTGGGGGTTGGGGCAATAGGTATCCCAGGGTGTAATTTGCTCCTTTTCTAGTCGTCATAAGGAGATGCGTTTGGTTATTCGGAATGAATTTTATTTATTGTTTATTTAATAATTTCACTGATTAGAACCCATGCTAACTTTGACCCCGTCGTTAGGGGTTAGGGTGAGGGTTAGGGTTAAGGTTAGGGTTAGATTTGGCGTGGGTCCTAATCTGTGAAAGTACCGTTTATTTTCCTGTTTTGATTTAGCACAGAAGACAATTAGAAAATTTAATAACCAAAAAAGTGTTGATATGCCGTAAACCATACATGGGAAACCTTTTTTATGTTTCGCCATTGAAAATCAAAAAACGATTGATATGCCGTAAAACCGACGAGGCATTAAAATAACAGCAAAGAGGGCGTGCATGATTGGCACAATGGATAATGTGACAGATTATGGAATCGGGTATGTCGGTTTGTATCCAATCGAACGTATGCTCTTCAGTAAGCCACTAACACTGTTAGGAAATGTATGGACCTGCTATTTCTCCCTAGATGTGGGTACAATAGCAACTTGTGTTCGTCTAATTGTATACAATGAATCACACAAATGACAACACTGTCGTAAAAATGGGATCCAACATGGAGGTACCTGGGAAAAGGTCGAGAGGATGGGCGAAACAAAGATGGTTGGGTACCCTACACCAAGATCTGAAGATGGCCGTATTTCATCCTAACCAAGCTTTTGACCAAGTATCGTAGAGTAAGAAATCTAGTGTGCCCCCGCTGCTCGGGAGAAATGCATAACAAAATAATGAATGCATTGTTTACACAGTAAATATCCCCCAAAAGGGTTGATATGCCATACAGTAAACAAACAAAACAAATAAGCCAAAAGGGGTTCATTGATTTGTTATTAACGTCCTTTGTGAATAATATGTATGCGTCTCCGTCTCTCGCAGATGTATGGTTTCTTGGTCGTGAAAACCTGGAATGTGTGTCCGTATTGGATAAGTAAAAGAAAACAAAAAAACGAAACGAAGCAAGTTTGCATTACAAAAACGAAACGAGAGTTTGCATCACAAATATCAGTCGGCCAGAAGCGACCAAAGAAAAGAGGGGAGAACAAAAGGAAATGTAAAGAAGTAGGGGATACGGGAGGATTGATGAAGGAGGGGGGGGGTAAATTAAAGAGTGACAAAAACAAAATACCAAACAGACAAAGATCTGAAGATGGAAGGCCATTGAAAAGGGAAGCTCCACTGGTTTTTATAATAGCAACAAAGGCCATCCATATATTCACTTTCGGCAATCTTTACGAACGTCTCAAGAATTAATAAACACATTGTATGGGAAAGTGATAATATTGCAGTGACGTCATCAGCCAAGGAGACACGTAGAGATCTCATAAATGTTACAGTTGATAAGTTGGAGTTGGTTTTAATATATGGATGTACTAATAATATCTGAGGAGGGG
>OY744525.1:49207147-49234647 GCA_963556195.1 Sepiola atlantica | reverse complement strand
CTTCCTGTCTCTTTGTGTGCATGTTCTTCCTACGTTATTCTCTTAGTCATTGCATCTCTCTCCCACGTTCTTCCTACTTGATCTCAGACTCTCTGTCCCCCCCTCTCTCTCTCTCTCTCTCTCTGTTCATTTCTATCTCTTTTTGTCTCTCAATCTCTCTATTTTGTTTACTTTAATATTCCTTTCATTTTTGTTACTTCTATCTCTGTCTATATCTCTGTGTATGTTCTTTATACTTTACACTTTCTTTCTTTCCGTCTCCTCTGTCTCTTTTCTTCTCTCTCTGTATCTATCTCTATCTGCTCTATTTTAATGTCTTTTTCTTTCCCTATTTTCTCTCTCGTTGTTTAATATACTTTAATATATCTTTATTTCTATATTTCTATATTTTATATCTATGTCTGTCTGTCTGTATGTCTGCCTCTCTCTCTCTCTCTCTCTCTCTCTCTCTCTCTCTCTCTCTCTCTCTCTATATATATATATATATATATATATATATATATATATATATCTTTCTGTGTTTTATTTTATTTTGCTATATCTTTCTCTCTGTCCCAGTCTCTTTTATCCTCCCTTTCTCCTCTCTTTTTATCTCCCCCTCTCTCTATCCCTCTCTCTTTCTCTCTCTCTCTCTTTCTCTCTCTTTCACACACACACACACACACACACACACACCCACACACACACACACACACACACACACACTTTATAAATATTCTTTCCACTTTCTCTTTTGCCACTTTTTCTGTTTGTCTCTCTTTGCATGCCCTTCCTATATTTGTCTCCCTTTCTCTCTCTATGTTCTACAACATTTATGTTTTTACCTTTTTTCATCTGTCTCCCCTCTTTCGCTCCATCCCCCTATCACACCTGTGTTGATTACACCCAATTCTATCCCCATAATATTTATGGCCATTAAACTTATTTTCACTAATTCTATTTTGTTTCGTATTTTCTTTATATCTTTTCATATTTGAAAACACTCGGACGCTGATGTTGATTTATAAAAAGCTTTATTAAAAAAACAGCTACAGAAAAGAGAATTAGAGAGACGGGTTACTTGCGTGAGAGAAAAAGAAAGACAGACAGGCAGATAGATAGACGGACAGCTTGTCTCGCTACACCTAGTTACATAGTGCACGCTTGCTCCCCATTGGGGACGACCCCGGACACGTCTTCTCTGCTTGAAGTGTCGCCAGAAAAAAAGATAGAAAATCCTGATCTGGAAGTAATGTGACTTTCGTTCTGGGGCCACCTCTGACCCTTAGATGTCACTCAAACTTTTCCATTCAAACAACGACTTCCGTTATGTAACCCATTAGTCTCTCTCTCTCTCTCCTATGTTTTATTTACTTTTATGTCTTTTTCTTTCTATCTCTGTCTCTCCCCCAAATTCTCTTTTTCTCTCTCTCTCTCTCTTTCTCTATCTCTATCTCTCTCTCCTTCTGTTCCTTCCACTCTACTCTATATTTTTCTCTATTTCTCCCTATCTTTGTTTATCTCTCTATATATATATTTTGTTTTTCTTTAGATACGTCGTATCGTCTTCACGCGAGGCTTTGTAGCTAGATTTGTCAGTTGGTCAGTCAGGCTTAAGTTTGTAATTGCATTTTCATCATTAAATGTGCATATTGAATGGACATATTTTATTCTTTATATTACCAACTCATCAATCTATCACCACTGCAAAAATCGTCAGTTTCATCCTGTGTGTATGTGTTTGTTTGTGTGTGTGTTATTAGTAATGGGTAAGCGCTTATCAAGGCCCGGGGACCACTCGAGGATAAGAGTTTTTATTTATATCTCTTCCACGGCGTGAAGATTAGACAAAAGGTCGGGGAAGTTGGATTTGAAAAGCCAGCGTCCATAAAGGAAAAGCACTCTGGGCGAACAAAAATTGTCTTCCCCCAGGGGCGCCTCAGGCGATTAGCAATAAACCAACCCTTTCTCAAAGGGCAAGAAGAAGGTAAAGCCTAGGAAGATGGGCCATCTAGAACAGCACAGGACCATACCTCAGAGCGACAGAGAACAAGCCATCTTCAAAAATGGCATAGACTCTGCCGGTGTGATTTTGGTATGAACTAACCCCGAAGGGTTGAAAAGAGATTGTCGATTGGAGGATATTCTCCACCACGAGCGGATTGGAATTAATGGATGGAATGAGCAGTAGATTACTTAAGAGGAATTGATTATCCAAGAGGATTGCGCAACAAGTATTTGTTTACATTAGACTTAAAGACTACGATGTTGTAATCAGTTGGGAAGCAGCCACGTGGTATTTTGTTCCACAGATGGGATGTTCATGGAAATAAACTTTGTTCATGGAATTTCCGTTTGGTTTTTGGTACACAGAGAGCGAGAGAGAGAGACAGAGACAGAGAGAGACACAGAGAGGGAGAGAGAGGGGAAAGTAGCTAGGCGAGTTGTTGCTGTGCCTAAAACCAAACGGAGCTTCCATGGGCAAAGTTTATTTCGAAGAACTTCTCATCACAGATGGAAACACTGTCACGTTTTATCGTATCCCATACATAATCATACCTTTATTAGCTGCTCCCGTATGCGCATTTTCTGCGACGTCTGCAAATAACTTTTTTCATACCTCGAAAAAGGACTAAGTCAAGACAAAACTGTTGAAGACAAAGGAGGTTTATTCGCCTTGATTTTCGTTCCAAATAACTGATCATTGGAGTAAAGGAGACAGAGAGAGATCGATAGTCACTGCTGGATCATATATTATCAGAACATTTTAAAATATCAATGTTCACGCGTATACTGCTCCAAACGAACAGCCGACTGCTCTCACTCACTCACTCTTTGGGCCATGTGATGTCACATCTGTTTCAATCAATTCCCGCAGTCACAGTATTATAACATCGAGTTCAGCAAGTTGACCTCGACTGAACTTTCATTTTCTGTTGTCGCCGACTAACCGTCTTATATACTAGTGGGTTTACTCGCATAATATTTAACAGCACATTACCACAGAACTGCTTCCCTGCTGACTACAACATGACCCTCTTCAGGTCAAATGTCAACAAATACTTGTCAAACCGTTCTCTTAAGTAATCAAGCTCTTCCCATCCCTGGTGATACCAGATCAGGCTGCCCTGTGGCTCCCTGAGACGAAATTCACCTACATTGACGTTTTTTTTGTTGTTTTTTTTGTTTGTAAAACTTAATTATATTCTACAAAACCAAAAACAAAAACAACAGCCCCTCTCCCTTTCTCCCTCCCCTTTTTTATTTTTATTTTTCCTACCCTACTCCCGGTCCTGGATATGACCTTAAACTACATCCGATGGTGAGATCCGGCTTACGGACTTTGGGGAATGTGGAGCCTCCTCTTAATTACCATTGCTCCCAGGTCCACCCTGACCCGGAGTGGTAGTACCTGTTAGGGTCCCAACTATGGGTTAAATAGAAACAGATATTAAAAGGGGAAAGAAACAAAAAAGAGAAGAAAACAAGACCAGATTCGGCATTAAATAACCCAAAAAGGGTTGATATGCCGTAAAACAAAACTACCAAACCAAACCTCTTCCCATCCAACACACCGTTTCCAATCATCTCATAGTATCGTTTATCATCCAACTGTCAATTTTATTAACCCTTATCCTCGAGTGGCTTTTGACTTCAGTAGTGGTGACTCATTAATATAAAAAAATCACCCTTCATCTTATTCTTCCTGCTAAGCGCCTCTATACAAGCTTCTGTCCGTCGATTGGTCTGTCACATTTTCGTGTAGCAATATATAGATTAAATGGACGCATATTAAATGGACGTGGAGCAATATATAGATTGAATAGACGCATTTTATGAATTCCAGCTTTTGTTTCTTTGTTTTTGTTTTTGTTTTTGTTTTTGTTTTGTGTCTATGTTCCTTTTGTTTTCCTATTATTGAATGATTGTTTTTATTTTTCCCGCCGTTTTCTTGATTCTGAACATTTTCTTCTAACTGGTCGGAATCCATTTTTTGCTTCTACCTTTAGTAATTCTCTGTCCGAATGCTCGGTGTATTTCAAAGCGAACAAATGATTCCTTTCTGCTGTGAGGAATTCTGAGATAATAACAATGGCAGCCAGGTGTAGGGAAACGATTGTATTTCTTCTTCCGGGAGTGTTTTTGTTGTTTTGTATGCTTCTCTCTCTCTCTCTCTCTCTCTCTCTATCTATCTATCTTTCTATCTATCTCTCTTTCTCTCTTTCCTGATCACTCTTCCTCTCTCTCTCCCTTCCCCTCTCTCTTTCTCTCCTCGTATACCCTCCACACACTCTCTCCCTCTCTCTAAAACATAGGGGGTAGTATGACGCTTACTAAAATGGACTAACGAATGGGTTATACCAAGTTCAAGCCCCATCAGATCTATTATATTTAACTATACATTCATACAATTAGGAAAGCACATTAACACAAAAGTGTTGATATGCTTTATGGCATCACGAACTAGGTACGTTAATATCAACATCTATTTTTAGTTAAGCCTTTATGATTTTCTTTTGATTTTTTTCTTTTATTCTTTTTTTTCTTTATTTTTCGTTCTTTCCATCATTTCTTTCGCCCGTTCTGTCTTTCTTCTTTCCTTTCTATCTGTCTTTCTTTCTTTCTTTCCTTCGCCTTCATTTCTTATATCCACATTTTACTTATTTCCTTCGTTTCTATTTTTTTAAATTTCTTCTTTCTCTTCTTGCACCCTTTTTTCATCCTTTCTTTCTTCTTTTCTTTCTTCTTTTTCTTCTTCTTTTCTTTCTTTCTTTCATTCTACTTCTCTTTCTTTCTTCTTTATTTTCTCCTTTCTTTTTGTCGTCGTGGATTTAATTTCGTAATTAAATTATTTTTTTTGAAACTTTCGTTTTATTTGATACTACTTCATTTTTAATTTATTTTTATAAATAATCGATCACTAGTAAATAAAAAAAATAATGTGTAAATCACGCAGAAACGAGAAACACACACACGTACACAAACACACACGAGAAGTCGTCTCACAATTTTATCAATACAGAGATTCACATATATATCATCACTTTTAACCGTTTCTATTGTTTTACGCTTTGGTTCCTAACGTTTTACCATTTCAGCATATGCCAGCCAAATTTGACAACATTTGTAAACGTCTAAAAGGCTTATACTTTCATTCTTAAGTAGCTCCCTTTTGTTCCATTGAACCTGGTCACATGGTATGAGCTCACAGCGTTCGAGATGAATTTGCTTAGAATATCTTGAACCAAACATATTTAAGGCTACGTATGATTTTTTTCTTCTCTAACAAAAATGCCGCAATCTCAGACTTATCGGAAAAAGCTAAAGTGTAGTTTTTGTTATCCTTTTCTGAATGATCCTAAAGTATTGGGGAGAGAGGTTGTGCACACCCCTCAAATTGGGGAGAGAGGTTGGGCACACCCCTCAAATTGGGGAGAGAGGTTGGGCACACCCCTCAAATATCCTTATTTTCTGACCACCCTCAACCCTTACCCACGAAAAAAAAAGCATTTTATTTTGACCTCCCACTACGATTTTTTATGTTAACACAAGGAGAAAAAACATTCCTATCTCTCTCCCTAGCCCCAACTCTCTCCCTATCCCTTCTCTCTCCTTATCCCTTCTCTCACTCTCTCTTTCTCTCTCTCTCTCTCTCTCTCTCTCTCTCTCTCTCTCTCTCTGATTCACAATGATTAATTTGTGTTAAAATTTATTTATTTTATTGTATAAAAACGTACACTGCCACTTTTTCTCGTTGATTTCCATTCTCATGGATCAATTTTATTATCGCTCGTTTTTTTTGTGTTTTATTTTTTATTTTAGCACTTTTAAAGAAAATTTATTTATTTTTTGAAAAAAAAATAAAAATAAATTCTTGAAATAAAAAAAAAGAACTTAAAAGGAAAACCTCTTCTTCCTTTTCAAAAAAACAGTTTCCGGAAAATGCTTCACTGTCCTTACTCATTGGTAACATTATGCAAGCTTTCTCCGGTTCTATATAATTTCTCAGTGGGTATCCGAAATTTAAAAGCAAAAGAATAAAATGGTGTTTAAGTGGAATTCTTTTTCTGCGAGCTGCTTTAAGTTGTTCAGAGATTTACCCCCTAGAAAGCTTATATTCGATAAATACCTTTGAGGTTTGAGTGAGATTGAAAGCTCTAACAACAAATCTTTGGTTTTAAATAAATAAATAAAAAATAAGTTATGACAAAAAAAGAGATTTTCACGTTACATATCAAAATAAATTAAAAAAAAGAAACCGTTTGAAAGCCTGGAAAACAGTTTTTATAAATGTTCTTTCTTTATTACGATAAAAGAACTATAAATATATGATAAAAGAACTATATTTTATGCAGGTAGACATTTATTTATGATTCATCTTTGAGCAACTTTTTTTAATGAAAATTTAACGTAGAAAAATGTAAGGTACTACATAAAGGATCCAGCAATATTAAAGTTAAACATGCGTGGTCCCCCTCTGTATGTGACTCGATGTGGTGAGTGTAAAATTCAATAAATTTGGGCAATTTGGGGCATTTTTGACCCCCACCTTTGACCACCAGAACTTTTCTGAGGTCAAGGATGCTCATTTTATATCCAGAACAATTGCGTCTACATTTTGGCCAAGTTTCAGAAAAATTGAATGGATGGATCAAACGTTATGGAAGAAAAGGGTTATTTTTTGCCATTTTGGGGGCTTTTGACCCCCTGGGAGCGCGAACCAGATTTTTTCCTTTGTCAGTGATACTTCTTTTCTATTAAGAACAATTGCCTCCACATTTTGGCCAAGTTTCAGAGAAATTGAATGGATGGATGAAAAGTTATGGGGCAAACAATGTAATTTCTCGCCATTTCGGGGCCTTTTGACCCCCTGGGGGGGCTAACCAGATTTTTTTTTCCAAAATCGGAGAATGTCACTTTCTAACCTGACCAAAGTTACAACTTCATGCAAAATTTCAGAGAAATTCAATGGATGGTTGCGGAGAAAAATCCGGACGGACGGACGGACGGACGGAAATGCCTCAAAACATAGGTCCCCCGATTTTATAAATCGGCGGACCAATATATATTAAACCAAGAAATCTAAGAAACAAATGAAGCATCTGATTTTGGAGTTGGTTTACATAATACATTTAAAACAAACTATTTTAAACTTTGAATCATCATCGACGATGTTGTATCATTCGGGGTACAATTAACACGATAGTAATTCATGTAGAAAAGAAATAGCCAAAAAGAAAACAACTAAGTAAAAACAAAACTGTTGAAGACAGAGGAGGTTTATTCGCCTTGGTTTTCGTTCAAAATAACTGATCAGTGGGAGATGGATAGAGAGATCGATAAGTAATATTTAATTATATATGATCAGAGCATTTTTTTAAATAAAATGTTCACACGTGTAGTTATCCCAACTGCCGACTACTCTCACTCACTCTCTCTTTGAGCCATGTGACGTCACATCAGTTTCTGTCAACTCTCACCGCCACAGTAATTCTAACCTCAAGTTCAGCAAGTTGACCCCAACTGAATTTCCATACCCTCTCTTGGGTTTACTCGCCCAATATTTAACAGCACATTACCACGGAACTGCTTCCCTGCTGACTACAACATTGATGTGTCCGTCGAAAAGGGTACAATAAACAAGGTGGTAATACAGGTAGAAAAGAAATAGCCAGCGCGATATTATAATGAAAGAAGAAAAGGTTTATTGTAATAGAGGGTACAATAAAGAAGAGACAGACTTTAGTGAAGAATTACTAAGGTCCGAAGCAAAGATTAATGTTCAGTGTAGTGCTACTGAATATATAGTCATCTGTGAGAAAGTACACATAAGAAAAGGAGGCTAACACTCTAAAACTACAAAACAAACACCCATAAAGTTGGTATTTTCATGATCGGTGTTGCCTGGTGAATAATATCTAAAATTCATTAAAAATATTCATTATTTGACCCTAAACTGGCGCAGATTTCGTTACGGGGGGTGTCGGTTTTCCAGCCAGATTATGTACTAACTAAAAAGAAGTAACTTTTAATCAATGATGTAATTCTCTTATAAAAAGGAGTTTTCTGCGTGTATGTGTGTGTAGATGTCCAGTGTGAGAGAAGAAAAAGAGGAGAGGGAGGGGGAAAACAAGGGAGGGGTAAAAAAGAAAGATAAAGAGAGATAGAGAGTTTTAATAGAAATATGTTATATTTTTACCCCGGACAACGCCGGATAGCCCTGCCATGTTTTACAACACAAGCAATTATATTTTATTTGTATCAATGGTAAATAGAATTCTTTTAACTAATGAGTCAGCATTTATCGATGTGAAAAGTCACTAGAGAATAGGGGTTAATGAGATGAATCGATTATCAGTTAAATGATGAAGAATATTATGAGAGGATTGAAATTGATGAATGGAATGAACAAAGTTTGATTACTTATGGGGACGGTTTATGACAAGTATTTGTTGGCATTGGATTTGAAGACGACTATGTAGATATTTTCATGGAAGTAGTCCTGCTGTAATGTGTTCCACAGACGAAGAAGTTCGTTCATGGAAATTCGACTTGTCACTAGGCACATGGAGGAAGAAATAAACTTTTATCCGTTGTGGTAGTACGATGAGTTCTTGCAGTCGATGTCTTACAAGGAGGAACCGGAGATTGCACCTCAGTCGAGCAACGTCGATTCGGTGAGAAAGAGGCTGTAAAGAACAGAAAAGATCATTCCTCACTAGATTTCGAAGTTAACTTTGCACTCTTTCAAGACAGGAAAGAAAGCTCTGAGTGGCACCACCCTAGATTTGGCTGCAATAAATGCAGAGTTAGAAATGTTACTTCAAAGGCGGCAAACGTTGTTTATATATATATATATATATATATATATATATATATATATATATATATATATATATATATATATATATATATATATATATTATAAATAAATATTAAATTATTAATACCTACAGACGCTAGCATTTCAAGCTTATTGCTCTCATCGGTGCAGGAAAGTAACAATTTCAGACGGTCGGGAGGCGCAAACCCGGTTCACAGAGTCAGCCTAGAATCTGCAAGCAGTCGCCACATCCACTCGGCCAACGGAAACTGTCACGTAATTAAGGGAAATTAAGATCTATATGTACCTAGCAGCGGGCACAGGTAGAAGACTAGTCGAGAGTGTTCGACGAACGTATTCGGAACTTTGCATTAGAGCTTTTTGACAGTCTATTTTTAACATCCCGAGAGTGCTCAACTTTAATTTCTTAAAGTGGCTTAGTATAATATTTATAAATAAATATTAAATTATTAATACCTACAGACGCTAGCGCTAGCGTTTCAAGCTTATTGCTCTCATAATATTTGTTATATATATATATATATATATATATATATACAGACTGTTTCGCTGTATCACAGCTCTTTCGTGCGGCTAGATCAGTTAGTGT
This sequence comes from Sepiola atlantica, assembly GCA_963556195.1. NCBI lineage: Eukaryota > Metazoa > Mollusca > Cephalopoda > Sepiida > Sepiolidae > Sepiola > Sepiola atlantica. The sequence continues at coordinate 49,225,234 of OY744525.1, read as the reverse complement.
CTCAACCGTCGAGCTGACAATCGGCGCCTCTACCACTGCGCTATCATACGACACTGACTAAATGTAAGTGATATTTCAATGTAAACATTGTCAAGTGCCGGGAGCTCAAATTAGTTTTACCCAATGAGCTATGCCTTAAAACTAATTGCAGTTGGTGATATCCTTACAAATAAGCTCTAACCAAGAAAGGGAGCTTTATATAGTCATCTACATACAGACCGTTTCGCTGTATCACAGCTCTTCAGTGCGGCTAGACCAGTTAGTTCCTCAAGCCGGAGTAAGCATTTAACAAGACCTCATATAGAGTATTGCACTCAACACATTGCTCTTAGTCTAGACGTAGAAATTGGAATGTAATATTGAGATTAGAAGATATACAAAGATGAATAACAACACTAATAAAATGATAAAATGATTACAGTTACAGGAAGAGATAGTACAATTAGGATAAACTACTGTACGAGAGAGAAGAATGAGAAGTGATTTAATTGAAACTTTCAAAATCATTAACACAATTTCTAACATTATTGAGCATTTTGATCCTAGATTTCAATTCTAGATTTTGATCCTAGATTTTGATCCTAGCTTTTGATTCTAGATTTTGATCCTAGATTTTGATTCTAGATTTTGATCCTAAACAGAAGAGCTAGATAGTACTATACTGATCCAAGGTATACAAAAAGTGTGATAAAAGTAATAAGATGATTAAAAGATTACAGTTACAGGTATAGACAGGAAAAATTAGGATTAACTACTTTACGAGAGAGAAAATTTAAAAGTAATTTCATTGAAACTTTCAAAATAATTAATAGCATTTCTAATACTGATGAACATTTTAACATTTCTCCTCGATCTGGAAAGTTATTATTAATGTTGATTTAAAAAAAATATATCTATTAACTATTTTGGAGCCAATAAAGTAATATATTTTGGAACAAGATGCCACAGCATCAATTAACAAAATATTTCAAAACTTTGTACTCAGACTAGCATCTATTCTATAAAAATTGAAATCTGATTGTTACCAATAACAACGTTAAATAAAATTAGTCCCCATATCTAACATATAAAGTTATCTTGTCGGATTTTCAAAATCAGACCCAAATATTATTTAAACTGACAAATCAAACTTTGCTTTTGGCTTGGCAATTTTCATTTGTAATTGTTGTACCGTGTTGTATGCAATAAAATAATATACTTGGTACAATTTATTTTAAACATTACTTAGTGCGTCCAAAATAACTCCTAATACGAAACAGTTTTAAATAATCACCTAAAAATAAAAAATCAGCAAGGAGGATAACTCATAATTTAGCAATCACTAGGTTGAACTCGCAAGTCTTCTGTGATCACGTCAGTTTTATGTTTATTTTAAAGAAAAATTAATGATTCCATTTTTATTATTTAGATATTAATACTTTAAAAAGGAATTTTTCATCACATTTTTATTATACAGACACACACACACACACATATATATATATATATATATATATATATATATATATATATATATATATATATATATGTCTCTCTAAAATAATATGTTTTCCTATTACCATTAAATGAACTATAGCTCTGATGATCAGCAATGTTCAACTAAAGACTATATATTTCTATTGAATTTGTTGTGAAACGTGTGTAAGATGTTAGAAAAAGTATTAAATTTGGAAAAAAAAATTTTTTGTAGGGCTAAGAAGAAATACAGGTAATAGTACTACTGATGATAATACTACTACTATTACTGATAATACTACTACTACTGATAATACTACTACTACTACTGATAATACTACTACTACTGATGATAATACTACTACTATTGATGATACTACTACTACTGATACTACTACTACTACTACTACTACTACTGATGATAATACTACTACTACTACTGATGATAATACTATTACCACTGATGATACTACTACTACTACTGATGATAATGCTACTACTACTACTGATAATGATAATAATACTACTACTACTGATGATAATAATACTACTACTGGTGATAATACTACTACTGATGATAATACTACTACTATTACTGATAATACTACTACTACTACTGATGATAATACTACTACTGATGATAATACTACTACCATTACTGATAATACTACTACTACTGATAATACTACTACTACTACTACTGATGATAATACTATTACTATTACTGATAATACTACTACTACTACTGATGATAATACTACTACTTATGATAATACTACTACTATTACTGATAATACTACTACTACTACTGATAATACTACTACTACTGATGATAATACTACTACTATTACTGATAATATTACTACTACTACTGATGATAATACTACTACTGATGATACTACTACTACTACTGATGATAATACTACTACTACTGATGATACTACTACTACTACTACTACTACTGATGATAATATAGAAACAAATAGACTTATTACATTTTAGTTAGGCAAGATGAATGTATTGACAGATATGTTGCAGTTTATGAATTATAGAAAGTAGAATAAATAGTGGTAGCGGTTGTGACCCAACGGGTCATGTGGTATGGTTTAGTATGTATATATAATATGAATGTATGTATTTATGTAACAAGATGTTTTGTTTATCAAATCAATGCCAAAATAGATAAGCAATGAAGAGCATCATAAATTAAAAATAGCTTCAAATTTAAAATATTTGCAGTCTTTAAAAAGTGAATCCATTTAAATCCCCAGCTCTTCCCTTTCTCCCTCTCTCATTTTCTCCCCCCTCTCTCCCCGTCTCCCCCCCCCCCCCTTTCTTCTTATCTATCATTTGTATTCATTTTTTACATGTTATATGCAAATGCGTGTTTAATCTTGCCATTCATTTTTCAATATCTCGATATCCTGCTGGGATTTCGATCTGTTCGTTATATGTTTCTTCTTCTTCTTCTTGTTCTTCTTCTTCTTTTTATTTTCCTTCTTCTTCCTCCTATCTTTAAATGGCGAGGAAGTTACTTTCCAAGACTTAAAAAATATATAAACTAAATGAAAGACGTTCAAAAAAGTAGAAAGGAAATTCAAGAATTTATTTTTAAAAAAATCCTAAACACTAAAAACGCTGGCAAGCCTCAATCACAGATATCAAAAATAGGCCCCCTCCTCCGCTTCCTCTTCCTTCTGCTCTCCCCTCCTCCTCCTCCACTTTCTTGTAACCTTACAGATGTTTTATACAGCTTTCTGTCTTAAGAGAATTTCAATGTATGACTTTACGAAAAAGAAAAAAATAAGTAGAAGTCAGTCGTTTTCTTGGAAATAAAATCGAGGAATGGGGGAGGGGGGGGGATAAACAAACAAAAAAACTTATTTGATCACTTTTGGCGGTTTGGGTTTTGTTTATTGTTTTATAGTTTTTTTCTCGTTTTATTGTCTTTTTTTCAGTTTGTTGTCTTTTTGCTGTCTTTGTGTTTCAGGCAGAATTATAAGTGGCTTGATAAAAAAAAAATGGGTGTTTTTAAGAAGTGTTTACGTAAAGGTTCGAAATTGTTCATGGATGAATAAACACATGAATATATATATATATATATATATATATATATATATATATATATATATATATGTGATATAAAATATACTTACGGCAAATCATATAGACACTGTGTGTTTCATTCAACGGAGGAATTCTATAGGCTAATTTCTACGTGGAATGAAGCGCAGCCGTTTCTCTATAACTTACTGCCACAAGTAAGCTACACACACACACACACACACACACACACATATATATATATATATATATATATATATATATATATACTTATTTTAGTAATAAGTACTTAAATATTATCTACATGCGTATACGTTTCATCATTGCGGAATCATCAATGTAGAGATAACTATTCAAGTCAGTCATATGATTAGAACCCCAAAATAAGAGTCACATTTAACTCCATATATATATATATATATATATATATATATATATATATATATATATATATATATATATATATATATATATATATATATATATATATATCAGATCAGATCAAAAATAGGCTGACAGAATCGAGAGAAAACCCAGAATTCTTTCGTCTAGGTTCGCTCCCCCAGTTTGAGACTTAAGGTACTAAGTTAATCTGAACTTCACTAACATTATAAATAAATAAATAAATAAATAAATAAAGCCTCTTATTATTAAATAACCAAGTACTCTATTGGATTCTTTCTACTCAATTGAACCAAGTATTATATATATATATATATATATATATATATATATATATATATATATATATATATATATATATATATATATATATACAATTAGTTACTGGGTGGAAAACTGTACTCTATGACTAGGGGTCGCACGTGTCACATTGTGCGCGCTTGCCCCCCCCCCTATCGGAGATGGCGCTTTCTATGCGGCCGCTTTGCCTGAAGTGTAATCAGGAAGAGACCGAAATCTCTCTTCCCCGGAAGTCACATCATTTCGCTGATTTCTGTTTCTAGGTCACCTCTGACCCCTAGGTGTCACTCAAACTTTTCTATTCAAACATACAGCCATGGTTATGCAACAAAAATACGTGGAACTGTGTAGTAAATCATTGAAACCAGTTGTGGTATACTATTTTGATTTTAAACAACTAAAATTTTCGATATTTCTTTTTAATCGTTGATGTTTCTCGGAAGTTGAAAAGGATTTTTTGATAACGGCCGCTCAGAATAAAGAGAGAAATCCAACTGTTCAACATAGCCGTAAGCAATAAATGCAGCGTCTATTAAGTGGCCATTTTGACCGGAATACAATTGATTCATTAATTTTCGTTGATTTATTTGTTAAGTAATAAAATGGGAAGAAAATAAACAGCGTCATGTGATGGACAATATAAGTAATTAAAGGGATGCAGATAGATAGATAGATAGATAGGTAGGTAGATAGATAGATAGATAGATAGATAGATAGATAGATAGATAGATAGATAGATAGATAGATAGATAGATAGATAGATAGATAGATAGATTGACAGATGGAACGAGAGTTCAAGAGAGAGGAGGGGAGAAAGAGAGAGAAAGAGAGAGAATGAAAGAGGGTGAAACATAGACAGGCAGACGGATTGGCAGAGACTGATATATATATATATATATATATATATATATATATATATATATATATATATATATATATATATATATATATATAAAAGAGAGGGGAATACCCTTCGGGGGAAAAACGCAGATATAAGAGAGAGAGAGAGAGAGATGAGAGTATCCATTGGGCTTACTATGCACCCTCCAATAAGCATTTCGAACAATTTGTTAACGCCGTTGATACAAGCGGTTGAAGTACTTACTACATATGGTAATTGGAAAAATATTTTAAAAATAATTGACAGGCATTACCTATCATTTTTTATCATTACAACTCACCTCATAGGTCCTAACATTACACCAGGTGTCATTGCCCCTAAGAGACAACCATCAGCTGTTATTTCTGCTTTGATTTACTGACGGTTTTCTCTTCGGCAAAGAACACCCGATGTAATATTAGGAGCTGAAAGTGTAGTTATAACTTAAAAAGTTGTATCAGAACTTTTATACATTTTTTTCATTCCTAATATTGAGTACTTTATCAAATAACGTTTTTAATAAATACTATTACATTCTTTTTGGAAACGTAATTTTTTATATTCTCATTTTAAACTGCATAATTCTCATCATCTTCTATATAGATTACTAGAGAAGATGTGACTCGTTGGATCAACCATTGAGCTCCGGTTAGATTGATTGAATTAGGAAAAAATGAGTTTGCAAACCCAGTTAAATAAAAAAAAGGTCAAAAGCCAAAATTCCTATTTCTGTTCGTTATATTTCCCTCTCCTTATGTTTTTCTCTCTCTCTCTCTCTCTCTGTCTTTCTCTTTTTCTCTCTCGTTCTCTCTCTCTCTCTTAAGCTATCTTTTTCTCTCCTGCTATTGGTTAAATGTTGATGATATTCCTTGTTGTTTATAACGGATTATTCCAAGTTTTATTATCTTTAACTGTAAATAAAGAGAGAGAGAGAGAGTGACTGAAGCGAGAGTGATAGACACTATAAAATAAGAGTTAGGGCCAAACAATATATGCTAAAAACCGAAAAGATTAATAGACTGAAACTTAGAAAAGAATGGGGGAGTAAATTTCAAATTACGACTCATAAGAACAATTAAAATGGATTTTTTTTAAAACATAACTCAATCTCATAACCGTGGAATATTTAATACGTATTTTGTGTGATTCAAATAGATACAAAAAAAACTAGAGAAACAAACTTTATTACCGATACAGCCTTTGAACCAGACAAACACGACTTTTCGTTGGGGGTCTGACTGTTTACATCAACAGCCGAAGCGTTTATCCAATCAGATGCCGAAGCGTTTATCCAATCAGAGGGCGAGAAAAATTGATTAAATCGTAAATTGGCGATTGTTAAGAATTTCCCACAGAGAAAAAAATGGGTTGAAAAAACAAAAACAATAAAAGTAAAAATTATAAAAGTTGTTTCATTAATTTTCTTCCTCAAAAAATAAATATTTTTTCATGAAAATCGGTGAGTGTTTTTCTTGCTTTAAATGTTGTTTCATTAATTCTTTCTGTTGGAACGCCGCCCTGTTTTGATTTTGACGCCGGTTCGTTTTCATTCGGATTTTTCCAGCTGTTTACGTAATTCTGTCGGCAAAAGTTGATTTTGTCTGGTTCAAAAGTTGGACCAGTACCGACATTTTAATTAACTCAGCTTTAGTATAATAATAGGCGCGTAGGACGATTGATTTGAGAATCCTACTTTCTTTGTGTAATTGGTGAGGTCCTCAGAGTTTTGGATCATTTTGTTTATCCTGGGAGCAAACTATCTGAGGACAACACTTGTCGGTCGGATTGAAGAAAACAACACTTGTCGGTCGGTTTAGAGACAACATAGCAATAACATCTATATCAAGCTGAGTGTAAACAAAGTTTGTGTGCTCACTCTCTGTTGGTATGTCCGTGAAACCTGGGTTGTATACAGATGACATTTCAGGGCATTTAAGAGATTCCATCAGAACCTCCGTCGCATGATTTTAATGATTGAGTGGATGTCTTTTACACCAGAAACCATAGTATTCGCTGCTCTCTTGAAAATTGAGAGGGTGTTCCTTGGATCTCATCTTTGTTAGTCTCATCAGATAGTTCGAATGGATCATCACCACATCCTAAAACAACAATTTTACGTGGAAGTATCAATTGAAAAGCTTTCTCTGTGCAATCCTCATTGTAATACAGCTTACTATTCCAGTAACTTCTTGCCAAGAACTGCAGGCTTGTGCAACTCTTCTCCTGCTGACTGTTTTCCTCCTACCTTTCCAAGACTAAGGACAATAGGCATCTCCTGTCTTTGTGATGGCCATATTTCGTTATTGTTAGCGCTTTACATCAAGTGGTTTCATGCCTTGTCTGGAGTGATTTCCATAAAAAAAAAAAAATTTTAATAAAAAAAATAAATAATTCCAAATTCAGATTTAAAGACTTCCTCAAGTCAAGATGACTGGGAGAAACAGTCTTCTAACAAACCTAGCTAGAAAGTCACCATCAGCCAGTCTGCGAAAGAGCTAGAATCCAACCAGATTAAACGCCAACGATTGGAATGGCTTCTTAAAATAAGGCTTATTCTGGCTCTATCAGCATCCAAAATAAAGAAATTCTCACCTGTGGTTCATGTAGTCTATATTTCTAAGGCTGGTTGAATAAATCAACTGCGAAGACACAAGATCTCCTGTCAAATTCTACCAGCCCTCCTATGTGTGTTCTATGAGAAATTCTTCAGAAGTCTCGGGTGGACTGAAGAGTCGTCTTCGTACTCGCAGCCTTTCAGGTGGTTGCAATGATTTATTTGAAGAAATGGTCTTGCATGCGCATGACTCGAGACCTAACACACACACACACACACACACACACACATATATATATATATATATATATATATATATATATATATATATATATATATATATGTAAATATCTATAGAGAGAGAGATATCTGTGTGTGTGTAACATATGAAGTTAGCTTATTAGACTTTCAAAGTCAGACCCAAATAGCATTTAAGTTGATAAATTAAAATGTGTTATTGTTGTACCATGTTATTGGCAATATAATAAATAAAGTACTTAGCTACAATTTATTATAAAAAACTATTTAGTCCGGCTCAAACGACTTCTAATATAAAACATTTTTAAATAACCACCTCAGCAAGGGGGATAATTCATTTAAAATATTTTAAATTGAAGAATATAACCGGAGTTGTCTACCTTAAGTTTAAAAATGTGCAAACAAATAATAATTAATATAACTGCATCTTGGGCAACGCCGGGTACATACAACTAGTATGTATGTATATATATGTGTATGTGTGTGTGCGCCCATAAGTGTGTGTGTAAGCGAATCAAAGAAAGAAGGAGGGGGCATTTGAACAAGGTAAACACTTTAGACCTACCTGGAATTTGAACTTGGTTCACCAAATCCATTTTCTACATCAATAAATAGTATGCCAAATGAACTTATATATATATATCTATATATATATATATATATATATATATATATATATATATATATATATATATATATATATGTGTGGGTGTGTGTGTGTGGGTGTGTGTGTGTGTATTTTTCTTTTAATTAAGGTAAAATCACGTATTGTATATCACTAATTGGCCATTAGTTCTGTGAATATCTTACTGAAGACGGTAACTTCAAATATGCCCTCAATTTTGATCATGTGATCATTTAAAATTTCAGCGGACATTTCTTCGCCATGTGAACATATTCAATGAATGGCCATGTTTATAATCAAGTTTCCCTTCTGTTTGTCGAATTTAAAGGCTATAAATGAATTGCACATTAAACCCCTAACAACTATCTCTTTGAATTATATGAATGGCTAACAGAAACAGCAGCAGTAGTAGAAGTATTTGCTGGTTGGTTGTTTTGTTTTATGGCATATCAGCTCTTTTCGAGTAAATACCGTCATTTTGGTAAAAAAAAAAATACTTAGCCTTCAAATTCTTAACATATTTGTTCATAATGTAAGTTTCTGTTTGGTTTGATTATTTAAATTAGTTTCATGATATTATCTTATTATTTTAACTAGTTTTATGATATTATCTTATTATTTTAACTAGTTTTATGATATTATCTTATTATTTTAACTAGTTTTATGATATTATCTTATTATTTTAACTAGTTTTATGATATTATCTTATTATTTTAACTAGTTTTATGATATTGGTTTTAACAAGTGTATTAACAAAGTAAGAAACTGACTAGCTCTTGGCTAGACAGTTACAAGACTGTGCTTTGTCTTCAGTGTCTCTGGTGACTCGCACTATTTATAGTGACAACCGGTGTAGTTTCTCCTGTGTAAGAACGGCCGGTGTAACAACGATGATGATGATGATGATGATGATGATGATGATGATGATGATGATGATGATGATGGTGGTGGTGGTGGTGGTGGTGGTGGTGGTGGTGGTGGTGGTGATATTTAGTCAGTAAAGGAAAGCAAATAAAAACGTGCATTCCTATGACTCGGCATGGTTACATTACATCACCTCTCGGAGTAGGTCCAATGTCTCGCAAGCCTAAACCAAATAAAATACATGGGTTGCTATCAATGCAATCACAAATCATAACAACATAATTAAATTCTACCTCGTGTTCATCACTCCTCCGATGACCGGGTCACTTGAATGTTTCACAACAGTAGAGAGAGTGAGAGACGAAGAAAGAGACGAAGAAATCATCAAATTTGAAGAAAGGACACTTTATTGAGATGTTGGCGTTGCCTTCTTTTCTACCAGCGGTGGAAGCGGGAATTCCAAGCTAGAGATATTTGGGGGCCCTTGGTACCTTGGTCCTTTGGCCTCTTAGTCATCGATGTTTAGTTATTCTCTACCTGTGAGCTTTGCTCTGAAACTTCCAACCAACTGCCTACTCCTCTTTCACCCCTTCTCTTTTATCCATGTGATATCACGTCCACTTCTGGTCGAGCTGACACCCGAGTACACTAAGTTGACCCCGACTGAACCCTATTTCTTGTTATCCTCAACTAACAAAATTATACTCGCCCAATATTTAACACGTGAAGGTTGCCAAAATCCATAGTAGAAAGTGGTATTATGGAACTGACTTGATTTGAACTTGGCATACCTTAGTCGTCAATTAACATCGGGAGACACTTCACTACTGCCACCTCCAAAGAAAAGAACACTGATTAAGATTAATACCTGTAATAGAATACTGAAACTTCTGTAATGCAACTTGGTGGTTTTCAAATCTAATGTCAACAGATTTTTCTCATGAACGCCTTCACCAACTCCCAAGAATTCGAACTTGGTCCTGAAAATGGTTTCCCATCTGTGGAACACATTGCCGTAAGACTGCTTCTCTGCAGATAACAACATAGTCCTCTTCAAAGCCAATGTCGGCAAATTATTATCTAGAACCGTCCCCACAAATATTCGAACTTGGTCCTGACACTCATTCCATCTCTTTAACCGGTAAAAGTACAGAATAGTTAACAGTCGAGGACTCGTAAACAAAAGAAAACAACAACACATAGATTATATTAAACGCATTAGAATGAAGTACCTTTTAAACGTTTATAACACTTTTATTTCACGCCTTTTCTTCCATAAAAGCTGTTTTCTCGACACTTGATATTTAATGGCGGCCGCAACGTGTCTACAAGTTTCAACCACCATTAAATGTCGAGTGTCAAAAGATTTTATATGAAGATAATGTTATAAATGTTAAAATTTGTCCAGAGAAATTAATTCTAATGCGTTTGCTATCAATTATTTGTTGTTTTGTAATTTTTGTTTGCGAGTTCTCCGTTGTTAACTATTCTGGACTTTACTCATTGACCCTTATTTTCGAGTTGCTTTTGGTGACAACTTAGTAAAAAAAAATAGACTACCGAAACATGAAGTAAAAAGTATAAAGTATGTGATAAAAATATTGTGTAATGGTGGGTATTTTCACTAGTAAACTACGTGAGAAATTAAAAATATTTTTTGTATGTGTCATAGCCATTTTGTTTTTAAATATAAATTTGCTCCTTCCCCCATATATGTATTCCGCCAAATTTATTAGGCCCTTAGCATATCACAGAAAAACAGTATTCTTCTAAATGATACTATATATATATATATATATATATATATATATATATATATATATATATATATATATATATATATATGAAATAATGAGAGTAAACTTTAGAAGAGGATAAAAACGAAGAAAGAGAATTTCTAATTTCAGATGACTTTTGCTTGTCTCCAAATGTATTTATATAATGTTTTAGATTTGACTTTTGTGCAGTGAGGAGTGAATTTAATGATGGCGAACCTGACGTGTTTATGTAGATAATTAGAGAAAAGGAGAACATAAGAAAAGCAGGAGACAAAAAAAAGCAACAAACAGAATAATTGACGAAATGGCTAAAAAAAAAGATGGCGTCAGAAGAAAAAGCGAACAAGGTAAAAATGAAGGCGACAACAACAAAAAATGACTTTGATTTGTTTCAAGTTATGTACGTTATTTTAATGAAGTGCTTTGAGGAAAAAGAAGTCAACTGGGAATTTAAGCTAATATAGACATGTGTTAATTTGCCGCACGTGTGCATGTAATAAGGATGGAGGAGTGAGACACAGATAACTCATATTTTATATACACATATCAAAAGTTCTATTATTCGATTATATTCATTCATATATATATATATATATATATATATATATATATATATATATATATATATATATATAAAGTCGCTGACGAAGAACGATTTGGAGTCTTCATGACAATAATACTATATAAAATATTTCCAAACTGTATTGGAAACGATCGTACGTCATATAATTCGCTGATTTTGGATTCTTGGAACAATGTTCAAATTTTGTTGATCTCAACTCACTTTATATATATATATATATATATATATATATATATATATATATATATATATATATATATATATATATACACACACACACACACACACATATATATATATATATATATATATATATATATATATATATCCTGACGCCTTTAAATTATATCAAATTAATCTTTTAATATGAAACTAAATATAATAAAATCATAAAACTATAAATCACTTAAAAAGTAGTGTAATGGATTCGCCCGAACACTTTAAAATACAGCAATTTTTTGTAAATAACGAATACATTTTCTTAGACACAGACGAACAACATAGGTAAGGAGGACATTTTAATAACAAAATAGGTTAGCAACAAATTAATCTTGAACAAAACGTAGATCTAATATACGGAACGTTTCTGTTCTTGTCTTTTAGGGGAAGTTGGGTCTGATCAACTCTGCTGGGAAGCCATGAAATAAAATACTGTTTTGTTTTTAAATTTCCGAAACAGTTTTTCATGATACACAACTGATGATCCCTTAAATAATGTTAAGACTAGCGTAAACTAATATGGTGACTGTTAAAAGTAAAATGACTTACAAAAAAGTAGTTTTCCACCGAACGACTTGGGACTGAAATGTTGTTTTTTGGAGGTTTTTTTCATATAGTTTTAATGGTTGAAAAACCTCTGAGACTATATATATATATATATGATTATTTTTATTTACACAGGCATGTACAAAATCTGCGACACTGGCAAGTCGATTTCATCGATCAACATCAATTATAAATTGAGATCTCATCAGGCAGAGTTAGAATTCGATCTTAACCTTAGATCATATTTGGAAAGAACCAAATGCATTCTATATATAAGTGGTTGGTTCGTTCCAAATATGATCTAAGGTTAAGATCGGATTTTAACTCTGCCTGATGAGATCTCAGTTTATAATAGCTGTTGATCGATAACATCGACATGCCAGTGTCGCAGATTTTGTACATGTCTGTGTAAATAAAAATAATCTTATATAAAAGTTCTATTTGATATTGAGCACTTTTTATAACCCGGTTGAAATTATTTGGATTACTATCCTGTGGATGTTTTACCTGGATTATTATTATTATTATATATATATATATATATATATATATATATATATATATATATATATACACTAGAACAATAAATAAAATGAACTCCCCGAACAGAAGAGTTTTGTACCAATTTTATTACCTCTTACTAAAATTAAAATCAATATATAATGATACTAACCCTTATATCTAGAATTCATTTTGAATAAAAAAATATATTACACGATTTTGATTCTAAAAATGTCTCAAATTTTAAAGGTCTTCAGAATGAATTGAAATTCAGGGAATCTTGTTTATTTGGTGTCTAATGACTAAAGATAATTTTTAATCGAATTTTATGTATGTCAATTTTCTAATGGAAAGTTCTGCCAATATTATGATCCTTAAATACCCTTTTAAAATACTCCGAAGAAGTTAAAATTTGGGCAATATTTATTACTTGATGTCTAATACCTATTGTTCAAATTTCACAAAAATCGGAGGTGTCAGAATTTTTACAAACGGCTTCCATCTCTCTTTTACCCTATTTAGATAAAATTAAATTAAACTAAGTTCCTCTCACAATTGGACCGCTTACACCTAACAGTCATGTCTCAAGATTGATAATGATCGGTTAATTAGATTAGGAGTGAATCCTGTACATACAAATATATAAACATACCTAACTTATATATATATATATATATATATATATATATATATATATATATATATATATATATATATATATATATATATATATATGCAATGATAAAAAGCAAGAAATCGCTAGTCAGAATAAAATATCGATTTTTCAGATATATTGCTATTTAGGTTTACATGAAAAATCCGACAAGCTAATTTTATATATTAGAAATAGAGCCAGATTTCCCCCTATTTCTTTGACCGTTATAGTTTTTTCAACAAAAGCTACATACTTAAAACTGTTTAATCAGTAATGTATGCCAATCATTTGTTGGTGTTCTTTAAGCAAACACGTAAAATTAGATGCACACATTTATATTTTAGCGATGAAAATGTTATTTCAAACTGAAGCGTGACGGAATAATTTCTAAAGATTCTTGAATGGAAATCAGACAAGATATTTTTTTGTTAAAGTTGGGCCATCTGTATGTATAAATACGTTCTAGTTTTCAGGAGAGATGTTTAATATATTTTCCTTTAAACTTAGGAAGTATCTCCCTTTCACTTTGAGACTTTTAAGTCGTTATTTAAAATTATCTTCATTATAATAATCTTCCTAGCCGGAATAATTATTTTCGGAAAGAAACTGAAGCGTATTACATTATATTAGTGTAAATAAAAGGGACATACTGCAAGGATAAAAAGGGCAAACATTGCTAGTCAGAATTAAATATCGATTGGTCAGATCTATTGCTACTAAGGTCTTACATGGAAAATCCGACAAGATGACTTTACATATTAGATACGCATATATGTATGTATGCATGTTGCAGGCATATATTTATTAATATATATTTATATATATATATATATATATATATATATATATATATATATATATATATATATATAAATCTCTTCTATGTAAATATGCATATATATATGCATATATATGCACATACACATATATTTAAATTAATTTTATATCTATATACTAATATCATCTTCAAAACTGCATCTTGGCAAATATTTGGCACGTTTTTCTCCTCGATTGTCTTCTAATATAGAAACTGTCGTTGAAAAGTCAACATTGTTAAAAATAATGAGGCTTTTTTCAGGTTTTCAATAAATGTGGTGTTTAAGAAAGTTTGGTAGGAAACTTTGTGAATGGACGTGATTTTTTGTGTTTTGTAATTTATTTGTTTAAAAAAAGTTCATTTTATAACATTAAAAAGGAGGAGGAGTGAGTAGGACGAGGAGGGAAAAAGAAGGAAACAGAAAAATAATAATAATAATAATAATAATAATAATAAGAAGAAGAAGAAGAAGAAGAAGAAGAAGAAGTCGAAGAAGAAGAAGAAGGGTGGGGCTGTGGGAATGAATAATGTGAGATAGAGAGAAGAAGAAGGGTGAGGTGTTGGAAAGTAGAGCTGTGGAGAAGGAGGAGTTGACGTGAATGAGGTGAGAGAGAAGAAGAAAAAAGAAAAAGATGAGGGGGTGAAGAAGGCGAACGGAGATGAGGTTGATAAAGAAGAAGAAAAAGGGGAAGAAGTATAAACATAGAAATGATGAAGAAGTATACGAAACATGAGAAAAGAAAACAAAGTAAATGAATAGAAGAAGAAGAAGAAGAAGAAGAAGAAGAAGAAGAAGAAGAAGAAGAAAAAGAAGAAGAAGAAGAATAAGAAGAAGAAGAGGGGAGGAGGAGGAGGAATAAAAAAGGGAGAGGGATAGAATTAGAGTAGTAGAAGGAAGGAATAAAAACAGGAAGAAAAAGAAGGACAAAAAGAAAAACATTCTTATCTTCATATCTGAATTTTAGATGGTTTTTGAAAAAAAAAAATATTTCTCGTTTGTGATGAAGAAAAAAATCTTATTTGTACAACAAATGAAAGCAGAATAAATCAATTTGGAACATGAATTCAGTTAGAAATCATTTTTTGCATGAAGACAAGGAAAAAGAAAATTATAAAAGAAAGTTTTAAAAAATAACGTTAAAACGACAAAATAAAACCCTAACATCTACAATATGTATCAATAACATATCTATATATAAAAGACAAAAGCTATCTGTTTGTTTGTCTGCTTTTTACAGGTTACCATCCAATACAGACGTAAAAAAAAATCATCGCATCCTGAGGATTGATGGTAATCGAGCAAAATCGGGACTAAGATGTTCCCCGTCGTGTCAGTACTCGATTTTTTCATTTAAACACTGGACCCAGACATTAAGATCAATCAAACTAAAGTAGATATTTCCATAATTTGTAAAAAAAATTATTTTGACAAATACTTGATTTTTCATATTAAAATTTATTTTTCTATCTGTCTGTCTGTCTGTCTGTCTGTCTGTCTGTCTGTCTGTCTGTCTGTCAGTCTGTACATGCATTTACTGTTGTCGACAGACAGGAGTTATTCATCCTGGGGATTTTCAAAACCTGCTTTTAATGACAGGGGATCTTTCATGAAAGTCCTTTAAAGTTTAAGATTGTTTAGAAACGCTGTTTAGATGTGTTTGTGCTATATATATATATATATATATATATATATATATATATATATATATATATATATATATATATATATATATATATGTATATATATATATATATGTATATATATATGTATATATATATATATATATGTATATATATATGTGTGTATATATATATATATATATATGTATATATATATTTATATATATATATATATATGAGAAAAAAGAAACAATGTTTCAGACAATATCTAAAAATAAAAATGGAATAAAGAATAAGCAATTCAACAACTAACAAAAATAAACTCAAAAACTCATGTTGTAAAGTTCTACCGAGATATTTCGGCCGTAGATACGACCATTTTCGTTCGGTTAGTAAACTTTATTTCAAAATGTTGAAATAAAGTTTACTAACTGAACGAAAATGGTCGTATCTACGGCCGAAATATCTCGGTAGAACTTTACAACATGAGTTTTTGAGTTTATTTTTGTTAGTTGTTGAATTGCTTATTCTTTATTCCATTTTTATTTTTACATATATATATATCTTTCTTGAAGCTGTTTTAAACTTTATGACTTGGATGAACTGTATAAGTTTAACAAAAAAGTATGTTTGGGCCGATATATTTGATGTTTTATATACTTTTATGTATTTTTTATATATATATTTTTTCATATATTTTCAAAGTTTTCTCTGAGGAGAAGATTTTCTTTGAAAAGTCCTGAGTAAAGGACTTTAAAGTACTTTGCTTGAACATTGAATTCTAATAAAATTTGATTCGCACCTTATCTTATTCTTTCACTTTATCTAGTGCTATATATATATATATATATATATATATAT
Organism: Sepiola atlantica; assembly: GCA_963556195.1. Classification (NCBI taxonomy): domain Eukaryota; kingdom Metazoa; phylum Mollusca; class Cephalopoda; order Sepiida; family Sepiolidae; genus Sepiola; species Sepiola atlantica. Next base: position 49,208,252 of record OY744525.1, on the reverse strand, counting down.
ATATATATATATATATATATATATATATATATATATATATAAACAGTGAAATAATGTCACACGCACTGCCATTATTATCTATAGTGAGGATTTTTCTATGATTTATATTATAAGAGAGGAATAAAGAACCACGGGAAGGGGAACAAAGATGAATCACTTCGTAACTCTTTTCTTTCTCTATGATAATAATGGCAGTGCGTCTAACATTACTTCACTGTTTATTAAAACTTTGTACCTACAAAAATCTATTCATATATATATATATATATATATATATATATATATATATATAATATAAAATTATTTTGTCGGAATTTTCAAAGTCAGACCTAAATAGTAATCCGTCTGAAGTATCAATATTTGATTTGGATTAGCCTATTCTTTTTTGTCTCCCACTATATTATTGGAACCAATATATTTTATTTCGCGTCATTTTTCTGGAAATACTTATTTCGGCTAAGAAATCTGTTATAGTGGAGGTATTTTCCCTTAGTCACCGAAAAAGATTACAGGGAAGTTATCATGTGCAATCATACTGATTTCTCTCCTGAGGTTTGGTTAAATTAAGCGTCTTATGTGTGTATTTATGTGTGTGTGTGTGTTTCTCGTCTTCACATTAATTAAACATTAGTATTTACTATTATCCGATTAACGTCAACTACTGAAACAAACTTTTAAAATTCCTATTTCACAAAATAATTTGATTACGAAATTAAAGTCAGCAAAATTATTTTTTTAAATCAGTCATTTTATTTTTACTCCCGGCACACACCGTGTAGGTACAACTAGTATATATATATAAAACGCTAAACAGCACACCCACCAAAGGTGATGAAGGATATGAGTGCAAGCTTATGCGAATCGAAAATTGCAAAAATGTCGAGAGATAAGTTTTATCGCATCTTTTCGTCTCCGCATTTTTCTACTTCTCGTCCTTTGTTGATTAAAGCTTTTCAAAAGGTGATCATCTTATCGCACGTAACCTTCGCTCGCCTCCGTCGTCTCATTTAGATTTCTCGAAGAATTTTCAATGAAAACTTTATAATTTCCTGATGAGAAAATGGCTCGATAAGGTAATGCGTTATTTGCTTCGTGTTTTGTTTTC
>OY744525.1:49202147-49204647 GCA_963556195.1 Sepiola atlantica | reverse complement strand
AAATATATTTGCTAATGTGTGGCTCTGACGGTGATGTTGAGCACTTGTTTACACATGTATATTTCATAAATAATTTGGAATCAATCGGGTAAAAATATATCTAGTTGTGAGAAAATGCACACGGATAAATATTTTGTACACATATCCCTAGGATGGATGGATAATAGTTTAGAATATTTGGGCAGCCGCACATTTTTCCTTCTATACAACAACCGATCTTCAAGAATATGGAAAAGAAGGCAGTGAGTTTTTTTTTCTAACACATCACAATTGTTAGCCATTGGCAGTCATCATCACTTGCTATAAACTCTCCAAATTTATCTCCCATTCCCCACCTTAGGGACATTTTAAAATGAGTAATAATTGAAAGCTGAATAGCTTGATATATATCTCTCTCTATATATATATATAAAATAAGTAATAAAATGCACTTATGTTTGTGTATATACATATGCATGCATATACATATAATAAGTAATAAAATGCACTTATGTATGTATATGTACATATACATATATTGTATTTTTATGTAATTGTTTTTATTGGTGATTGCAGCGTTCGTTGTTTTTTACTTACTGCTATTTCTATTGTTTCACTTCCTAAGTGATTAAGATGCAGCAAATTGCATTATTAGTCCTCCTTAACTTTATAAGATCTTTCGTTAATATATATGTTTATTGTACGTATAAAATTAATAAAAATACATGTATATATATATATATATATATATATATATATATATATATATATATATATATATATATAACTTTCCTTTATGTAGAACCCTCACTGACTGCTGCTTATAAAAATGTCCGCTTACTGACATAACTAAGTTTATTTCCCATCATTTCGTATAACTGCTGGCGACGGTCTCATCGGATTTGCAGTTATAAACCACCAACCCTCGTTCCAGGAGTCGAATAGTGCGACCGGCTTGAATGGTTATTTTCACTTCTCACTGATTATTCCGAAAGGATGAAACGTATAGCGATGTAGATAAAAATGAAGTATTTATTATTAAATTTATATATATATATATATATATATATATATATATATATATATATATATATATATACAGAGAGAGAGAGAGAGAGAGAGAGAGAGAGAGAAAGAGATACACACAGACACAGTATATATAGTAGATCGGAATTTATTATTGTTATCTATGTATATTTCGTTTGTAAATGATAACACGTATTTAGCTTGAAAACTTTATTGTTCGTATACCTAATCATCAGATTTGTCTCTGACCGTTATCTCTTGAGTGATGCCAGTCAGAGATAGTTCATATGATCGGTGATACCGTGAAACTGCAGTAAGTTGTTTAAGGTAAATACATCTTCTTTGAGAGGTTGGTTGTCGTTTTTGCTTATATATATATATATATATATATATATATATATATATATATATATATATATATATATATGCGCGTGTGTGCGTGTGTCTCCTTGCGTGTGTCTCTGTGTGTTTGTCTGTACAAAAATAGACAAGAGCGGTAAGCAAAAAAGTATTGAGAATTCCTAAGAGAAATATTACTGTCCAATACTGTCCAATGACTTCTGAAATCAAATATCGTTTTTTTTTTAATAACATGACTTAAATAAGAAGCGTTAAGTTTCCAAACCAAAATTAAGATAGAAATAAAAAGTAAAGTGAAAGTTGAAATTAAAAAAAACAAAAAGTTAAAATGAAAGTGAACGTAGAAATTAAACCAGAAATGAAAATGGAGGGCAAATGAAAGTGAAAGTATAAATGACGACATTACAAAGTTAGAAATGAAAGTGAAAGTAAAAACGTCATCTAGTAAAAATGAAATTTGAAATAGAAATGAAGGCAAGAGTAATATTCCAACAAAAAGAAGAAATAAAATCGTGAATAATAAAAAAGTTAAAGTGGAAAAGAAGAAATGTAAGTATTGAAATAGAAGTGCATATTACGAGTAAGGTAAAAATGAAAGCGCATACATATATATATATATATAATTTTCGTCCGCCAAAACTACAGACCAAAATAATAAAAAACCCTAAATAACAGTAACTATAGAGAAAAAAACTATGACCGAAATGCTTAGAGACAAGGTAACTAGCTCAGCGTCGAGAAAAAAATTACGCAAATAAACAAAAGAGAAAATTCCGTCGTCTTTAATCAGACTTGCACATATATATATATATATATATATATATATATATATATATATATATGTATATATATATATATATATATATATATATATATAATGTTATAAATGCTCTACTCGTTATTGAGCACTTTTAAAAATATTGGTTTATGTTCACTTATTAATACATATAGTAATACATTTGAACTTGCTTAATTATTATATATATATTTTTAATTTGTATATATAGTCATCTACATACAGACTGATTCGCTGTATCACAGCTCTTCAGTATGGTTAGACTAGCATCCGCTTACAGCCGGGATCAAATTTAGGACCATTTAGTTAATACTTACCGACTCTAACCATTAGGCTATG
>OY744525.1:49169647-49194647 GCA_963556195.1 Sepiola atlantica | reverse complement strand
CTGCGTGATATTTTCCCCTTGGGGGATATTCATATTTTATATCTGTGTATCTAAATGGTTCTTTAATTGTGAGAGGATGTATGTGAGTGCGTGTGTGGGCGTGCTCACCTGTGTGTGTGTGTGTGCATACATTTGTGTGTGTGTATACTGTATAATGTATACATGCACATAGTCATTATGATTTTTCTCCTTTGACAATAATCTCTCTACATTTCATATCCATCGTTCTTCTTCAAATGTTTATATCGTCACTCCATTGCAAATATTGTCCCTGATAATGTAGAAATAAAAATAAAAAACTCGTGGCATTAAGGGACAGAGACAAACAGACAGACGGACAAACGGACCGTCGGACAGATAGAAGCTAGGAGGGACTGGTGGAAATCGAGTTTTATCTGTGCAATCGGAGTAAAAAAAAAAAGAAAAAAGAAATCAACATCAAAAGAAAGAAAATGATGACCACGAGAAGTACACAGAAACAGTTGAATCCCAGTTGACCCTTCTCATAATAATAAACACATCAGTACATTAACGAGGCATACAGCTTCGGCCCATCGAGATTATCAGGGTTTTTTTTTACTCTTTCAGGCAATCTTTGAAGGCTTTTTTGTATTTTATTTATTTATAATTTCGCTCAATAATCTACACCCCCCTCCCCACATTTGCCCACCCACATCGCCCCAAAGCCATTGGTTTAGTCTCCATGATTCGTTGAACCCAAACAATGTCATATTCCTGGGACAAGTTCACTTGGTTGTTGAGTTAAGAAGCAGAATGAATCATATTGCATGCAGTATGTATGCAAGTATTCTACTTACACGGCATGATGATGATGATGATGATGATGATGATGATGATGATGATGATGATGATGATGATGATGATGATGATGATGATGATGATGATGATGATGATGATGATGACGACGACGACGACGACGACGACCATCATCATCATCATCATCATCATCATCATCATCATCATCATCATCATCATCATCATCATCATCATCACTGAAAGGAATATGGAACATGAAGAAAGTCAATATAATACCAATAATCGTAAGAGCAATAGGAACAGTCACAAAAAAATAAAACTAGAGAAAAGAGTAGGAGAAATTGGAATCAATGGGAAGACTGAGACTGTACAACGGACATCTGGCATTATATAACCCGAAAAGGGTTGATATGCCGTAAAACAAAACAACCCAACCAAACATAATACTTGGTCATATAACGAACTTGAAGCATAAAAACTTTTACCAAAATGACCGGATTCGGCATAAAATAACCCGAGAAGAGTTGATATGCTGTAAAACAAAACAACCAAATCAGGTTGACACACCGGTTCTTCCGTAAACTCACCGAAGTTAAGCGACGTTAATCCTAGCCAGTACTAAATGGGTGACTATTTGGAAAGACCAAGTGCTGTATGTAACAAAAACTTCTTCAACTATACGATTCAGAAGCATATCTGTAATTTGGTTGACTCCCACCCGTTCTTCTTCTCTCTCACAGACGTGATGTTGCTAGTCTCAGTCTTTTCTATAATTACTATAAATGGCATGTGTTCTTCAGAATTGCCTGATCTATTCCCTGCTTCTTTTGTTCCAGCCCGTTTGACTCGTTGGTCTAGTGGTCTTCATTAATTTTCTGTTTTGATACCTCATTGTAATACAGCTTCCTATTCCAGTAGCTTCTTTCCAGGAACTGCATCTTGTGGAATTCTCTTCCTGCTGACTGTTTTCCTCTTGCCTATAGGCTTGGTCTTTTCAAGACTAAGGCCTATAGGCATCCTCTGTCTTTTCGATAATTATCTTTCATTCTTTTTAGCTTCCTTACATCAAGTAGCTTCATGCCTTGTCTGGAGCGATTTTTATGTAAAAAACAAAATCTGTTACAAAACATATGTATGGTTTCGGTATAAAATGACCCTACAATGGTTGACATGCCGTAAAACACAACAAAGACAAAGTGCAGTAAATGTTTCCCCTCTCCCGCTCTCTCTGATTTGATAAATGATATTATCTTATTTCGTGACGACATCCTTTTGTGACGTCTTCAAGTGTGCATAAAAACAAAAAGGATAACAAGATAACAAACAAACCACCGACTTTTAGTAGTATATAGATTTAGAAAATGCTTTGTTCTTTGATATGACAGAGGCACGTGCAAAACATAATGGTTCTTTTCGTTTAGGAACACACGTTGTATTATTTCGACCAATGATGTAAGTAACAATGCGTTATTTTAGAAATTGTTATGCAAATTAAATATCACCACATCCGTTGTATATTAGTGTACTGACTATTCTTCTTCATGGGTGGCGAGGATTTCTAGGTCCATGGCCGCGTCGTGTTCATGGATAATAAAACATGCGCAAACATTGGTACTAGAAAAATATTTTTTATTGTACTTAAGTATACATTTCTTCACTTAGAAAACGGAGTTGTTAAAGCTGATTTAGTGATATGGGACAAGAGGAAGAAAATAGCAACCCTAGTTGAAGTTAGTGTCCCTAATCACGCTGTCTTAAACAGAGCTGAGAGAGAGAAGATAACAAAATATAAATGTCTTATGTACAAGATGAAAAAAAAACTGGAATTTTAGGAAGATCTCCATCATTCCAGGAATTATAATAGCAACGGGACTCATGAAAAAGCATTTCCCAAACTACCTGGCTAATATACCCGGTGAACCAAGTGCAAGAGAGATACAAACAATTGCACTTAAAATGGCGGTTAGAATCTTAAAAAGATCTCTCAGTTGGAATATCTGAAATAGCTAGTGAATGTCTGGCATCCAGTATCCTCATGTCAGGGTATCCTAACAAACACCGGTACAGAGAAACTGAAGACACTCGAGGATGGTGTCTAGTAGGTATTCAAACTCTCTCCATCTTTCTACTTTTGTTTTTAATTTTCTTATCTTTTTATTTTTGCTGGGGATGGGGCATTTTACTGGATGCCAGACATTACCCCACTATTTCATACACTCCAACTAAGAGACACTCATCTGACCAGGGCGATTACATCCAGCTTATTGACACAAAGACATCCACCTGGCCGGAAGAATAACATCCGGCTGTGCAGCCAGTATTTGAGGTGTCAAAAAATGTTATACTAACTAATACTAACTAACTTGAATTGGGATCGAGAGAAAATGACTAACTAACGAATTCGAGAAATCAACTTTTGGTACCTCCCGTGCACTCTTCACCCCTCACAACTCTCACTGACTTTTACTTGTTCATTGCGAACGAACAATGAAGATATATAATTATATTCTTATACATCAGTGTTTGTCGTTTTTATTTTAAGCAGAGCAGCAATATGCAATATATTTTCCTGAGTGAAATGTGATTTGTCTTATTGTAAAATTAACAGAACTACCCGGCGTAACATATTTCTATTAAAACTTCTATCTCTCTACCTCTCTCTCTCTCTTTTACTCTTTTCTCCTTCTCCGTTTTCCCCCTCCCTCTCCCCAACACCCTCTTTCTTCTCCACCCAACCCATTCTTCTTTAGCTGGACATACATACACATAAACCACTCTCCTTTATATAATAGATTAGTCGAGGAATGAGTCGGCATTTTCTTTCCAAATTAGTACATAGTAATGTGGAAAATGGCTGAAAAATCGATCCCCATTGATGGAATCTGATCTTTTTTACACCCAAAGAATGAATACTTTATTTTAAATTATAGATATTATTCAACCGGGGCAACGCCAATCAAGATTATACAAACTTTGTGGGTGTTTGTTTTGTAGGGTTTTTTTTTTTGCTTTTAGTTGGTCATACACACTCGCATGCACACAGACGACCTCTTTATTTAATAGATTAATCTTATTCAATGAATGACCCTCATATAAATATGGTGGTGCAGTTTCACAGCATCTACGAAAAATAAACGCCACTGTTGCACTCAATCTGCAATGCACAATTGAACAACAAACTCATGAGAAATAATAAATTCTCACACTGTTTTTTTTGTTACTTATTTACTAATGAGTCACAACTTATCAAGGCTTAAAGCCACTCGAGGATCAAAGTAAATGAGATGGATAGATTGTCATTTGAATAATGAAGAATATTATGAGAGGATTGAAAATTAATAATGGAATGTACACAATCTGATTACTTATGAGAACGGTTTATGACAAGTATTTGCTGACATTGGATTTACTAGGAGCCACCAGAGGTTGTAGCTCAGTAGAGCACTTTTCATAGAAAGAACCATAGAGTAGAAAAAGACTAGCAAAGTATTTTATGTGAGAAAGAGGCCGTAGAGAACAAAGAGATCATCTCCCACTAGATTGCGAAGTCGATTTTGAACTCTGTCAAGGCAAGAAAGAGTACTTTGTGCGGCACCTCCCCAGATGTGGCAGCAGGGCACCTCCCCAGATGTGGCAACAGGGCACCTCCCCGGATGTGGCAACAGGCACCTCCCGGGATGTGTCAGCAATGCTCCATATTAGGGCGTGTCTATCTCTTATCGTTGTGGCTTAGCCAAACACTTAAGCTATTAATTATTGTAGTTATTAAATCATTAATGAATTTTATAAGTTTTGATCGTTGTTTTTTTGTTTTATGTACATTTCATTCTCCCCCCCCCCCTGCGATTTGTGGTGTGTATTTTCTCTTACTACATAGTTAATTAGCTCCCCCTTTCAAACTTTTATTGCACCCAGCGGAGTAAAGAGACACGTCTATTAAAAATAGATAACGAACAAAATAGGCTGGTTGAGAAAAGAAAAAAAATCGTTATCAACTCTTTTAGACTATCAAAATGACCCCCCGGGGGTGGGGGGGCAGGGCGACAAGGACGCAAGGGTCGCGATTTTCGATTTTGTGTTTGCTGTTGCAGAACATTAAGAAATTCGGAGAAATTCAAACTTTAAACGTTAGATCACCGAAGTCAAGTGACGTTGAGCCTGGTCAGTACCAGATGGGTGACCATTTCGGAATGCCAGGTGCTGTACGTGGGAAGATGGCAACACTTCCCTGCAAAAAAAAAACAAAAAAAAAACTAATATCGTCATCTCGTCTGACATGCAACTGGGAATTTAATATACAATCCGTCAAATCTAAGCTATAAACCTGTTTTGGTTGAACACTGTTACAACGGCTGACTATGGTTGCCCGACTGCTTGGCATAAATAGGATTTATTGCTCATCACGTCATGTAGCAGTCTGAGTTAGCCTCATTGGTTAGAGCGTTTGGAATTGGAGATAAACGTGCCTCTTATTCTGGGGTTCGAATCGAGTTACTTGTTTGAATAGTTATCTCTACACTGATGATTCCTCAATAATGAAACGTATACATATGTAGATAGTAATTAAATATCTATTATTAAACCACTTAACCCACCCAGGGCGCATACTGGACCAAGTACCTCAACTTGGAAGCTTTGCAGAGTGTGAAGTCCTCTTTTAATTACCAGTACTCCCAGGTCCACTCTCACTCAGATTAGTAGTATCTATCAGGTTTCTATCTATGGGTTAAATAGAACATGTCCTGGGCACAACACTAGACTAACTTGGACACCCTTCGACAAGGTGTTGGCCCAAATACCCACCTAACTGTACCACCTTGAAATCCATCTTTCTGGACCGTTTCTACCTGCTTCCATTTTGTCTGCATTACTAACCCTATCAAATACTCAAGTACTCTATCTCCCCAACCGTCCTGGGTACGACGCACAAATGCATCTGATAGTGAGGCTTGAAAAATATTGTTGTTTTTTCACATGGCCCTCACTGTTAAAATATATGTAAATAAGATTCTAATTTCATCTAGTGCAGACGCAAATCGTCATTAAATTGTATTATACACGTCTGAGTGAAAACAAAGAAGTCGTTTGTTTTTTTTTTATTTAAGATTTTCAAAGATTCTTATTATAACAATAGAGACAAAAAACAAAAACTTATCAGCTTCAAAGCGTATTAGATGTTTCACATGTAAGGCACTCGTTTTCCAGTAATAAAGATCAACTGCTTTAAACAAAAAAAATAACAACAAATTAAATGAAGGGTTAATGTGTACGAACATAGTACCCGATGCATCATCTGTAAACCGGAGATCACGCGCGTTTCATTTTTATTTTGAAGACCCAACAAACACCCACCCACCCCAAAAAACGATATTATATTTTCGTTTTTTTTTGTTGTTTTTTCGTTATCTTTTTGTTTTTTATTGCTTCCTTTAATTAAATAATTAATAAACACATTCATGTGACGCCAACAATATGGTTGCACAGAGATCGAAACATTCAACACTCTGCTAGTACATAAGCCATATTTTTATCATTTCAATTAATTTTTTGGGGAAAAAGATTCTTTTAATTTTTTTAAATACATTTGTTCATTTTTGAAAAACAAATTTTGTAAATACATGTATTCATTTTTGAAACTCAAAAGGAAAAAAAATCACATTTGTTAAATTTTTCGTTGGAAAAAAACATTCTGCTTATTTTCTTTAATAAATTAATTGTTTTTTGAAAATCACATTTGTTAAATTTTTCGTTGCAAAAAAACATTCTGCTTATTTTCTTTAATAAATTAATTGTTTTTTGAAAATCACATTTGTTAAATTTTTCGTTGCAAAAAAACATTCTGCTTATTTTCTTTAATAAATTAATTGTTTTTTGAAAATCACATTTGTTAAATTTTTCGTTGCAAAAAAACATTCTGCTTATTTTATTTAATAAATTAATTGTTTTTTGAAAATCATATTTGTTAAATTTTTCGTTGCAAAAAAACATTCTGTTTATTTTCTTTAATAAATTAATTGTTTTTTTTAAATCACATTTGTTAAATTATTCGTTGCAAAAAACATTCTGCTTATTTTCTTTAATAAATTAATTGTTTTTTGAAAATCACATTTGTTAAATTTTTCGTTGCAAAAAAACATTCTGTTTATTTTCTTTAATAAATTAATTGTTTTTTGAAAATCACATTGGTTAAATTTTTCGTTGCAAAAAAACATTCTGTTTATTTTATTTAATAAATTAATTGTTTTTTGAAAATCACATTTGTTAAATTTTTCGTTGCAAAAAACATTCTGCTTATTTTCTTTAATAAATTAATTGTTTTTTGAAAATCACATTTGTTAAATTTTTCGTTGCAAAAAACATTCTGCTTATTTTCTTTAATAAATTAATTGTTTTTTGAAAATCACTTGTTTGTTTGCATTTCAAATTGCGATTACCCACTATTTAATTTCTCCTAACACAAAAAGAACGAAATGTCCGGTATGTTTTTGTACGTGACTTAAAAACGGTGCAATTAATATCACGTGATCCCCGGTTTACAGATGACGCATTGGGTACTATGTTCGTACACATTCACCAAATGCAGATAGAGAGTCGACTTTTGGACATCTGAGAGAAAGCGTTTGTGTTGGAAACTTGTTAATGTTTATTACAGTGTTGTTTGAAGAGAAGTTCCTTCTACAATTTGGACCGTCATTGTAACCTCATTTACTTTTACATACATCCTTTTTTCTGCACTTACGTTTCGAAAACATAATCCCAGCATTCTTGTCCGCCACCTCTGAACTGTGAGGCAAAGCCGAATTTATATCCTCGGTTCTGATTTCGGTATTCTTGAATGTCACCTCGAATTTAGGGTTTCTTTTGTGGTTAATGGGGAGAATATTTTCACCCTAATCTTCATCGAATGAAAATTTTTGAAGAAGTTTTGAGTAAAAACTGCCTCAGTTTTCGGTTATTGTCTATATTTTATTTTCAAAACATGCAGACTAGTGTTGATTATATAACAGTATTCTCGGAATATTTTTTAAAACAAATTATTTACTTTCATGCATCGAGGGGGTGTCACTTTTCTATTATACCTTTAATGTTAAATGGGCAGTGACTTTATAGTCGGTGTAAGTTAAATCCTTAATTTTTACATAAAAGGCAGTGTAAAAGTGTCCATTTTACAATCGAAGTATAAAATTAGAATATTTGATATTCTATTTTATCAAGATTAGCAACGCATGGATAGAAAATTTAAATTAATTCTCTGAGTTTGTAGAGTGTTGCTAAAATTAACTGTTTATTACAGATGTAGGAAAGTAAAAGACACTTAAAAATCCGTGGGAGATAAATACATTTCATGTATTAATAGTTTGTCTACGACAAACTATAAACATAATAACCGAGACAAGTAAGAAATAAAATTATATATATATAAATAAATTATTCCCATACAATAAAAGAATGCACACATTATTCATTTAAAGGATAAAATAGTAACGTAAAGCACAAAGCAAGATTTACATTTCACATTTTTTGTGGTATCTTTTCTATTAGGGGAGATACATACATACATATATATATATATATATATATATATATATATATATATATATATATATATATATATATATATATTGATTGTAGAATCTCTAGCCAGCAAAAGAGAAAGAAATATGGTCTTAATTCTCGACCAAATATTGGTATGAGAATTGCCATGAGATCTCGTGTCCTCAACGAGGTTTGTGGATTAAAGTCTGAGGGAAATATCACTGGACTGGAAACCAATTTCTCCCCAAAAGGAGACAGCTGTGATCCTTACAGAGGTGAAATAGAAAAGTAAACACCACTTTCAGCACATGAAAATAAATTTTACAAATTATTTAAATTTATTTTCGGCTAATCATGCTTAAAACGTGATAATCGATAATAATCTGCATTTTTTTCTTTGGAGGGGGAGGGGGGTTAAATGTTAGGTGGTGTCCTTATTTATTTGCCTCCCCACGAGGGCAGAGTTAGACATAAGGTCGGTTTTTAATGGGAGGAAAATCCAGCTACTCTCAAAAGGGACACTCTGGATTGGGACAAAAATAAAAATTGCCTCAATTTAGAAGGATTTCTACTTCACTGACCGAGGACAGAAAACATGAAGTGTAGTATTAGAACAGATACTACACCCTGATCGTGGTGTCTACACCGAAAACTGCCCATTTAGTTTTATCAAATAAAAATCGCATGGGCACCACCTGAATACTTATATTGTGCACCAAAACTTTCCAAATACTGTTTATGAAGTTCAAAAATCTTTTATCGATCCCTCTCCCCTCTTTTTTTTGTTCTATTAAAGATTGCATTACCCAAAAACCTTGTGGCCACCAGTCCAATACTTTAATGCCAACTACTTCGGCGGTGATATTTACCTGAAAATTGTTCTCGAATTGAATAATGATATTAATGTTTCTTTCTCTCCCCCAAAGTTATCAGCCGGGTCTTTTGGCACGGTGATATTAAGACTGTGCTAATAATTTGGAAAACTCACTGGTTTGGAACTAGTCAAGCCCAGAGGGTAAAGGGCGTTTAGAGCTGTGACCTCTATTAACCTTCGTGTGGCACCTTGCCCAATGCTATCCTCGTCGACACGTCATATTCCGAATTCGCCTGAATGAAAACATTTTTTTCCCCTTTCGTCACGGGACTATAAACATGATTCTACCAATAATGATGTCTTTAGTGTTCATATACTTTTCCTAATTTGCGGAGGGCGTTTGTAATGATGGGGTCACTTTTCATCCCCAGTGACTCGAACCTGAAAATCGCAATTTTCCAGACTAGATAGAAAACTAGATAGATACGTCTATTACGAATGGAGATTTGGTATCTGTCTGTTTGAAGCCGAAATTATTATAATTATTAATTATGATTATTACTATGATTTAATGCTCAATTCAGTTTACTATTTCAAACTAATGTGCTTATTATCTTTCAATATTCAATTCAGAATGAGTTACCTCCCCCATTGGCGGCATAGTGTAGTATCTGTTCTGTTGTCAAGAGATCATCCTCCCAGCCATTACCTGCTCCTTGAGAAGGGTAGTGTAATATATATTCTTTCATCATGATACCATACTCCCAGACTTTACTTACTCCTTGGGGGGTGAGCCAGTGTAGTATATTTTCATTCGTCATTTATATTAGCAAAAATATGCGACAAGAGGGAGCATATCTTTGCTGCTAATAATAATAATAATAATAATAACAATAATAATAATAATAATAATAATGTGCAAATTGTGTAATGAAAAGGAAGAAACCTTAGCGCATATTGTACCAGAATTCCCTATGCTAGTACAACATCAATATACAAAATGGAAACACGACCAGGTCGCTCAGGTACTACACTAGAATGTATGCAAACTCTATGTGTTGGACAACAATGAGAGGTCGTATAAGCATAAGCCAGAAGTGGTACAGGAGAACGACAATGTCAAACTTTTTTGGAACATACAAACTGATAAGGTTCTTGAATATTCCAAACCCGACTTAATCTTTCTAAACAAAAACAAGAGAACTTGCTTAATCATTGACATAGCCTGCCCCTTCGATACCAGAGTGCAGGAGAAAGAACATGAAAAAAAATATCAAGATCTAAAATGGGAATTAGTTAGATTATGAAAATGTAAAAAAGTAAAGGGGATTCCTGTTGTAAGTGGAATGCTTGGAACCATAACGAAAAGTCATTATAAATGGCTTAAACAGATTGACGAGACCATTTCTTTTCCAATTCTGCAAAAGGCTTGCCTATGAGGAACGGCGAAAGCGTACATCTTGAATGTCTAAAGTCAGAGGAATTGACCTGATGTCAAATAAACAAATCCAACTAAAAACATCCAAAAATTGAGACTACCATGAAATAATAATAATAATAATAATAATAATAATAATAATAATAATAATAATAATAATAATAATAATAATAAGAAGAAGAAGAAGAAGAAGAAGAAGAAGAAGAAGAAGAATGAAGATAATAATAATAATAACTTGTTATTGTCAGTAAGCAATCACTTATAATGACTCCGTGGTGGTGGTGGTGGCGTTGTCGTTGCTGTTGTTGTTGTTGTTGTTGTTGATGTTGAACGAATCGAACTTCTGCACAGAGCGCACAAAGATCATGTCTCAGGATTGTCTGATGTGCATGAAGTCCTCCATACTGGCCATAGCTTTTTGTTATTCTTGCAAGATTATAGGTTTTTACCTCCGACATCCAAAGCAGTAAGGTCCAGTGTTTGCATACAAAGTCGGGGAAGGTTTGGCCCAGAATACAAAGGAATGGCGGTTGTACATGCACAGCAGCAACAATGTTATTCTCCTTCACTGGATGTTTGCTTCCGTACTTTACACGTCTTTACTTGCCACATGCAGAATCAGAGACGATCAGATGATGACGGATCCTAATATTGATTTCTCCTAAACTTTTACCAGAGCTCTGTTAGCCGGTTTGCTCTGACACTGCTAAATTGCCCCTACCCGTACAACGGTGAGGAAGGGTTAGACTTTAAGGGGGATGCAGATTTGCTCTTGTTTCATTTAGGCAACTTTCTCCCAATCTGGTACAAGGCCTACAGCTCAGAGTACTACTACCCACACATTGCATATGTAACACTACCAGATTCCAAACGATACTGCTCCCAAAGAAATATCATCCAGAATAAAGCCTCAGTATACAATTTTACAGACGTTATATATCTATGAATGAGTAAACACAACACACAATTTAAAAATTTGTGTTCTTATATGTCTATTTACTTCTCAGCTACTCGGGCGCTGGCTTTTCAACCCCCACTTTCCGACCCGACCTTGGGTCACATCTTACTTGTGGGAGTAGGATAAAACTGGCCTTCTGCCTAACTCCTAGAGAGGAGTAAATAATACTTCTCAGCTACTCGGCCTTTTGGCTTGGCCTTTTGACCAAGATCAAAGTGTAGTATCTGTTCCGATGTATACTGCACCCCATAGACTGGTATCGTCTTGGCCTTCGGGGCTTGATTTACGCCGGTCTATGGGTTTGTCCTGTGCCGTTCTAGGAGGTCCACCCTCCCAGGCTTTGCTCCCCTCTTTGGTGAGGAGTAAGTTTATTGCTTACTGCCTGAGGTGCACGTACCGGGGAATGCTGACGGGGCTGCCCAGGCAATTTTTAATGGCCAGAGTGCTCACCTTCTCGGGTGCTGGCTTTTCAAGTCCCACTTTCCCGACTCGACCTTGGGTCACATCTTACCTTGTGGGAGTAAGATAAAACTGGCCTTGTGCCTAACCTTCTGAGGAGGTAAATAAATAGTGTAATCAGAAAACGATCACGTGTTTCTTTCTACATGTTAAAACTCTCCATTATCTCACACTACATAAAATCACACAGAATTCACTTTATTTTCCTCTGAATCATCTGGCACTGGGCGCTACATAATCTTACTCAAGGTTGATTTACAATCTATTATTATGCTAAAGCTGAGTTAATCAACGTTTTTTATTTCCCCAAAGGCTTTTTTCCTATATATTTTAATCACACAAAATACATACTGAAATATACCTTAGTTTTGGGATTGAGTTATGTTTGAAAAAAATCTATTTTGATTGTTCTAATTAGCCGTAATCTGTAATTAACTGGACAAATCACCCATCTCCCACTTAGTTATCTATGTATTTCTCTCACCCTCTCTCGTTGTATGTTGATTCAACTACTTTTTAATAGTATTTAATGTCTCTGTGAGCATTTAGAAAAAGAGTGATCCCCTCTCTCTCTTTTCGGTTATTTTCTATAGTGTGTTTGTATGCACCGTAAACACGTATGTAAATTAGATAGCGAAATAATAGGACTCTTTATTTCTATATTATCCATAATGACAATATAGAAGTAAAGTGATTTATTCATTTTCGTTAGCAAAAAGGAGTTTCTTAACAGACACATTACCGTTTATGAATTTTCGAATGTAATCGAATCATGGTAGTATACGGGTATTCTAATTTATATGTTTTAGGTGGTCAGAAAATAAGGGCTAATTTTTCGCTTAATTCTATAAGTTGATATAGGTTACTATTTTTGAAATGTTTTATACAAAGTTTTCCGTGCTTAGTAATTGATGCATATTCTATTATATAAAAGGGAGCTTTGTGCTTGTGGCCATCTAAAGGTCAGAAACTACACAAGACACACCCACAAAACTGATATATTCTTTTTTCAGCATTGCCTCGGACAGATTATGTGGATAGATTTTTTTGTAATAATCATTCTTTTTTTGGGGGGGGGGGGGGGTAAACAGGAGCTAAATTAGTCGCGGCGGGAGGGGGCATTTAGAGCAATTATTTTCCATTGACTTTTCGTGTGACAGAGAGAGATGGGAGTAATAGAGAGTTAGAGAGGGGAGGGGGAAAGGGGTAGAGGGAGGAGAGATGGAAAAGGGGAGGAGGAGAGAAGAGGGAGAGAGTTGGAGGGGGGATAAAGATAAATAAAGTAGATGGATTAACAGAGGTAGAGAGAGAAGTTTTTAAAAGAAAAATCTTGCACACCGTTTAAACTCTTCTATTTATTTGTCCGTGCCCCTTACCCCGGGCAACAGCGGGTAGCCATGCTAGTCTTTCATCAATTTTACAAAATTTCTTTCAGGATTCGATTTTGAAGCATAAGCCTTTAATAAAGAAGATGAAACAAAAGAAGAAGTGCACGTAAAGAATTACAGAAATGTCGGTACTTCTGCAGTTTACGGACCATGGTATTTTTTAGATAGGATTTTCAAGTTAAATTCAATTTTGACGATATCTTTTGTTGATTAAATTGTTAGATAAAAGTAGAGAATAGTTAACAAAGCTCCCTTCCTTCCTATGTAAAGAATGGGTGTCTAAATAATAACGTTATTCTTTCAGCACGGTCGGTAAACTGCAGAAGTACCGAAATGTCTAAGGTACGTGCTGTTTGTATTTCAACTGTGTCTGAGAATTTGAAGCAAATTGGTAATGTGATAGAGAGAGATAGTGGTGAAAGATAGGGGGACGGGAAGAGGAGAGAGAGGAAGACGGGAGGGGAAGAGAGGGAGGCAGATGGGATAGAGATAGATAGAGAGGGGGATAAAGACAGCTAGAGAGAGAAAGAGAGAGAGAGAAAATTAAAAAGAGAGATGTTGTACACACTTTTTAACTCTCCCATTTGGTTGTACATGCTCATGGGCAACGCCGGGTAGCCGTGCTAGTTTTTCATCAATTTACAAAATCTCTTTCAGGATACAATTTTCAAGCATAAAAGCCCTTAATAACGAAGATGTGAAAAAAAAAATGTATATACTTTCCAAACAGCTGCCAATACCAAGACGACATGTGCAAAAGGGACCACAAGTAATTGCACATTACAAAACTGGTTTCGGTAAATTCGGTAGTGGTAACAAGAGTCTTGGAGATAACGAAGGTAGAGGCCGGCCAAGTACCGTTACAATGAACGTTTAAAAGCAATTGTTGAAAAAAAGAAACACATCAAAATATCAACTGTCTCTGAGAATTCGAAGCAGGTTGGTAATGTAAAAACGCTCAATAGCTGAGTTGTGCATGCGCTCAAAGAATAAACGTTTGTTTCGTAAATCGGTAATTATTTTCCAAACAATCTAATACATTGACATGAAGCCATTTTCGTTTTTTTAAATCAGTACTTAACTAAATTTACAAATATTCTTTTTTTATTTATTTTTCAGATCTATCATTCCCGCGCTGATTTCTGCTCCGAAAGTCTTTCTTTCCGCCGCATTGAGTGTCATCAGAAAGGATGTTGTGTCAGGCGTGTCTGCTTCTTACATTGGCCATTGTGAGACAATGCCTGGGAGACGACCTTACCTATTATGTGAAGGAGGGTAAAAGTCCCGGCACGTACCTTGGCGACATCGCCACTGACTCACGTCTCATGGATAGCGTCCCCCAACAGCACCACAACCTCATCCGGTTCAACCAGATACAGAAGGGTGAGACGTCGCAGCTGTTTCGTATCTCCAAAAAGACAGGGAAACTTTACACCGCCCAAACGCTGGATGCTGAGGCGCTCTGTCGCCACAACAAAGATTGCTTTCGATACGTCAAGGTGGCCGTACGCCAACTCGAAACCTTCATGAGGATTATGAAAATCAAAATCGTCATTGAGGACGTCAATGACCACCAACCGGAGTTTCCCGAGCAGCAGATCAACATCGAATTTTCCGAGGGTGATCGGAAAGGGATGAAAAAATACATACCAAATGCTTACGACAAGGACGTGGGCGAGCTAAACTCTCAGATCACCTATCAGTTGAAAAAAAAAGTTAATGAACCGTTCACTTTGTCCATTTCGAAAAGTGTTGACGGGACATCGAAACTAGGTATAAATCTTGATGATGGACTCGACAGAGAGGTCCAAGATTCATATATGGTCCAAGTGGTCGCCACGGACGAAGGGTCTCCTCCAAAACAGAACGTCTTGGACGTGCATATCACCATCACGGATGTGAATGACAACTTTCCAGTATTTTCTCAAAATGTCTACAATGTCTCGATTCGGAATGAGGATTTTGATGGTCTTTCGCCCATCGCTATTTTGTCGGCCAAAGACCTTGATTCGGGCCCAAACGGGAAGATATCTTACGGCTTTAATTCGAAAACGTCCAGTACGGCTAAAACCTACTTTAAGATACACGAAGTCACTGGGGGTATTTTCTTGCAAAAGAAGCTTGCCCTCGGACCGGAAGTAACGTATGAGTTATACGTAAAGGCCACTGACGAGGGAGAGCCACCCTTGAGTTCCATCGCGATGGTCCTAGTTAATATCATCAACCAGCAGAACAATGCACCAAAGATTGACGTCAACTTCGTCTCAGAGTCGATCGACAACACGGCGAAGATATCGGAGGACGTGGGCGTCGGCAGTTTCATCGCCTACGTGATGGTTACTGACAACGATGCCGGCTTGAATGGAGAAGTGAGCTGTGACCTCCATCATGACAAATTCCAGCTGCAGAGTATGGCGAAGAAGGAATACAAGGTGATCGTGAAGAACTCGGTCGATCGAGAGACGGAAGATCATCACGAGATCACGATCAACTGTCAAGATAGAGGTTCACCGCCTTTACACAGCGAAAGCAAGTTCTCCATCCGTGTGATCGACGTCAACGACGTACGGCCACAGTTCTCAAAGGAGATCTACAGGTTCCAAGTGCACGAAAACAAGAAATCAAAAATCGTGGTCGGTAGCGTTAATGCCTCGGACCCCGACCTGGGTCTCGGTGGCAAACTGACCTATTCACTAAAATCGAGCAGCAAAGCTTTCCTACCTTTTCAGATATCCGAAAATGGATTGATAACGGCGGTCATGTCGTTGGACCACGAGTTTCAGGATGTTTACAGATTCCATGTGTTCGTCAAGGACGGCGGCGAACCATCGTTAAACAATTCAGTGAGCATTGTTATCGAGGTGAGAGACGAGAACGACAATGCCCCCTTCTTTACCTTCCCCAATATTAACCCTTTCAATATGGGCCTCGTTTATTATCCCCGTCGCACAAAAAACATAACCGTCCTGAAGGCTACGGATAGCGACAGTCGCGAGAACGCGTTTCTCAAATACGAGATCACGTCCGGCAATGACAAGCAGTTATTTGCTATCAATCAGTACACGGGTCTTTTGTCTTTCAATCGGGTGGCTATGACTGAAGACAGTGGCTCGTACGACCTTGAGTTTGTGGTCAAAGACAGTGGCAACCCGGTTCTGTCGGCCACGACAGCAATTGCCTTAAAACTGACGGTCAGTAACAAAACAACAGAAAAGATAAGGCCTGTCGAAATGCAGTCAGATGATAAGATACACTTTCATTTGTTGATAGTTATTGTCCTGGTCGCCGTGCTGGTGTCAGTCCCCGTGACAGCCGCCATTTCGGTGTGCTACATCCGGTGTAATGGCAGGCGAAACACGCAGCACATTTGCGAAGAGAACCCATGTGACAAGTGCGAATGCGAACAGCGGAACTCGATGTGTTCTTCTTATCAGACCACCTATTTGCCCAACGCCCCCATAGCCCTGACGTCAGACCCGTCCCTGCCAAACCACACCCTCCAGAACAGGTCCCGGAGAGGAGGGCACAATACTGGAGACGATCTTTGTGGAGACCACCATAACGATTCACATCAAGGGACACAGCTTCCGACGGCGGCTAGAGACGTCATTTACGAGGTAGGTGCCCGGATGTGCTTAACTCGGTCTTCTCTGTCGTCTTCTTAACACCACTCTCCACCCCAACCCCCAACCCACCCCGTTGTTTTCTTATATTTTTGTTAGCAACGACTCCCCATTCCCTTTCACAAGATCTGCACAGTTTCATGCCTACCCCCGCTCCCCTTTGATAAGTCCCTTCATCTACCAAAAGTTATTGTCTATCTCTGTCTCTCTCTCTTTGTCTCTCTGTCTCTCTGTCTCTCTCTCTCAATCTCTGCACTGTGTTTTTAATTTAACAATACAAGGGATTAATTAAAAAAAATGTTTATATTTATTGGCAAAAAAAAAGGAAATATATAAAAAACAAATGGCGGATTATGGATGGAGACATTTTTAACTTATTAACAAATTCCGGATTTTTTCCTTTTTTCTCTGTGAACAAAAAAATAAGAATGAGAATAAAAGGATGAAACAATCATAGAAGAATATATATATATATATATATATATATATATATATATATATATATATATATATATATATATATATATATATATATATATAATACAAATCAGAAATACAGCGGTATATTTCTTTTCCACACTTAATATTGGCTACCGTTCCACAAAACTAATTGAATTCCAAATATTAATTTTTATTTATTCATTTTTTTAATATATTTTCTTTTGAAATCAACACTCTATTTGAACCATTGCGTATATTGGATTACAGAAAGACAAGAAAATAGACAAAATAAAAAGACAAGAGAATTATATCTAGCGCCATCTTTGATTCCTTCTCAAAGGCCAAATTTCAAATAACGTTTTTCGGGAAAGAAAAACAAACAAACAAAACTTTGAGTTATTATTGGTTCTTCCTGTTTCTATTTTCTTGATAAAATAAGGAATTTAGATTTTTTTTCTATTTTCATTTTCGTTCTGCTTGGGAAACAAAGAAAAACGATAAACAAAAAAGATACGACTTTTTGTTCAATGTGATAATGGACAGGCCACAGCTTGCACGAAATAACGACTCAGATTTGCACGGAGGCGAGAAAAGAAAAAAAAACTACAAGAGGTGACGAAAAAGACTATCAAAAGCGACAACAAAATCAATAAATTAATAACATTGAAGAGGAGTTGATGGAAGACAAAGAAAGAAGTTGTTTACTAAACCAGACAGATGACAATACAAACCATATCAAAAAATGGCGACATTTGTACAAATATGAGTACACTTCTAGGAAATGTCTTTTATGGGCCCTCATCAGAGAAGAATACGCCTAATAATTAGTTAAATCAAAAAAATGAATAGGCAAAATCAAAATACTACATAAATACGAGATTGATGCAGTTTGGTTGAAGCATTCGCTATATTGTATAAAGTACTTTATTGACGGCTGTGATAATTCGTGCTAGGTGGTAAATACAAAATATAAAGCGCATACAAATATTTCAATACTATTACTACTACTACTACTACTACTACTACTACTACTAATAATAATAATAATAATAAAATGGTGGCACCAGATTCGCCTTGTACCACACAAAATGGTCGTAAATTATCAAGGAGGATGGAAAGACCTAGGATGGAGAGCATTATACAGATCTCCATTGGAAGAGTGTTGAGAGTACTGGAACATTGGAGAGGCTTATTTTCACTCAAATTCCAAAAAAGCCCATGGACGCTATCAACGAGAAATCAATGCTAAACAGCTGTAGTGATGATAACGCAGAGTGATTTGTAATGGTTATCGAGAGGGGCAGAGAGTGTTGAAATTCTGGGGAGACTACTTGTCACTCAGAATCTGGGAACACCACATGTCATTGCAAACTAGCAATCACTGATGATGACTCGTGTGAGAAGCCCGAGTGAGTAATTAATAATAATAGAAGGATGATAGTGTGTTACATGGAATAAATATGTACTACACGTAACACACTCTCATCTTTTACCTTTTCTTCTGTTTCTTCTTCTCCTCCTTCTTCTTCTTCTTTTTCCCATCATCATCATCATCATCATCATCATCATCATCATCATCATCATCATCATCATCATCATCATCATCATCATCATTATTATTATTATCATTATTATTATTATTATTATTTACTCACTAGGAGGTTTCCCACGAGTCAGTATCAGTGATTGCTTACTGACAAAAAACAGTGGTGTTCCCGGGAGTCTGAGTGACAACCAGTATCCCTAGATTTCCAACCCTCTCAGCTGTTTTCCATAACGATTGCAAATTATTTTGCCTTACCGCAACAGCCGTTTAGCATTGATTACTCACTAGCAACGACCATTTGTCTTCTCTAGAATTTGAGCGGCAATATATCTCCTCAAAGTTCCAGTTATCCTTGCACCCTTCCAGTGGAGGTCTGTTTAGTGTTCTTCTACCTCGGTCTTTACATCGTTTGTTTCGGTATATATTTGTATATGCTTTTATATTTTGAATATTACTGTCAAAGACACATTGCCATGTAATATTCAATACAATACTTCATATATATATATATATATATATATATATATATATATATATATATATATATATATATATATATATACATATACAAAATATGTATTTAAAAACTATACATTACAGATTCCAGAAATATAACATGGGTTCATTGACACAGGTAGGCCTTTAATGCTTAGAAAAGACCCTTACAACCCATCTCAAACGTCAGCTACTGAAGGAAAGAAGAATGGAATAGGCGACGGTGAACCTGTGTAAATAAAACCATGATATCTTTTAAACATACCCCGAAACATTATATATATATATATATATATATATATATATATATATATATATATATATATATATAATAAAATTGATATGTAAGCCATTAACAATGCGAGATTAATTTATATGTATATATATATATATATATATATTTTTACGTTAATTTTATATTTCGGAATAAATTCCATCTTCAGAGGTAACCAGTTATTGAGTCATCTTTTTAATTTTTTTATCAAAAACAAGAATAACCAAACTTATTTCTTTGTTACTTGATAAAACGTCTCTCCGCCCTTGTGGTGTTGGCGGCCATGATTCAAATTCCGGTGTCGAACGAAGAGCCTGACTAGCTTCTGTAGGTTAAGTAGTATTGGTTGGTCGTCCATTTAAAGCTTTAAATGGACGACAAACCAATACTACTTATATATATATATATATATATATATATACATATATACTAAAAATAGAATTATTAAAACCAAATTGCTGTATCTATTTTGTTTTCATCAATTGTTTATTTTTTTTAATTCTTCCGCTATTCGGCAGCAAGAACGGTGCTTGTGTTTCCCCGGACAATTATGCTTCAGATACATTCTCTGGAGAAGCCACTCACAGGCTTTATCTTCCCCTCTTCAAAATGGCGGCCTCTCGATCAAGGCCATCCGGAAATTCTATCGTTCTTGGGCCGAAGAGCTCTAAAGTATTGACAGGAATTAGTTGAAAAATATATCTATTTTCTACTAAGAGTACACGTTTCTTCTGCCTTCCGAGAATCTGTTACCGGGTAAACTGATTTAAACTGATTTAAACTGATTTAAACTGATTAAAGTTAACGTGTTAAGAGACGCACTTGATAAAACAAAAGTCGAAGATGCCAGATGAGAGACGTGATCGGATATTTTGATGAAAGAAAGAAAAAAAACAGCGAAGCAAATGAAAAACACATTACGAAAAATAGTTTTGTTTGCATGAAGACAGCTTTCTTATCTTGATATAGATTTGAAAAGCTTGATATGAAATTACGAACCGGTCGTGCTACGAATTTTAAAACTATTGTCAGTCTAGTCAGATGAGCAATTTTTTCTTCTTCTTCGGCTTCGATGTGTATTATAGTTCTTTGATTTTATCTATTTCTTGTACGGATTTAACTGATTATCTGAAACATTCTCCTCTGATGAGCGTCCATGACAGACATTTCTCTGAAGTTTATAAATATTATAAAAAATATATATGTTACCGTTTTTTAATGTCATTTTTACATTTTGTACCTATGAACATTTATATACACACAATCTTATGAACATTTTAAACATACATATCGTCTGTATGTATGTGTGTATGTATGTATGTATGTATTTATGTATGTATGTATGTATGCATGTATGTATGTATGTATGTATGTATGTATGCATGCATGCATGCATGTATGTATGTATGTATGTATGTATGTATGTATGTATGTATATACGTGTGTATGTATGTATACATGTATATATGTATGTATGTATTATGTGTGCATGCATGTATGCATGTACGTATGCATGTATGTATGCATGCATACATGTATGTATGTATGCATGTATACATATATATGTATGTATGTATGCATGAATACGTATATGTATGTATGCATGTATGCATGCATGTATGTATGTATGTATGTATGTATGTATGTATGTATGTATGTATGTATGTATGCATGTATGCATGTATGTATGTATGTATGCATGTATGTATGCATGCATACATGTATGTATGTATGTATGCATGTATGTATACATATATATGTATTCATGAATACGTATATGTATGCATGTATGTATGTTTGTATGTATGTATTATGTATGCATGTATGTATGCGTAGGCGTGTGTAAGGTACTTCAGAAAACAGCAACTTCCTCACAGGTGAAATGATTCGAATATTTTAACAGTGTTAAATGAAAATAAAAACATTTAATAATTATCTTGTCATAATTATGATTTTTTTACTAATATAAAGTTTCATAATTCAGTGAATGTTGTACTGACGGCGCCCATCTCTCTCTAAGACAGTGGTCAGCAAACCTTTTTCGCAGTGGGTCAGATAACTGAAAGAATGACGAATGCAAGCCGCATAATCATTCTGTTCAATACTTGCACGCCGGAACGAAGGGTCAGGAGGAAAAAGACAAACGATTAAGTTTAGCATTCCGTGTTAATCATGGGGGGGGGGGGCATGCAAGTCACGCACAAAAAAACGAAGACAACTAACGTAAAAATTATCAAAGAAGATGACGTTAGCAAAAATCTAGTTTAATTAATCAATCGATTTTATTGGCAATAAATAGAAAAGTGCCGCAAGCCATGTAAAAAAAAACAGAAGATATTGCATCTATATACTGTTTGAATTTTTGTCCAAGACGACTTGAAACCTCTTCTAGCAGGCTGTTCTGAGGAGCAGAAACACAGACAGAGAATGCTGCATTTCTTCTGTTGAGACAAAAGCGACGATGGTACATCTTCTGCGGGTAGACGCAGAGACTGCGACTAGGGGTTGGGGTACAAAATTGCTCTAAATTTACATTCCCGTTGATGCTGCTGTATGCCAGAATCAGGTCCCCTCGCATCCTTCGCTGCTAAAGTGTGGACAGATTTAGTATTTGAAGCCGTTCTTTGTAGGTAAGCGTAGACAATCTGGTCACGCTCTAGTTATATAATATCTTTTTGAAGATACCAAGTTGTTGATTGGATTGCGTACTCAAGAATGGGCCGTACCATGTTTATTCATAAGACACACACACGCACACACACACAGAACACACACACACACACACACACACACATATATATATATATATATATATATATATATATAAGTTTTATATTTAAAATACAAATTTTATAACATAAAGCAATTGTAGTAGCTCAATAGTGTGAGGCTAGAGCTATGGTAGAAGAATATTTTTATTTAATTCAAACCACGTCAAATGTTAGGAAGAACAGTTTCATACCATTTCACAAAAAACTATTTTTTATTTCTAACATACAATTGTTTCGGCCTACTGCCAAGATATTTATAAAATGCTCCTGTATCCTATGCATTTATTTTTTTGGTAGCTATCTTCAGTGCTCGTATATAAACAAAGAAAATAAAGAAAAAGAAAGAAAAGAAAAAAGAAAAAAGAAAAAAGGGAAATTTTCAGGCAAGTAAAGCCTGGATTACAGTCCGTACTCATCATATTTGTTAATACTAATGGAGCTGTTAACTCCTAAAGGTTGAAGTCGCGATATCCACACGCCATGTGCGTTTATCTATTAGTTTTTTAAAATCGTTTGTCATCGACTTAGATATTCATTCTTAATCACAGGAAATATAAATAAATGTTTTAATTAACTGTTGTTGTTTTTTGTGTTCCGACCGTTACCATCAAATTTTCCTTATTTTATATGCCTTATCTACATTATACATTAGTATGTCCGTGGTCAACATATATATATATATATATATATATATATATATATATATATATATATATATATATATATATATATATATATAGTTATATCAGACCTAATGCGCACATATCTTAATGTGAGAAATTAGACACCATAAAAGGTTAATGAGATTTATGAAACTGACGTTTGGCTTTAAAGAACATATTTTAGCGTTCTAAACATAATATGTAAATTTAAATTGTATCACTTCTCGTGTTCCGTACGTTTTATCACACAAATGCAAGTACCATCCGTAGGTTTGATGAACTAAGTTTGCAGGTCTGAGGTCGCGGGCCTTATGTAATTCGGTAATCCCTGCTCTAGGCTAAGCTCTTTTTATAAGGTCTGAACATTTTCGCTGTACCCACTTTCACTTGCAGCGTTTAAATTTAAATTTGGTAACTGAGAAAATGTTCAAGTGTAATTGCTTCTGCTCCCCTTAAAACCTTGACCGGAACGCCTATGTATGCATGCATGTATTTATGAGTGTGCGTATGTATATATGTATGTGTGTATATATATATATATATATATATATATATATATATATATATATATATATATATATATATATATATATATATATATTATTATGTATGTTTCGTTGTATAAGACAAATAATAAATTATTTACTCTTTTTTTCCATCTTCTTTTCATGTTCTCATATGAATCCAATGAATTTGTTTTTTCCAATGGAACAAAGAAAACTTAATTGATAAGAACAAAAAATCAATACACACCAGAGCACATAAAAGCTACTACAAAATTGACTAAAAGATCCCCTGTCGGTCTTATACAACGAAACATGTCTAAAGGAATGTGTGCTGTCTCGATATATGTAGGTGTACGTATTTATGTGTGTATGTATTTATGTGAGAGGGAGAACAGTACCAACATCTTGGCTGCATATAACATATGTATGTGCATATGTATGCATGTGTATGTATATAAGTATGTATTTATATATTGAGTACATATACAATGTATATACAAACGAAAACTACTTATTGTTATTGATTTCTTTTTTTAAAGATCTATTGTGTACATAAACTTGTAAATGAGTAAATGTTGATGTATTTGACTAAGATTCATCTTTTCATGAATTGTTATTATTAATTCATTGATCATTTCGTCTTTTTTATACGACCATTAGTTTGATTATATTTCTTTTTTCACCTGAACAAATAAATAATACAATATATATATATATATATATATATATATATATATATATAATTCAATATATTGCCATATTGAATTTTCTTACTCACACTCCCTGCTCCGAATTCGTGGCCGTGGGCCGCCATCAATAAACGGCATCTCCTGCACAAAACGGTCATCATTTTTTTATTTTAAAGTCACATAAAATCTGTTTTTTATAGAAAATTGTATAATTAAAATTGATTCACATTAGCTGGAATACTTTTTAAATATCAAATAAAAATGGATTTTTTACTTGATTACTGAAAACGATAAAATAATTCCAATTAAAAAAAATGTTTTTTTTTTAATTTAATTATTTTAGCGTGCAATCATTTATATCGGTTTGAAACCGTCTGAATTAAACTTAAAATGTTGTTTATGACCGTTTCGTACAAGAGAAACAGTCGACTGATAGTGGCCCACGGTCACAAATTCAGAATAGGGGCGTGTGAGCGCGAAGATTAAATATTGTCAAATATATATGAGGAAGTAAATATGAAATAAAAATATCATACAAAATGGAAAATTAGTTTAGTTGATAAGCAAGGCAATATGCTAATAATAATAATGACACAAACACATCATAAAAGCTGGACCAAGAT
>OY744525.1:48964647-49162147 GCA_963556195.1 Sepiola atlantica | reverse complement strand
ACAAAAACAACAAAAAAAAGAAAACAACCAAAAGAATCGTTTTTGGCATCAGAAAATAAGCACAAAGTTTTCCGATTCTTATACCGATTCCGATACCGATTCTGATACCCCAAAAAGTTCTGAATTTTCCGATGCCCGATTCCGATTCCGGTTAATAGTCCCAACACTAATAGGAATTTGTTGCTTGGATGGAATACTCAAGAATGTGTCGTACCAGGGCCATGTATAGGGGTTGGAAAACGTATGCTGTTAGGCTTAGAAAGGATCTTTGGTAGAAAACCATCTCGCTTTGTTTCCCATCTCGATACAGTGACGTCTTTGTATGAAGGAGTTGTCCAAAACTGTACCAAGGCCTTTCCATTATCAACGTTGTTGAGTGGTTGAAGTGAAAAACCAATGTCTAGGGAGGGAAGGGTAGCAGTAGGCAGCGAGACGATAGGAAGATGACTGCATTTTACAGAGTTCAGCGATAAATCCCAGCCTGAAGACCAAGACCAGATTTTGTTGAGATTATCTTGTAGTTAATCATAGTTGCTTCCAGGTGATACCAACTTTTCATCGTCCGCAGAGTAGTGCTTTTTCGGTCATATATAAAAAAGAGAAGGTTTAATGGTTTATGTGTTTTGGTGCTACCAGATCAGGCTGTCTGAAAATACTGGCTTCCTGACCTAAAATGCACCAAACATTGATGTTATTGTTCCCCCCCCCTGTTTCCCTTTGCAAAACTCCATCATGTTATGCAAAGCCAAAAACAAAAACAACAATTTTCCTCTACAAAACAGTCAAACCAAACACCATGAATAAATATTTGAACGAAAAGGGTTGATATGCCATAAAACAAAACAATCAAACCAAACACTATGAATAACTATTTGAACGAAAAGGTTTGATATGCCATAAAACGAAACAATCAAACCAAACACCATGAATAAATATTTGAACGAAAAGGGTTGATATGCCATAAAACGAAACAATCAAACCAAACACCATGAATAAATATTTGAACGAAAAGGTTTGATATGGCATGAAACAAAACAATCAAACCAAACACCATGAATAAATATTTGAACAAAAAGGTTTGATATGCCATAAAACAAAACAATCAAACCAAACACCATGAATAAATATTTGAAGATATAAAGAACTTGAAGCATAAAACCTCTTACCAAAATTACAGAATTCGGCATTAAATAACCCGAAAAGAGTTGATATGCTGTAAAACAAAACAACCAAACCTTGTTTATTTGTTACAGAAATCGATATTTTAACAGTTAGGGATTTCAAATTTATTTTAATAAGTATTAAATTTTTTTATGGAATTTAATGACACTATTCAAATTTCCCTTCAATTCCCTCTGGGGTTACTAGTGTTCAATCATCGCTTACCAGGGATGCAATTGAAAACGAAGACTTATACCAAGATCAAACACAACTTTTCTTGAGTTAAATTTTATGAAGTATACAATATTGGTAATAATATTGTATCAGTGTTTTTTAGAATATTGTAGGGTCAGCATTCATGCTAGATACCCATGAAAAGTAAAGATGATTTCGTACTTTATTTTAGAAAAAAAAAAAAAAGATAAAAGTAAAAATATGGGGTTCAGGATTGAGAGAAGAGCGGGGTGCAAGCTAGTTTCTTATATTTCAAAATTATCAATCGCAGCCCCAAAAATTACTCAGCAAATGAAGAGACACAATGTTATTGTGACTATAAATGCTGAATACAGCAATTTAGTAATAAAACCATTTGTAAAAGTCAACACTCTGGATTAGAACAAACATTTTAATTGCCTCAGTCTAGAAGGATTCCTCCTTCATTGACTTAGGACAGATACTACACTTTGCTCCTAGCTAAAAGTCAATTATTTATACAATAAAAAATGCAATAGTGTAAAGTACCAAAAATAACTTCTTAAAAGTCCTATTTAAAAGAAATAATTTCATTACAAAATCCAATCCATCATAATGCATTTCGGTTTATTCGTGAACAAGTCAGCTATTTGAAAATAACAATGCTTTAAAATTTGAAAGGAATTTGGAAGCTTTTAAACCGTCGAATAGAAAGTCACTTAAACTGGCTTTAAAATTCTTAGCAATGATTATCAATTTTGGCAATTTTCGTGGTCAGGCGACCACGAAAATTGCCAATGCAACGAACTACAGGTGTGTTGAGATTCACACGTAACCTTTAAAAGTTATTAACTAAAATCGACCTTTCATTATTACCTTTTCTTTTGATAACTTAATCCAGTTTATTCAGAATTCGCAGGTGTAACATTTGCTCATCGTTACACACACGAGACATGACACCTGAAAGTATTTTTAAACAAAACTTCTTCTTTCCGTGTCATTGAAGCAAGTGGTCAAACAACAGTTTCCAACTGTTTTACGCAGCCCTTTGCTTATTGTTGTACTCTGCACGATCTTTCAAGCTGTATTGGTTGGGCTGTAGATGGCAGACAAGGCAGTGTTGCATCGTATGGTCCTCTTCTCCAGATTCACAGATGGTTGGGTCAGTTTTGTTGTGTCATCTAGTCATAGCAACTTTTAATCACCCCATTCCCGTTCTCAGATAGTTTAGTTTTTTCCCCACTGGGGCCAGGATTCTTCTGAACCAGGGATGGAGGGCTTCAGAAGTGGGGATTCCCGTGTCAGTAGGAGGGGCCATTTTCTAGCCGTCTGGCCCACAGCTGTAGTCTAGTCTCTTCCTGAGATGTTGTTAGGGGTTTGAAATGGCTGAGGAAGCTTCTCCTTGACTCCATGAAGGAGATGGCATTCATCACCGATAGCCTTTGTGATTTCTACTTGGCTGGCAACTTCCCATCTCACATCTGGAGATGCAGGTTGTTCAGATTGGTAGACTTCAGGCAGCCAGTGATCAAGCGGCATGTTGGTCAATGAGTCTAGTTGTCATGCATGCGTTGAAACAAAACTAATATTGCAAGTCACCATATAACTCCAATCATAGTGTTATATTTATCTATAAGCTATCTAGGGGTTATTTTTTGGACTAGTTATATTAAAGCAATTATTGATGAAAATGATTCTTTTATTTTATAACGAATCGAGCTACACAGTCACATACTTGTTTCCAATTTCACTAATTTGGGGCCAATGTGGCCACACTAAGTAAATATACGAAATCCAATACATTATAACTTTGTTGCGCCATTTATTTTCAAGCTGCTTGTTTAAACTTGAGGAAGATATTTAGAAATGTTGGTCATAATTTCAACCCCTAACATTAAGTAGCTTGCGCTGACCACACTTGTGTATGAAGCTGATACTATCAGCTGTGGAACTTCGAAAAATGTTTGGAAAACTCATGCAAGATGAAGACGTCAAACCCACCACCATCAAGCACTGAACAGCTTGCTTGCTGCCTGAAATTTGGATTCTCTCAAGTTGGTCCTAGTGACTTGGGTAGAACTGGTTAGAATACACTGCATGCTTTTCTTGGACTACACGCATGCCACTGTTGACGCCCCTACATATATGACTATGCAGTTTCTCATCTGAGAAAGTTAGGGGCCAAACACACAAATATACATACAGACGTAATATATTTATTTAGATGTGTATGAAAAATATACATGCATATAAATGTATCCATCTTTTTATTGCTACTGAAAGACGGAATTTTCAATCAATGTTATTTTTTCTAATTTAGTTGTTCAAAAAATTATACATATTCTTAATCGGTTTTCATTTTGATTTTATTTATTAGTAAATTCCACGGTGAATTTAATAAATTATTCTGCATTTATTAGATTCAATTGCAAGTTTATTTTTCATTTATTTAATCCTTGGAACACCCACTATAAATTATTACAAGTAAAGGCTATCATAAAAGTAAACACGAAAGAAATGTTGGATATTTGCAGTAGAGCTCTGCCACCAGTGATCGAAAAATGAGTTTTGCGAAAACAATACGTTCACCAGTCGTGCACAGTGCGTGCACGTGCACACGACCTATGACCTACTTTTGTGAGTTCTGTCTAGTTTGGGTTAAATTTAGGGTTAGACTGTACAAAATGAAGAATAAATGCCACTGTGGAACGCATCGTGGAATGGTGGACAGCTATCTGTATGAGTGTGTGTTGAGGCAGAAATATTGGGTTGGCCAAAAAGTTTGTTCGTTTTTCGGCTCCTGTCAGTTTAGTTAAAAACATAACCGAGTTTATGAAATTGATTTTTCATGCTTGATTTGGAAATCTTGAGAATGTCTGCGATTTGTCTGGTTGTCAAACGGCAATTTTGTTCAACTATGTCTTTCACTTAATCACTGTCGATGAGTCAGAGAGAGGAGCATCTCTCACTGAAAAATTACTTTTGGAATCGAGCAAACCATTTCATCAGTAGCAGGTGTGATCATGAATGTCTGATCATTATATCTTTTTGACATCTCCGCTCTTATTTTATACTCTCTCTCTCTCTCTCTCTCTCTCTCTCTCTCCCTTTCTCTCTCTCTCTCTCCCTCCCTCTGAATAAAAAAAGATAGAAATAATCTATCATAAACAAATGGATTATCACCACATTTAACCTGTAGCTTAAGAGGACAAGAGTGAAAAAGTGAAAAAGTAAAAGAGTTATATATACTAGCAAACATATGCTCTCTTCGGTCGCATACTTTTGCTAGTTGTTTTATTTAATTGCTCAGTAAAATGGGTTTGTTTTTTGTTTTTTACAAAAAAAAAGAAAAAAACGAAACGAAAATCACCCCATCCTTTACTTTAATAAATAAAACATGGAATAATAAAAACATAGTTTCTGAACAAAATTTACCCTTTATGGCGTAAAATGTAAAACAAAAAAACGAGAAAAATATTTTTAATACATCTTGAAATCTGAAAAAAAACAAAACAATCATGAGTGTATATTTGCGAATATTAATTTATTAGAAGCTTTTAAACAAATCAATTATGTAAATTTGAAAGATGCGTGATGTTTGGGGAAGTTTTGGAATGGGTATATGTAGGAGCTAATAAGTAGATATAAAAAGAAAGCGATCAAAACTAATAATATAGTTTAGTACAATTAATAGAAGTATAGTTTTGTGCTTCAGACAGATACCAAATCTCCATTAGTAATAGACGTACAATAGTACAATTAATAGAAGTAATAATATAGTTTCGGCTTCAGACAGACAGATACCAAATCTCCATTAGTAATAGATATATTTATTTACTTCAATTCACCCCAAACAAAGCACATTGTCACTGAGGCATAGGGGGCTACTGTGAACTAGGGTTTAGATTTAGAGGGACATCCTGTATGGGGAGTTGTGCAGCGAGATGCTTGTTCACATTACATTTAAATTTCTGAATTTTCGTGCAGTCGGAGAAACAGGGAAAAGAAAGTGAATTTCAAAGGCAATTGGTTCAAAGAAAGAGGCTATTAGAGTAGAAAGCCTTCCAGCATTTGCAAACCTCTACAGTGAAGGGGTGTGATTTTGCTGCTTGTCATGTTGGTCGGGGGTATTTACGTTGAGGGGGCACAAGTGCAGCAAGTTCGTCGGAGCACATTCCATTGAAGTACTTGTAAAACAAGCACAGGGATACAACATTTCGGCGATGCGAGAGGGATTGGAGCTTGGTAGACAGTGTGGGATCTGTTAGGTTAGAGACTCTTTTTTGGACCCTTTTGGACCCAAATATATATATATATATATATATATATATATATATATATATATATATATATATATATTGCACAGGAAGATGCTAATTTTGAGTTTTGTCTTTTTGTTTGTTTATATATATATATATATTTTATATTTAACAGGCTTAGCAAACTCACTTTTTCCTGATTTAAATGATATAACCCGAGCTCAATGGGCGATCCAACGGGTCGCATATTTTTCTAGTATTGAATAGAAGCATAATATTTTAGATGCATCCAAGCATTTCTAAAAGAGGTTCTGTCCGTCGGTGGTCTGTCATGCTGAAGTGTGAAATAGCATTTTCGTTGGTCTGTTAAGCTTACCTTTAAAATAAGACTTTCATTTGTAGAGTGCAGATCTCAAGAATATCCCATTGTTTTTTTCCCCCAGTTTTTTTTCTCCCTTATTTGCCATTTTTTATTTCTTTAATTCCTTCTTTTCTTGGGTAATATATTTTGTCAACGCCTGCGGCCCGTGAATGAATTATTTCTCTGAAGACGCGCTCTCTAAAAAAGAAAGCAAAAAAATAAATAAAGAAAGAAAGTGCAACCGTTCGAATCAATTATTTTGGAACAATTTATTATGACACAGTTGAAGAATTAGATGCCATCTGAGACAATTTTGATTATTCTTTTTCTTCTCTTTCCATTCTTTTATTTTTTTTTTCATTTAATATTATTTCCCAAAGATTTTATTTATTGGGAAGAACTTTGGAATCGTGTATTTGTATTATTGTTTTTTTTTTTTTTTTTCCCTTTTTTAATATTCCATCTAGCTTAGAAGAAATGAAAGAAAAAGATAAAATTTAACCTCAATGAAGACAAAAAAGAGGTAAATAATTACAGGAATGTTTTGACAGCGTTGCAAAATTTGATTTAAGATGACATTGAGCAGGCAACTGCAAGAAACAAAAGTCAGTCCTCTTAACTGACATCAGTCACGATGCACACACACACCCACACACACACACACACACACACACACACACACATATATATATATATATTTATATATATTTACACATGTGTATATATCCAGATCCAAAATGCCAGATGAAAATATTTGGAGGGGGCATTCCAGTATTTAGTTCAATAGTTTTCAATAATATTGATATGATATTGCACCACAAAACACTTCACTATATTATTTTGTGTGTGTTCGTATATTACAGAGTGTTCGGAAAATCGATGGCGTAACTTCGGGATTACGTTCTATATGGAAAATAATGAAGATAGTTCCCATAAAAATAGGTCCCGAAACGCTTGGTTTTTCTGTTCACACATTTTGTCACAACTGCCCTTCTGACCCCACCAGACAACTCTCCTTTAACGCTTCTAAGTAGATTAAAACAGAAAACAACAATTGTTTTAATACGCCAACCTTCAATATACAACACTACTACTACTACTACTACTACTACTACTACTACCACTGCTACTACTACTACTAATACTACTAATACTGCTACTAATAATAATACTAATAATAATAATAATAACACTTATAGGTTTAAAACTATTGATCAAAATTACACAAAATTTAGCAAGGAACGATAAAAATTATACGACTATAACTATTACTACTACTACAAATGAAAAAAAATAATAATACTATTAATAATAACTAGCGGGACCCTGTGGAAATTCCACAGTGTTTTCTACATCAATCTGTATAATTTACTGTTAATAATATTATCCGGTGGCTAGAAATAGGCACATATTTTACTCACCAAAATTTTGCGTGACGGGATGTAAGTATATATATTTATTCATATTACTCGGTTACCAGGGCAAAAGCTGTCTCTTCAGCAGTCACCATTGGTCGCGACTCCCCTCTAACACGCACCCTCCCTCCCCTCTCCCTACCCTCCCCCCGTTGTCAGGGGCAAATCTTAAATAGGAGTGTCAGATCGTGACACACAAAATAAATACCACACACTCTATCGTATTAATATATAAATAATAATAATAAGAAGAAGAAGAAGAAGAAGAATAAATTTTAAATATTAAAAAAAAATAATAAATAAATATCGTAAGCCTGAAACCGTTTCCGCGTCCCCTCCTCCTTCCACAATGTCCCCCTTCCACGCTGAAGCAACAGTTGCAGGTTTAATGGTTTAATTAAGTTAATTTTGATCTATTTAACGACTGCATTTAGTTAGGTCAGTGGTAAAGTCACAACTTTTCACCTAGGTGTTACGGTTTCGATTCCAAGTCTCTCCGTCCAATTTATTTGTTGTTTATTTATTGAATTTCTTTAGGAGCGTGACACACGAACACACACGCTATCGTATTAATATATAGATAATATTAATAATAATAATAATAATAATACTATTAATAATAATAATAATAATAATACTATTAATAATGATAATAATAATAACAATGATGATTATGATGATGATGAAACTGCAAGAAATCTCATAAACTGCCCCCCAAGCACACAATGCAATGGCACCAGTCTCGGCTGATACCACACAAATGATTGTGAAGAGTCAAGGAGGATAGAAAGACCGAGGAGGGAGAGCCCTAACAAGACCTCCAGTAAACGACTGTTGCAATAACGCAAAATGATTTGCACCAGTTATCGAATGAAGCAGAGAGTGCTGGAAAATCTGGGGAGACTTGTTGTCACTCAGACTCCAGGGAACACTACTTTTTATCGCAAGTAAGCAATCACTTATGATGACATGTGTGAAAAGTCCTAGTGAGTCAATAATAAACACTATTTAGATTTAAAACGATTGGTCAAGACTCAAATTTGGCATGAAGAAAAGTTGAGATAAAAAGTGCAAATCTATATACTACTACTACTACTACTACTACTACTAATACTACTACTACTACTAATAATAATAATAATAATAATAATAATAATAATAATAATAATAATAATAATAATAATACTACTACTACTACTAATAATAATAATAATAATAATAATAATAATAATAATAATAATAATAATAACAACAACAACAACAACAACAACAACAACAACAACAACAACAACAACAACAACAACAACAACAACAACAACAACAACAACAACAACAACAACAATAATAACAATAATAATAATAATAATAATAATAATAATAATAATAATAATAATAATAATAATAATAATAATAATAATAATATAACGTATAAATTATCTTGTCAGAACGAAAATGCCTTCTAAGCTTATAAATGAATCAAACTTTGCTCCTGACTGGGCAATTTTCATTTGTTATTATTGCCCCATGTTATTGGCAATATAATAACGTACTTCGCTACAATTAATTTTTCAAATTAATTAATCCCCCCCCCCAGACAACTGATAAAATGAAATGTTTTTAAATAATCACCTAAAATATAAATCATCAAAAGGGAATAACTCGTATTTTTTAATTGAAGAATATAACAAGAGTAGTCTACCTTACGACTGAAATTTCCACTTCTTTTTCTATAAGTGTTTAACGAATGTGCCAACGAATAAAAATTAAAAAACTAGAATCGCTTCACTGCATCCCGGGCAGCGCCGGGTAGGTATAACTAGTAATAATAATAATAATAATAATAATAATAATAATAATAATAATAATAATAATAATAATAATAATAATAATAATAATAATAATAAAATGTTTAAAAGAAAATGGCTGAGAAAATTGGCTAAAAATTCCACCAAAAAAGTCGTATTAGCCTTCAGCACGTAGGCATGTACGTATTTATTAACTCGAATGCTGCAGCTCATCTCGTATGATTTAACTACGGAATGTCCTCTTTCGATGTTTGTATTTCTGTAACCGATAATGCTCCAATCGATCAGCTTGTTAGCTGTGGCTCCACAACGAGGCTGCGTGTCTGGATAACCATTGATGTAAACAGTGGGTTACCCGTGTGTTCACTCTGCCGCTCCCTTTGATGTGACCTCCTTTAGTGACGTGCCTGGGGGGTGAAGGAAAGTCCATGATGGTGACGGGAAATAATTTATAAATCATGTTATCAAATCCTCAGCACTATGGGTGTTCCGCCTTTCCGGTATTCGTTAAAATCTTATTAATCAATTAAGACAATTCATGCTAGCCAACCGTATGGTGCGCTGCATCGACAGAGCCTTAAAAATAAATCATTTCCAACATTTCCAGATAGGTTGTTCGCCGTTACTCCTCATTGATGAGTTCTTTATTTTTTTGTTCATTTTTCTTTTGCCTTTAGTTTTAAATTCTTCAAATTAAAAATTTTCATTTATGATTTAAGCTTTGAGCAGAGTATTTATTTACCTCCTCTCCAGGAGGTTAGGCACAAGGCCAGTTTTATCTTACTCCCACAAGGTAAGATGTGATCCAATGTCGGGTCGGGTCGGGAAAGTGGGACTTGAAAAGCCAGCGCCTGAGAAGGTGAGCACTCTGGCCATTAAAAATTGCCTGGGCAGCCCTGTCGGCATTCCCTGGTAGGGGCGCCTCAGGCAGTAAGCAATAAACTTACTCCTCCCCAAAGAGGGGAGGCAAAGCCTGGGAGGGTGCACCTCCTAGAACTGCACAGGACAGACCCATTGACCGGCGTAAATCAAGCCCCGAAGGCCAAGACAATACCAGTCTATGGGGTGCAGTATCCATCGGAACAGATACTACACTTTGAGAGTAGCTTAACGAATTGTTCTGATAAGCTCCTAGCACTGACTTTCACTCCCAATCTAAAATGGTTGACTTATATCCAATTTGTTGTTAAAAAAAAATTGTTGGATAATTTGTTGACATCTATACAGACGATACAATTGTCTATGGCAGCAGTTCGAAGAGCATTAATGATTATGATCTTGCTTATTGGTTCTTTTCATGTGGTACAATGGAGAACAAACGAGGTTGTTACTTTTAACACCTCTAATACCAAGCGTCTCTCCTTTCACCACCAACGCTCAGATCCTTGTTTTTCTTCAGTGGAAATGAATGA
Source organism: Sepiola atlantica (assembly GCA_963556195.1). NCBI lineage: Eukaryota > Metazoa > Mollusca > Cephalopoda > Sepiida > Sepiolidae > Sepiola > Sepiola atlantica. Next base: position 49,151,542 of record OY744525.1, on the reverse strand, counting down.
CTTTCTCCTTGAGGTTGGCCCTTGTCTTGATAAGCTTCTAAGACTGATTTTCACTCCAGATCTAAAATGGAATAATAAAATGTTAAAAAAAAAAATCTGTTGCTAAGGTTGCTGGAAAAATCGTTGGATCAATCTATGATCCCAGAAAGTAGCTGATTTCTGATCCAATCCTCTACCTATTTAAGAATCAGATATGTCTCACGATGGAGTACTGCTGTCACATCTGGGGAGATTTCACTCAGAGAACTCTTTCTCGCCTTGACATAGCAAAAGATCGACTTCGCAATCTAGTGGGAGATGATCTGTTCTGTTCTCTACAGCTTCTTTCTCGCAGAAGAGACGTTGCTAGTCTTTCTCTACTCTATTGTTATTTTCCGTGAAAGGTGCTTGATCGAGGTTTAATCTCTGACTTCTTGTAAAACATTCACAGCAAGAAAACGTCCTTTTACCACAACTGCAAAAAAACTTTCCTTTATTTCTCTTTGTACCTTACATCAAACGGAATTTCCATGGACAGAGTTTCTTTCCAAGATTGGTTCCCTGTTGACTACAACATGGTCGTCTTCAAATCCAATGTCAACAAATATATGTTATAAAACTTCCTCCTGAGTAATAAAATTTTGTTCATTCCATTTGTTGCATAGCCGTCCCGGAATGGGCCGTGGCAGTTCTCGCTCCGTATACCTGTTCCGGAATGGACCGTGGCAGTTCTCGCTTAAACAACTGGTCATTTTTAACACCAAAAATGTATATGTTGCATACCTTTTAATCTCGTACCTTTACTTCTTCGTTGCATAGGGGCGCCGTCTCGATGTCGTCTAATGGTTGAATTCTTTCTTCTTTCTTTCTGCCGTGAACCTCGCCGTCCGTTGTGTCTGCAACAAAACCTTTATAACACAAATTCACGAGGCAAAAATCTTTTAGTTTTCATTTGTTTATTTCAGGTGTTAGTTATCGTCGCTGCCGCCGGAGATATTCACTAACACCGAGGGAGAGACCAAATTACTGCTTTATCGTAGTTAATTGCTATTTAAGTCTTTAGCCATTCGAGGCGGGGGGGGGGGGGGAGAAGAAATCTCATGCCTGTATTCTCTTAGGGAATTTAATTCTCCTAATCATGTTGAAGACTACATAGAGAAATCGTCCGTTCGACCCGCTTCCAAAACCCAGACTGGCAAAACACAGCTTCCCACACAAAAGCCCGTGACGTTACAGAGCCCCTATCGCAGGTGCACACTGACCCTTGATCTGAGGTCTCGTCAACGTGGTGACTCTGTCAGCGTCTGTGAGCTCCGACTGTGAGAACAGCCTCATTCTGCACTCGACTGTACAGGTCCACCTGCACTAAATCGCGCAAGCCAAGCCAAACGATTTCCAACACAAGATGCGTCCAGCCTCACAGGGCCATTATCCAACACATTCATCATTTTCAATTCTCTCATAATATTGATCATCATTCAACTAGCAATCTATCCATTTCATTAATTCTTATCCTCGAGTGTTTTTTAGCCTTGATAAGTGGTGACGCATTAGTATAAAAAAGAATTCTGGACTCCAATGTAGTGATTAACTATGGGTTGTTTGTGGGCTGTACCATCAATTTGCATTTCATTATCATCTTTTTATCACAACGACCTTGAGGCCAGAAGCCTCACATGGGCATCTGCAAGCCACCATTGCTAAACACAAACTAATTTAACTGCTGACTATAATCATAGGATCAGCTCAGGAAACCTAGTTATATGGCGGTGGTCTTACCGTCAATGTTTTGACTTCTAAACACGACCCTAACTTTGTGGCCGTGTTGGAAGAAAAACAGAGTTGAGGGTAGGTTTTCATGTCCATAGATTTCCAGTCGGTTTTTACATTTGCATTTATTAACGATATTAGTCTTATATATATAAACCCTTGGTCAAAAATGACGAGAGAAAGAAAATTATGCTTCACCAATGTTCGCACTAATATTCATATAAAATCATAGAATTATGTCAGTAATTAAATTTTTCATATATAAATAATCATCATCATTTCTGATGATTTAAAGAAAAAAAAACACCAACCGTTGACTTTTTATTTAGAGTGGATAATTTTTTTCTGAATTCATTTCAGATGGTGGGGGTTGTCTGACTTGCTATTTGCCTTCTTGCTGTCCCCAAAACACTTGAAATGGTTTCGTCTGGCACAGCTATTTACTCATGTGACGGGATTATTTACATGTAGCGATTACATAACATGAAAGAAGTACATTTATTTATATATATAAAAATCTCCCTCTATATATATATACACAAATAAATACACATTGGTCTTTATTATAGAATGAGAGAGTATATATATAATATATTCATATGCATATATATATATATATAATATACATATAATATACAAAATATTCATATAACATATAAGTGAAACTGATATACAGAGAGATATCTAACATTTATATTAGATATCTTCTATATCTATAAAACTCAAGGTCTGTGTGTGTGTGTGTGTGTGAAAAGTAAGATAATCTACATAAAATCTAAACATGTATTCATATGTAAAATTTACTGGGGAAGACAATGGAAGTGTTCCCGAATCTTTAAGTGTACTATTAAGGGAGCTATGAGAAACCAGCCCTCTTAAAACTTGTGGGGGTCGTCATGCCTTTTTTTGGTGATAACTTCCTCCACAAATAAAAATAAAAATAATAATAAGAAGACTTACATGCAATACCAACGGAAGTTTATTCACTGAAATAAACCATTAACAAATATAACATATTTCCTTTTGTAATGAGTTCAGAAGTCCTTTCTTTAGTTTCAGGGTAAGTAAAAAGGAGAATGTCTTTTGTTTTGTTGAAATGCTCATGTGTTATAAAATGTTAAGAGAGGCAATAGGTAATGTTCGCCTGTGTAATTGTATGAAGCGCGCGAAAGGTGAAATGGAAGAGTGATAGTAAGACGCGTGTAACCTCCGAATGAAGAGTCAGTTGAGAGAGAGGGTTTGATGTTTGTGTGTGCTTAAATACTATTTGGATAGGCTCCAGCGAGCTTAAGGAGAAAAGTTTAGAAAAATGTCTTTGGAGAAATCCCATTGGACAGAAATATCACGTGGTGTGCTCCCTACTACGTCCGCTCGTTTTGAGTTGATTTCATATATAAGACCACGCCGGAATTTGTGTGGGTGTTATTTTTTTATCTTTCACGCGCCAATACAATTATATTCACACTGCGCGCCTAAATTGTATTTATCCCAAACAACAATTTTTATCCGAATCTTAACCGTGTCAACTGGCACAAACTTCAAATATTTTTATGAAATTTAAATCATATGTATACAAGTTTCTGGGGAAGACAATGGAAGTGGTTCCGAATGTCTAAGTGCCTTCCTAATCTAAGGGAGCTATGGGTTCGAACCTCCTTTAAACCTACAACTATACCATATTTTGATGAAATTTATGTCATATGCATAAAATATTATCCGGGGAAGACAATGAAAGTGGACACGAATCTCTATGTTACTTTCTATGTGCTGAATATCTACATGCCCCATCACTAAGTTACTCATGGGGACAGAAACCCCCTAAAACCTCAAATACATATGCCTGATTTGAATAAGATTTAAACCAGATGTATAAGACACTAATCCAGAGAGACTTCTAATATTTCAGCTTCTTCTGATATTAGGGGCGAAACAAAGAAAATAATATGGTGTTATGTGAGAAAGTACATTATAGGGATCCTCATTCAATCCCTAGCCAGGTCGGGTCACTCTGCTAGTTTTATATCATATAACGTATACATAAAATGTATAACATACATATATATATAAATGTATCCCTAGGAACTTTGATTGATGAAGCTTTAAAAAGAAAGCAGTAACTAGTATATATATATATATATATATATATATATATATATATATATATATATATATATATATATATATATATATATATATATATATATACATCTTTGTAATATAGCAGGAAAAATCCCAGCAGAGTGCTCGATTAATTAAGAATGAAAGTTAAAAATTAAGCGCGTAATATTTATTTATTTTGGTACAGAAAAATTAGTACAACATTCGTACCGTCGGTTTCAAGCACAGAAGGACTTAGCCATCCGGCTCTCTTCAGCTTCTGTCGTCATCTGTTTCGGAAATGTGAAGTCACGTGTCACCTTATTAAACCTTCTTTACACTAAATTTAAACAAACATAAATATATATATATATTTTCTTTTTTATATTTTTTTATATCTCTTTAACTCTCCTCCGGTTTAAATCTCAACTGTTACTTATATATATATTCATCCTTCCCCCTTTTTTTCAATCCTTATTACACCTTCCTTACACTAAATTTAAACAAACATACACAACACTCTAAGCAAATAACGCGTCCAAACGAGAGTGACACGTGACTTCACATTTCCGAAACAGATGGCAACAGAAGCTGAAGAGAGCCGGATGGCTAAGTCCTTCTGTGTTTGAAACCGACGGTACGAATGTTGTACAAATTTTTTTGTACCAAAATAAATAAATATATATATATATATAATAGACTGATAACTTCCAATGACCATTTTTTCATTCTTTTTTCAAAAATTCACATAGCTTTACAGTCCATTTCGTACACACATGAACAACTAAAAGTAGATATAACTTGGATTTTTCATTTTTGCTATAGCTAAATACGCACATGATACCAAGCTGAATCACCTGATTGAATCCAGTTTCATTTCACAAATTAAAACAGAATAACACAAAGGCCTGATTTCTTCCAAATATTTATCATTATTGCAAAACAAATTATAAACGAACACTAACTCACTATATTTGACACTGGGTAATCTAAATTCAGTATCTCGCCCGCTTCCCTTTTCCCTTTGTTTCCTTTCCTCGCTTCCCATCTTCTTTCATATCCGACCTACTTTATTCTCTTTTTTTGTTTCTCACCACCCGGCTGATACCAACACTTATCACTTCCTTTATCTCCTCACTTTATTTTCTCCCATTCTTTCTGTAAAGCTCCATTTCACCTAAATAAAATGTTCTTGTTAATATTATTTAGTTTGTTTCCTTGCTAATCTACTCATTGCATATACTAGCCATTTCATATATATATATATATATATATATATATATATATATATATATATATAATTTTATTGTGTAGTCAAACTTAAATGTTTAAACACAATAGATATTAGATGATCTTAAGGTTCCAATATGTAATTTCAGATATATAATGAATTAAAGCAGTTTCCAACAAAAAATCTCGTATCTGGCAAATTGGTTTTAATTTTTAAATATAGCGGCCGTTTCTTCATAGCGATACAATCAGAACATTGGTGATTACAAAGCCTGAACCTTATTAACATAATGAATCTTCAGAAATGCAAAAGAAAACGACTTACTATTGTACATTCTAACCAAAACATCTTCGATATATGTGTTAAATAAACCTCCCAAATCCACCATCTTTAATTTTAGAAGGTTAGTCTCGTTTTCGATTGAAATAACTCACACACAGTTATCCTTCCTTTCAAAGTCACAATAATCATTAAAAAATGAAATACCGAAATTTGCAGAAGAAAAAATACAATTCTGATCTAAGGGAGACAATCTACTCGTGTTTATATAAGAATAAAAATCCCGATTATCTCCCTTAGAACATAATTTTAAAGCAAGTCAATTTAACAAAAATAATAATCCGGGATAAAATGAAAGATCAGATTTTTCCAATATCTATTCTTATATCTCTCACCCATTCATACTATTTTTTGCAATATTTAAATCATCATTTCCATATTTGTGAGAATTAAATTTGACTTGTACTCTAATTTGTTTAGCATTAATAGATGTTTAATGGTTTATAATGGTATCAAAACATTTAATAGTAAAATGGAAATGTATAGATTATATTATCGCTATTACATCATAGGATACTCATGGAATAAATAATAACTAAAAATAATGTGTTAAAAATGACACCTTTTAATAACATATATTCATGTTCAGTTAAATGTTCGTTACTTCTAAATGTATATATATTATTTTATTTTAATTCCGTGTATTTGAGTTCATTTAAAAGTGTATTAATGTCATACAATGGTATCTCTAGTCTATATATATTGTTACTACTAAAGATTAAAGAGTTTGTTATTTCTTAACATATATTTCAGTTAAAAGTTGTTTTACATTACTGTCTATTATTGATTTTTAATTTATTAGTTCATTATCTATTATCCAAATCTATTTCACAAATAGTTTAGAATAAATAATTATACAGTAAAATTATAATTTTGTTAAAAAAATACTGAGTTTTTGTTCAAATTACTGTTCTAGATTTTTTTCTATATTTTGAGAAGGTGAATTTTGATTGACGCATACAATATTGGAGTACTTCTGATTTCCTATTAATGAGGTTATCCTCAAATGATATAATCTGAAACGATTTCAGAATATATAGATTACATGTCATAACTTTTCCTGGTGAGTATATTTTAGCTCTAACTATAATCGACGGTTTCAATTTATATTAATTGTTGTTATCTTTAAATTACCTTATATGCTTAGCTAATAATGTTGTGTTATTATTTGAATTCTCTTGTCGCCTTATTTGGAATGAGGTTTAGTGATTGTTGTATCTAGTTTTGAATTAGCAACTGGTTCCTCCTATATATGACCTTATTTTATTCCTTTCTATCACTTCATATTTATAAACTATCTAAGATGTTAGACATTTACTTTGAAGGGACATTCATTAGCTAGTCTTCAGTTTCATTGAGGCGCTGACTGAAGGTTACAGTTGTTATTTATTACCTCAACTGTTATATTTCTATTTATCTTAGTATTGAATGATGCTATTATAAATTAGACTAATTTTGAGAAGTTTAGTATGATAGTTTGATTGTGGTTTCATTAATGATCATACCTAATTCTGAAATTCTTTTCTATGATTTAATAGAATTCCGTTGGAATGTTAGTATATGTTTACTGTATGGTGGCTGGAACCAATCAGAATTTCTATGTCTATTTTTCTTAGTATTACTGCCATAATTATTATTGATTACTCTATTTGATAAGAGATTATGTTATATATATATGTATGTATTTATATATATATATATATATATATTTAAATGTTGAATTAAATTAAAGATAATTGAATTATCGTTTAATAATAATCTATCGTGATAATATAAAGCTCAATATATTGAATAGAGCAATCAATTCTAGAGATGAAAGATGAGAATAAAAAATTGTAAAGATACAATATTTATTAGAACATCAAAAGTTCAGAGCAAGGAGCTTCATATCCTTAATCCATGGATTTTCAAAAGTTAAACTATTTTCATCAGAGGATAGGGAAAAAACCGACAATGTAATTGTAAATATTATCGGCAACATTTAACTTTGAAAATTTTACATAAAATCAAACAAAATAAAGACCAATATATATATATATGTATATATATATATATATATATATTATCAAGAGAAAGTAATATGCTGTTTTTTGGTATTTTTATCTATTTCTGTATTTATGGCATAGTTTCTCAAAAATACACATACAATAGTCATGAAGAATAAATATAGTAAAATACTATAAAATTAATCGTTCACAAATGTTTTCTAATAATGGTTCACAATTACGTGAAAACCGCACTAATTAAAACTAGCAATTCAAACCAGAATCATGTGTAGCACACTAATGAAAGCTGCCACGTGACAAGTATGGAATAGGGTTTGTTAAAATCTTATCATCAGAGGAATTACATAGATGGATAAGTTGCCAACTTATCCATCTATGTAATTCCTCTGATGATAAGATTTTAATCTTTGAAAAGCCTTGGCTTAAGGGAAGAAAAATAAACATGTTTTTACCGAGTACACCTTGCATTGATCAATCGAAGTTGAAATAGAATTTTTATTCGTACGTGTTTATCCCTCTTCTTTCATTCATCTTTATATATATATATATATATATATATATATATATATATATATATATATATATATATATATATATATAATAATGGAATCCGTGGAACAGTTGTATATAGACACACTGATGATTCTTGCTGAAAATAAAAAAGTAATAAATTATTCAAGCTGGCTTAATCAGTGAGCACTCTGAATTTTCTATCTGTGCTATAATGAAAAGTTCTTCCCCTTGGAAATTGAACACGCTTTGAAGATTACTCTGTTTTTAACCATAAATAAGATTTATTTCACTCTCGTTCATATATCTGTCACAGTGACCGCATTAATAAGCACTTGATAGTCAACTATGACGTGGGTCCGGAGTTCAAATCATGCGATAGGTGGAACTGTTGTATATAGTCATACTGATGAATCTCGGGGAAGATGAAACATGTGGATATTAAAATAATATTTTTTAAGCGATAATAACACTGGTTTATAAAAAAAAGTTTTGGTCTGAGGCAAGAATGAGGATAGGTGTTTTTTGCAAATTTCGGTGTGCTGAATTCAAATTTATAAATAGTTTTGCTCTATCACCTCTAGTTTTCTGACTTTTAAATAGTCTTATTTTAGTATAAACAGAGAATAAATGTGCATATTTCAAGAGTTGCAGCAGCTTATAACAGATAAAACAGGATAGATAAAGAACACTGATTGAATAAATATACTTGGATGACACAATTACACAATTCATAGTACCACAGACAGTCAAAAGTGTGTTTTCTTAGAAGATCCGGTGTATTTTGCCTCAGGGATGTCACGCAAGAGCATCCAGCAGAAGTCTCCCATTATGCCAGGGTTCCATTTGCCTTGATAGTTGCTCTCCATCTTCGTAATGTCTTGGTGGAATCTTTCTCCATGCTCATCACTCACTGCTTCAAGGTTCAGCGTGAAGAAGTTCAGGTGGGAATGTAGAAAATGAATCTTGAATGACATTCGGCACCCCATATCCTCGTAAGACTTTAGCAACTTCTTAACTGCCAAAATCCGCCTTGAAATATAACTATATATATATAATGTAATGCTATCACTTACATTTAATGCATAATAACTAAAAAAAAAAGCCATAAGTCTCACAATATTATAATTAGCCCTGAATGGATATACACCTTTATGTACCGTATATGCAAAAAATGCACACTATGCATATCTAAAAAACTAGAGGTGATGAGTAAAAACGGATTTCAAATTTGAATTCAGCACCTCCAAATTAGATAAAAACGGGTATTTTTCTGCTTGCCTCAATTTCTTTGTAAATCAGTGTAATTAGTTATATATATATATATATATCTTTAATCACTTTTTCCAGAATTCTTGATTGTGGTTCTGAATATAGCCGGCGTCTAAGCAATAATGTATTTCTAATTTCAGATTTGGGAAGATTGTCAGATTTGAGAAGGTTGCCAGATTTGTGAGATTTTTGACTGACGTTCTGAACATGGCAGGAATCTTGGAGAATAATTTATTCCTCTGCCGGGAACAATTGTTCTGCCAGGAATATTATGTTGGGAATGAGAAGTGGGAGGGCTTGGAAGATGGTCAGCCTGGAATAGTTGAGCATTGGCTGTGAATTAAAAATACGAAATCTTTAATGAACCAAAAAAAAAAAAATACCCAAAAAGAAAAAGACACATCTATTCATTGTGAAATGGCATCGGATATAATTGAAGCTGAAATGGCGATGCAGGAACGTCTTTTCAGGAGAAAATTTGATTGCATTAATCAACTTGGCATTCAAGTCTGTAAAACGTAAGTTAATACAATTTTAAGCCATTGTTTGGCCTCCTCTACCTTCCCTTCCCACTCCCATTTCTTTACGGCTGAAGAAGAGGAAACATGATTTGACTGCGCAAATCGAATGAAAGGTTGCGTGGGAAAAGGGCGAGGGGGGTGTTCTAAAATGAAAGGGTTTGGATATTTCGTCACGAAATTTGATCGATTTTATTCAGCAGGTTCATCTTTCTTTGCACCATTTTAGCTGGGATTTGACTGCAATAATCATAAGGAAACCAGTAAGACCTAAATTTAATTTGAAAAAATAATAATAAAGAAAAATACCTTTCATGGGATACTTTCTAAACACACAAATATTTGATGTCTCTCTTTCACTTACTGTCATTTCATGTTTTTATCACTGTCACTTTCTCTCTCTCTCTCTCTCTCTCTCTCTCGTTCTCTCTCTCTCGTTCTCTCTCTCGTTCTCTCTCTCTCTTTCTCTCTCACTTTTTTCATTCGCTCTCTCTGTTGACTGATATAACACGCTCTTTCTCACCCATCCTTGTATACTAACATGTGTCAATTATTCTATCTCTCTCTTTCTCTCGTTCTCTCTCTCTCTCTTTCTCTGTCACTTTTTTTCATTCTCTTTCTCTCTGTGTTGACTGATATAACACGCTCTTTCTCACCCATTCTTGTATACTAACATGTGTCAATTACTCCCCCCCCCTCTCTCTCTCTCTCTCTTCCCATCCACATGTGTTTCAACCCTTTTTCTTTTCGTCCACCCCGTGCTTCTTCACAGCTCTGTGTCCGAATGCATGTCTGCCCATGTTGTTGCTATATGAACTAACTAACGTAAACGTAATGCGCTCGTTCTCACCCTTTCTCAAATAGCAACACGTGTGAATTACACGCCATTCCACAGTCTGCTTAAGCCTCTGTTTGAATGCATATCTGTTGTTAGCTGCTACTGAGGTAACGTTGCTGTTGCTTTGGAAACTAACTAATTGAAACATAGCACATGAACGAATGAATGGACGAGACTGTTTAATATAGAGATTTTCTGAAGAATCAAGCAATAGGATTATAATTAATTTCATGAGGTTAGGCTTGAGTTTAGTTTTGATAGTGTTCGAGGTAAAAGCTAGTGACTACTATGAATAGTGTACATACACACACGCACACATACACACACACACACACACACACACACATATATATATATATATATATATATATATATATATATATATATATATATATATATATATATATATATTGTGTATCTTTGCTCGAGGGTTTCTTCCGGGAGTGATCTTTGATCTTCTGAAGAGCTGCATAAATGAAAGATCCTGGTTATTACAGGTTTATTCCCGGTTTTTTGTTTGTGCACAAAATGGTCGTCAAGTTACACTAAATTGTTTTGAATTTCGGTGAGAACAAAAAACGAATACAGACTTGGTCATCGGAAGTTAACATACCATTGTTTAATTTTCCTGCGTCTGAAATTGAAAAACCCATTAAAACAACTTAATCATATGTCATACATTTATTTATTTATTCAATTTTGTCTATTTGTTAGTTTTTGATTTTCTGTTGGCTGATTATACCCATATATATATATAAATCCATGGATTTACATATCTGATGAAAGCGGACCACCGCTTGAAACGCGTTATATAAAATTATAAAATGATAAAAAAACAAAATAATAAATAAATGTTGAAAAAAACATTCTACAAATGTTGGTAGCCTTACTCCTTTACATATATATATATATATATATATATATATATATATATAATAACTCAGTAGAATACAGAATTTATGTCAAAGTAAATATTATGTAATCGTACTTCAAAAATTCAACATCAACAAATATTTATACATTTCCGAAATCTTAATAATAATCTCCTCTTCAATGTTAATGAGTATTGTATTTCATGTGTTTGTAATCATTTAACAATTCCATTGTTACTTAGACCTATAACGAAGTGATAGAGTGTTTTCTTTTTGTGCTGAAGAAGAATTTTTATCAAAATTTCTGAAACATATGTATGCAAAAATATTCGTTTATGTTTAATTTTAGGCATGATTACAAAATATTTGGTATGTCATGAATTTTGTATTCTACAGACTTAGACGTAATATATGAGCTCTGTGAGACCTAAGTTCTAATCATTGAGCTAAATTATACTTGCAGTATTCACTAGTATCTTAGAGATTTGGAATGCTTCATTTTTTATATTTGTAAAATTGAGGTGAGATATCTTTATCTCATTAAGATACAACTAAAGTTAAAACATTGTCCTTTCTTTAACAATATATATATATATATATATATATATATATATATATATATATATATATATATATATATATATATATAGGATATACAATATATAAATAGGATATGTTTTAAAGTAAGTTTAAAGATCCTATCTCTTTCACTGCCTTGTACGAAGCGTGAACAGTTTTTATATATATATATATATATATATATATATATATATATATATATATATATATATATATACTAGCAAATATATGCTCCCTCCGGTCGTATACTTTTCCTAGGCTGGGAGGACGAAGTCATGATGAACGAACTACATACACTGAACCCCAAAGGAGGAGGTATTAACGAACATATACTACACTAATCCTCAAAGGAGGGGGTAATTTCTGGTAGGATGGTATCATGACAACAGAGTATGGACTGCAATACCCCTTCCAAAATAGAGTAGGTAATACCTGGAAGGATCTCCCCATGAAAGCAGAAGGTAATATAGTTTCTTGGTCCTTTCCATAAGTTTCCACTCTCCATTTAAATTCAATGAATTTCTGTAAATAAATGTATTTATTAAAAAAGTTTTTTCAACAATTTTAATATATTTTAAGTAGGATGCCCCCCAAGAGTAAATCTGGTATTGTGGTGACTGAGATGATTCTAGATGAGAGTAAGATAGACATTTTTATAACTGTTGACCAAGGATGACCAACGGGCCCCCTTTTTTTCCCACACTTTTGATCGCCTTGTGCCTAATTTGTTCGTAATTAAAAATTTCATGTTTTGTGCAAATGAATAATTCAAAGTGTAGTATCTGTTCTCAGCATCTCATTTACTCTTTTACTGTCGACGAAACTATTGCTTCAAACAATAATAAAATAAAACAATAACATAATAATACGGCGTCGTTAACAGGAGAGAGGGAAAAGGAGAGAGGGGGACAAAGAGAGAGCCAGAGAGAGAGAGAGAGAGAAAGAGAGAGAGAGAGAAAGAGAGAGAGAGAGAGATGAGATTAGTTTATTTCCCTAGCTTACTCTTATCTAGAATCATCTCAGTCACCACAATACCACATTTACTCTTGGGGGGGGGGGGCATCCTACTTAAAATATATTAAAATTGTTGAAAAACATTTTTTTCATAAATACATTTATTTACAGAAATTCATTGAATTTAAATGAGGAGTGGGATCTTAGGGAAAGAACCAAGAAACTATAATAAAAAATATGTGTTTATAACTCGGCATTTATAAATGAATGACGCCCCCCCCTAAAAAAACTGATTGAATCTATTATTGTATTATCTTTTAATGAGGATGGGTTAGTGTAATATCGGTTCTGTTGTCTTAGGACCGCCCTCCCAGGAATTACCACCTCCTTTTTTAATCTTCTTAGGTCTTTTGTCATGAGACCATCTTTCCTGGGACTTACTTCTTTTGTTGGGGGGTGGCAGGTAGTAGTGTAGTATCTTTTCTGTTGCCATGATACTATATTCACAGGCATTACCTTCTGCTTTTATGGGCAGATCCTTCCAGGTATTACCTCCTCTATTTTGGAAGAAGTATTGCAGTCTATATTCTATTGTCATGATACCATCCTACCAGAAATTACCTCCTCCATTGAGGATTAGTGTAGTATATGTTCGTTTATACCTCATCCTTTGAGGTTCAGTGTATGTAGTTCGTTCATCATGATTTCACCCTCCCAACCTAGCAAAAGTATGCGACCGGAGGGAGCATATATTTGCTAGTATATATATATATATATATATATATATATATATATATATATATATATATATATATATATATATATATATATGTAAATTATAACAAAAAGGTAAACTTTTAGAGAGTTGGACCTATTGTGAATTAAGGAAAGCTCAATATACTGGATAGAGCAAAATTTGACAGTCCTACCCTGTCAACTTATCAATCATAATTTTTCCTCTGATGATAAGATTTTAATCTTTGAAAAGCCTGGTTTAAGGAAAGAAAGTGATGTAAAATAAATGTTTTTATTAACTAAACTACTCCTTGTTTTGAACAACTGAAAATACCGATTTGCTTCCATTTGCAGGTCTTACTAATTTTCATTGACGTACCATATATATATATATATATATATATATATGTGTGTGTGTGTGTGTGTGTGTGTGTTAGAGTTAAATAAATATATATATATATATATATATATAATATATATATATATATATATATATATATATATGTATGTGTGTGTTAAATAAATAAAAAAAAATATATATATATATACATATATATATATATATATATATGTATATTTATATATATACGAGTCAAATATTCCATAAGATGGAGTACTGTTGACACACTCTGGATTCGGAAAAAAATTAAATTACTTCAGTCTAGAAGGACTTTTCCTTTACTGACCGACAGAACAGACAAAGTGCAGCATCATAACTGATACTACACCTTGATCTCAACCCAAAAGGCCAAGATTTGAATTCTTTTCTCCTATTCTTACGAATTATTAGTATGCATATTCTGCGAATTTCTGAGTAGAAATTGAGCATTATCTTATACGCTTCTTCTGTCCTAATACTTTCGATGAAAACACTATCTATTACTTTACTTGACTTGAGTCATCCATCAATTTACCGTGAAACATGCTTCTATCATTGAATTTCATTATGTTTTATCTAATGGCTGATTATAGATGTGACACACCAAACCTGCGTATAGTCGATGGTACTCCACTACCTGAAGCAGTTAGGCTTTCCCATTGTCAACTGTATATATGATCATCTGTGAAGCCATGCTGTTCTTAGAACTAGATCATCAGTTTGTCGATGAGTGCAACTGGAACTACTGCTACCCGTGGAATAGCAGGATTTGTGGTCAAGGTTTACTCCTCTAGATCCGCCGTGTTCTCTCTATGCCCATGCATATAAACAGGGTAACCTTAAGAAGAATGTGGCTCCTCACCACACACGGACAGTGATTCACTATAGAGACGCTTTATTTTGCACATCACATAGTGGATATGGAGACCAGTCAAGGACACTCTGGAGGCAACCTTGTAAAGGTACTACCCCCTCTACAAACCCCTCTATAAAAGAATGTATATAATACTAAACTTTGTTAATCTTACTTGGTTGTTTGCATATTGAGTCTTTTAGATGTTTGTAATCAAGAACGAATGAGATGATAAGATGTAGGAGGAAACGAATAGGAAAAGAGGAAGTGGTAGGAGGGAGAGAGGGAGCAGAGGGAGTAGTACTAACAACAGCAGTGTTAGAAGATGATATAAATAAATGATATAAGTAATGGGTCAACCTGTAAATAGTTCTCTGTCTGGTCAGTCACCATGGCAACAAGTGTTTTGATTGAATTATGTGAATATAGTTTTAATCAGCAGCGTTTGAAAGGTTAAGTGGGTAGAGATAATTTAATATGCAGGTATGCCAAGCTTCATGCTGCTACTTCTTGTTGTGTGAATCAGACATCTACACAGAACCCACGAAAGTGCTTCACGATTTTCTGGTCTGCATGTAGCTTGCAGGTTCAATCCTGACACTGAGGGCAGCAAAGCCCAAACGATTGCATACAAAGTCAGAGAAGGTTTGGCTCAGGATGCACAAAGGAATAGTGGTTGCACATGTGCAAAAGCAATGTTGTTATTCTCCCTCACTGGATTTGCAGTTCTGAGCCTGACACTTTTTTACTTGCTACAGACGTAGAAGCAAAGATGACCAGAGGATGGCGGATCCTGATGTTGACTGATCCTGGATTTTCACCAGAGCCTTGTTAACCAGGTTGTGGTCCTAATATCGCTGAGTGCCAGGAGCCGGAGTTCCAAATACCATAGCTCTGACATTATCATGTTGTCACCCTCCCTACCACGGGAGGGATAATTGGACTTGGAGGGGGGGCAGGGCCTGCAGCTACAGATTAGTTTATCGAACTTGTTCAGGGGGATACGTGTCATCATAATGCTCCGTGATTTTAACATGTCTACTTATTAGAATAATTGTTGGGGTTTTAATTTTCCTTTCCAAAATCGTTTCTATTGTTTTCTTTTTTTTTTTAATTTCTCAACCATAGAGGAATGTAGATTAGCCATTAGACGATATTCCAGAAGGTCGAGTTCAAAGTCGTTATTTCAGGCTGTTAAAACAATTAACGTTTTGTTTAAAAGCAAGTAGACACTCTTGCTTCAGAAGATTCCTTCTTTCTCAAAAAAAGGAAAAAAATAGACATGTATGAAGCCTCAGGTCAGAGGAACAATACTGTGAAGCGGTTGCCATTAAATGATGATAATTTCTTCTTTTATCCAGACAATGATTGAAATCTCCAATGAAATAAGAAATAAAAAAGATTTAAAAGAAACGTTTAGTCTTTTTTCTTCTTTCGTTTAAATTTTTATTTCTTCAAACAGTTCTGTGTAAATTCAAATATCCCGATATTTATAAATGCCGTTTTTACTTATATTTCTCGATTTCTCGTATACTTAAATATATTTTCATTATTTAACTAGATGTACCTATCCGGCGTTGCCCGGGAGTCTTTTTACTTTCATTTTGGTTTCGTTCATTGTCGTACCTCCATTGTATTTCTCTTAATTTCTTGTATGAAAATATTTACATTTTTGGAAAGATAGTTCAATAAATGAATATATTTTATTTCTTAAAAATAAGTTTTGCAATAAAATCGATCAAACCTTTTTAAATCGCATGAATACTTTCGACTTTTTAAAACTTTTTTTGTTATATTTTAATAAATTATATGGTTTTAATAGGATTTTAAATTTAAATTTAAATATCACGGAATCGCTTGGTTATAAAATTATTAATTGAACCTCTGTTCAGTTTTTAGAGACAATGGATAACCTCTGTAAGAGTAGTTGCGCATGTAATTGCAAAGTATGGGTTGCGCAATCGCCAACCACATCTCTCCGGAGTCGGTACTGCTCTATTCCAGTGGCAAGGAGAAGTCCAGGATGACTGGAAACAATGTCGAGATAAGCGGAGAGCACATACAGCACCTGGTATTCGCAAATCGTCACCCATTTTAGTACTGAACAGGCTCAAACCCGCTTAACTTCGGTGATCTAACGGGAACTGGTGTGTCAACACGATTATACCATATATCCAACCAAATTGTTATAAAACTATAACATTTACTGTTTCTTTGTAAGGCTCCGGGTGCTGTCTGTCGACAAAGACAGCAGACACTTTATGCATTATTTTTGTGGGGTGTCTATTTACTTCTGTCATATCTGTGTATCTTTTTGTTTTTGCTGGGGATGAGACATCCTACTGGATACCAGACATTCACCCGCTATTTCCGAGACTCCAACCGAGAAATCTTTTTAAGATTCTAACCGTTCTTTTGAGCGGAATTGTTTGGATCTCTCACTTGGTTCACCGAGTATATTCGCCAGATAGATTTTGAAATTCTTTTTTATGAGTTCAGCATTACTGGAATGATGGAGATCTTCCTAAGATTCCAGTTTCTTTTCATGTCATACATACGACCTTGGTATTTAATTATTTTCTTCCTCTCAGCTCAGTTTAAGCCAGCATCATTAGGGACACTGATTTCAATTAGGGTCGCTACTCTCTCCTTCTTGTCCCATATAACTATGTCAGGTTTAACAGCTCTGTTTACTCAGCATGTAGCTGTAATAATTGCATAGTCAAAGCGGATGATGTATGACTTATTTCCAACAGTTTTTTATGGTATATATGTTCCCAGGAATTGCTGCTGCAGTGGATATTCAATTTTTTTACAGATGGTCCAGTGGAGATATTTAGACACTCCATTGTGTCACATTGTATAGTAGCCATCCCCTAGCAGAACCTTACAACTGGATGTCAGGTGGCTCAAACTCCCTACTTCTGTGTGGGAGCACTTGCACTTGTCGTTGATCAGACGACTCATCTTCTTAAAAGCATTGGTCATCAAGCCTTGATCTTTGGGCAGTCATGATCATCCTCTCCTGATCATAGTGGAGCGATCTTCTTTTGAGCCAGTGTTTATGTATATAGTCATACTAAGTGCAGTTACTGTGGTCTTTAAGTGTGCTTTTCAGTCTAGTTGCATTGTTTCTATTTCGAAGATTGTTCAACCACCTCGGAATGTAAATTATCCATTACACGATATTCCAGGAGGTCAAGTTGAAAGTCATTATTTCAAGCTGTTCAAACGATTCTTCACTTTCGTTAAAAGAGAGCAAGAACTATTGTCTCAAAGGAAAAAAAAAGAGATTCTGTCTAAAAAAGAAATTAACTACACATGTCGTACGAGCCCCGGGGGTCAAAGGAATAGAACCGTGGGAAGGGACAGTATTGGTAAGGGGAATTGTCATTAATTGCTGTAGTGATTTTCGTTTTTGATTCTCCAATAAAAAAAAAATTGATTAAAAGGAATTTTTTAATCATTTTTTTTTTCGTTATTCAAATTTATCTTTTTTTAAACATTTCGGTGAGAATGCCTTTTCATACTTCGGCTTCACTAACCCTGTGTAGTGTGTTCCGTTGTATGAATGAGATAGACGATTGTCTTTTTACCTAATGTACCTTGACTCAAGTAAAAATAAAAAAGCAGTGCATGAAAAGAAGAAAGTGAAAACAAAATTAATGAAACACAACATATTTACAAAGTTACAAGGTATGAAAGATTGTTTGCATAAATTATTCATTTGTGTGTGTAAGTTCAGACGATTAAATTGTTTTTTTGTTTTGTTTGTAGAGTAAAGAAGTTAGTAAATGCGATAAGTGCGTGTATATGTTTACTTACATTTTGTCAGTGTATGAGTATGTGTATCATCTGTGTAAGGGAGGTGATAGCAGTTTCGTTCTTCCCTTCCCCAGCTAGTAGATGGTGGAGACCTCAGTGAAAACATGTTGAGTTCTTTTTTTTTGATAGGTTTCTGTGTTTTAACTGCCTGTGTCGAATTTCTTTTATAGAAACTATGGGGATCCTGGGAATATGTTTGTTTAGGGTAGAAAAGACGTAGTTGTAGACTATCACGGGACTTGTTATTTTTATAACATCTTCTTAACTTGGTTTGAGCCGCCTTTTGCACAAAAATGTGATCAGATTGTTAGATGTATTCTTGAGGTGTGCCATTTGTTTGTGCTTATGCTATTGGTTCATAAATATAGGATTTAAAGAAATGTTAAACTTATACTCACACGTCTCTGCATCTACTCCTGACTCTTGTATACTCTCTTTTCCCAACTCTTTCCCAGGAAGACCGTAATGTGCCAACAATTGTAATACCATTGCATTCTTTTTTGCTTTTTTAAATCATTATTTTAAATGACTGATTTAGAATTTACTGGTTGTTTTGTTCGTTACTTCCCAATACTATTTGTATTGGACGGGGGATAGCATGAAAAGTGGACGGACAGACAGTTTTTATCTTTTGATTACATTTTTATGCTCACAATAATAATTTATTTTCCTGCACTGACTTCAACATGGATGTACAAATGCACCAACACACATACCGCTCACCAGCTCCCAGCCCCAAACCCTTCACCCATGCACAACAACACTTAATGCAAGGTTTTTGTATTCCGTCTCTCACCCACTTTAACTAGGTATGCACTTGACATTTAATTACGCGGCAATCATTTCGGGTAAAGTAATGTGGAAAAGAATTGTCACCTTGGAGGATAAAATAGTGACGGATCATTTTAGCATGCCTGGGATAAAATGATAGAACACCGTCTTTATGACCATGAATTCACTGCTAAACGACACCACTTCTGCGCTAAATCATTCTTAATAAAACTGATCCCCCATTTACTAGTCGTAAATGTAATTATCTCCCTTTGGGGGTTGCTTTTATCTTTAATGGTAATAAAAATACTAGTTTCCCACAAATGCATTTTTAGTATTGAGATAGTGGGTATGAGCTGCGTTTAGTTTTTTTTATATGGAATACTCGTGCAAGGACGGACTTGGGTTCTTTAATATAAAAAGAGGGTGTGGAGCCCGAAATCTTTTAAAGCAATCAAAATATCCTGGTATTGGGTAAAATTGTGGAAATAAGCTGATATGTATCAAGCTACAGGTTTAGAACATTTTCTTTTTTTGTAGGCTTAAGCCACGATAACAAGATCTAAGACATGAGTTTTGTTTTTTTTAGTCATAATTGTAAACTGTCTCCATTTTACCAATTTTTCAATCCGGAATAAGTATGTAAAATAAAAAAAACTGAAGCGAAGTACGTTTTTTATTGCAAAGAACATGGTACAATAATAATAAATAAAATTTGCTTATACAGAATTAAATATTTATTTATGAGATGCATTGCTACTTAGGTGTAACTTGGAAAATTCGACTGACTTAATTTTATATATAAGATTAACAGCATTTAAAAATCTAAAATGATCCCTCACTTTATAATCAAGTGGATGTAAAACTTGTTACAATATTAAAGATAAAATCTAGTCATTAACTTATTCGTCTTAAGGTGGTGTATCATTTTGGACCAGAGTGAACGAAAAAATAGCACTCAGCTATAGAATCGGTAATACAATTTACAACCCTTTTTACAATCCAACAAATAAAATTTAATGGAAAATTAAAAAAGAAAAACCAAAAATATTATTTATATACTCATCAACGTTTCGTCTTTATTTCAAGACTTCCTCAGGATGATTGGTCTGAAGAAATAATAAAAAAGTACAAAAATCATACCAATCACCCTGAAGAAGTCTTGAAATAAAAACGAAACGTTGATGAATAAATAAATAAATAAATAAATAATATTTTTGGTTTTCATTTTTCCGTTTTCCATTATTTTGGAATATTAGTTCCATTTTTTATCGTAAACTTTAATTTATCCTGACTTGTCCACCAAGTTTCAGTCATAAATGTGCACACTCTTTGTTTTATTTCAATAACACTCCTTTCTTGGCTTAGCTCTGATTTTGTCTGTGAAGACTCTCATCAGGTCAGGAATAGTCTGAGCATTGTTTTGAAAGACATTATCTTTGCGTTAACTCCACAGATAAAGATCTTGAGTATTAAGGTCCGGTGGGTGTAAAGCCCATTCAGGATCACATGTCTTACTGATGATATGATCACCAAAGTTTTGCCATATATCATTCAACTATGATAAAACAAAAACTGTTGGACATTCATTATTGAAACTTAGTGGACAAGTCAGGTATAAAGTGAAGTTTATTTGAATAAAATATAGTTGGATTGCAGAAAATATTTTGAATTTTATTAACGATTTAAGGGTTGTTATTTATTTGGGGCGGGGGTCTCCCGATATATGAAAACTGAACACTAAATGAATATACCCATAAATCGTGTAATTTACTGGTCCGAAAGTGAGGGATAATTCTAGAGTATCAGATAGAATAAATTGGACACTCACTTTGTCAATTTAATTAATACTGATCACCTACAAATCTCATTTGCAATTTATTGGTCATTAAGTGGGGAATCATTTTAGTATATTGATGATAAGAAAACTGAGCACTCACTTTATGTCCACTAAATCAATACTGATCACCCACTTTGTGCTTTAAAGTTAAATAACATTTTCTAGTTACAATTATTGAATATTGAAAATCGATCCCATTGTGAAACTCTTTCTATTGGTTCTTGGTTGCCTTCAGGAAATGGGTGGGTCCTCCCAGAAAGAACGGACATTTATGGTTCCGGATAAGGTGTCTTCCCAGGTTGACAGTGGAGACGGCTGGGATAAAGCAGAGTTGGCACAGAATAAGGACATCCAAGGTAAGTCAGCCTTTCATCATGGATCTCTGGATCAGCTATCGGATCGCTGTTACCTATCAGTCGGCAATAACATGAATTTAACACTAAGCGTAGATATTGATTCACCAGGTTGATAGGTGTGATTGATAGGGTTTGGCCTTATGTAACATAGCATGGGGGAGATTTTTCGATCCGTACAGATTGTCGTCTTCTTTTCATCGACAGAAATAGCTATTCGTCTCTCCAAACTAGTTTTTTTGTAGGAAATCGCTCCAGACAAGGTATAAAGCCACTTGATGTAAGGACCTAAAAAAATACTTCAAGATCAAAAACTAGCCAACTATAAGTGTTAGATGGATAGATTCCGACCCAGAAAACAGCAATTCTTCCCCTTTGTCAGAAACATCGCTCATGGAATGTGAGGACTAAAGGATAAAATAAGCGAAGCGAGAGGTATGAGGCTGCTGAAAGTAAACCCAAAGTTGGTGATGTCTACTTATAACGATGGTCGTAGGGGTGATGCAACGGTTGTACAGATGATATGCCTGGAATAATAAAGCAATTAAAAAGAACAACAAATAACTCCATTATCTGCTCTGGCGTTTGGTTTGCCTATTACAGCAATCCCAATTGACAGAAACTGAATCTCTTTTTGACATGTTGTAAGCAGACAGCTCAGAGGATAGTGACGTCTCTCAGCAGTTGTGACAATAGCAGCCGTAGAGATGTTGTTCTTTTGTTCTTTATTCTCTTGGTGGCTGGAATAATAAAAGCAATTAAAAAGAACAACAAGTAACTCCATTACCTGCTCTGAGATTTGGATTTATTTCTTACAGTAATTTGCAACAAGGACATCAAGATAAACTGCATCTCCCCCTCACAATCCCCGTATGGTGAAGGAGGACTCGAAACGTACGTCTGATTATTTCAATGTCTAATTCTAAGAAGCAGGAACTCTCTTGCACTTTTTGCTACATACTTCCTCCCACAACATCATATCCTGCCACGTAATCCTAAATTTATAACTTCTAAATGTAATTTTCTATTCTTTGCTTAATCTTAACCTAATGTGGAAAATTTTTGATTTTAACTTTATCTTTAAACACCTGCGTTTAAATATTGTTACACTTAGCGTCATCTGTCGACACATATGAAAGCCGGTTTGTGATTGGTTAACTTAGTCATGTGACATAGGAAAGATTTTAAGTTGACTTTGTCAGTTGCAGTCTAGATTTTAATGAAGTGAAGAAATACTTTATGTAACAAATGAAAAATTAGGGGTGTTTAGCCCCCATGTGGGGATGATACAAGCAGAAGCAACTCTTAGCTAAGGAATGGGGGTCCAGTAGTTCAGAATAATAAAGTTTATTCAAAGTTAAAATCGGTGTCATCTTCTTCAAGGATGTATTCAAATAATCAGTCACAAGGAAAGAAGCAAGTGAACAGCTTCAACTCCAGGCCATGAAAAAATGGGTAACAGAATATCTGAACCCCCTAACTGGTAGGAAGCCCATACTTGCTGGAGGACCAACGTTTTGGGGTCCCTTCTTTGTTTTATTCTTTTAATACCTTACTAAAAATTTTGTATAATGTCGTTTTAAACAGTAACAACATATACAGAAAATGTTAACATACATGTGAGTTAAACTATCCCAAACTTCCATTCTGAAAATCGGTACGATTTTAAATTTTAAAACATCGATTACTTATAAAATATTTAATTTGATGAATAAATTCTGAAAATTTCATTAAAATTAGATAATTCTATCAATTTGGTGAAAATCTTATTTAAATTATATCAATTTGGATGAAAATTTCATTAAAATGAGATAATTCTATCAATTTTGGTGAAAATTTCACTAAAATTAGATAATTCTATCAATTTGGATTAAAATTTGATTAAAATTAGATAATTCTATCAATGTTTATGAAAACTTCATTAACATTAGATAATTCTATCAATTTGAGGTTAAAATTTCATTAAAATTAGATAATTCTATCAATTTTTATGAAAATTTCATTAACATTAGATAATTCTATCAATTTGAGGTTAAAATTTCATTAAAATTAGATAATTCTATCAATTTTTATGAAAATTTCATTAACATTAGATAATTCTATCAATTTGAGGTTAAAATTTCATTAACATTAGATAATTCTATCAATTTGAGGTTAAAATTTCATTAACATTAGATAATTCTATCAATTTGAGGTTAAAATTTCATTAAAATTAGATAATTCTATCAATTTTAGTGAAAATTTCATTAAAATTATATTATTCTCTCAGTTTTACTTTTGTTTGCCCCAAACAGAGCATATTGCAATTGAAGTGTACAGGGCGTCTGTAACATTGCATCGGGAAGTCTTCAATCCGCACTGAATGATTTGTAAATTCTCATTGACAAAAAAAAGCTGAGAAAACAGCTGATTCTCTTGTTGACTCGTTGTAAGTATTTACTCACTGTATTGTATTGCTTGGGGAAAGTTCAGGAAGCTGCTGCCAATCCTTACATCTAAGCACTTTTCTCTTCAGGAGTCAAGGCAGCTTGCGTTTTCAGCTTGTGTTTTCTCTGACATTTTGCATGGCAGTGAGACATGAGACCCAAACGCTTCTGATCTGCAATGGTTTTGGTGCAATGACCGTGCCATGATCAGGTGGATGTGCAGCAGCAAACTATAGGAAAGAATCCATTCTGCCATGCTTTATTAGAAGCTTGGTATTGGTGGGATTTTGGATGCTTTACGCGCTTGGTGCCTCAGATGGTTTAGTTATGTACAGTGTGCCACCTCCTGCATCAGCTCAATAACATGCATGGATACCCCAGGCATGAAGGTGCATGGAAGACCAAGCAAAACCTGGCTTGAGTGCGTACAAAATGACTTGACTGCTTGCAACATAACTGGTATAACACCTTGTGATCGGACCGCATGGAGAGTAGGCATGAGATGTTGCCCACCCGGAGTCTGAGAAACTTGCAACATCTTAAATACAAAATCCGGATGATGAAAGTGACATCTCTCAGCAGCTGTAGCAGTCATAGAGATGTTTATCTTTTCTTCTTTTTTCTCTTTGTGACTGGAATAATAGAAGAACAAGAAATAACAGAAAGTAGCTAACTTTCTTGTTGACACATGTAGATAGTTGTTCAATGATTGGTAACATGTAGTTGTAAAGGTGTAGCAGTTGCACAGATTTTGATCTTTTCTTCTTTCTCTTCTTGGTGACTGGAATAATGGAATCAATTAAAAAGAACAATAATTAACTCCATTATTGGCTCTGGGGTTTGGTTCACTTTTTACAGCAATTGACAGCAAGTACATCTAGATTAACTTAATTTACCCGGCGTCGTCCTAATCTTATTTCTAGTAAATTACATAGATTATAGAAAAATATAAGTAAAACTAAATAATCTGCTAAATGTCATAATTTGAAATGTCAAAGTTCATTTGGGGACAAAATCAGAATAAAAATAATTATGCCCTGGGTGAAGTTCGAACTCACAGACTCTATGTACGACGACATAACTGATTGACATACAGCGACAGATACAAAATGATGATGATATTAAATACATACACCAGAGTGCCTTTTTTCTTTTCTTTTCCCCTCTCTCCATCTCTCTCTATATCTGTCTGTCTCCGTCTCTGTCTATCTCTCTGTCTCTATTTATTTCTGTCTGTCTGTCTGTCTGTCTCCCTCTCTCTCTCTCTCTCGAGTTGAAGTCGGTCAGGTAAAGGAAATAAAAGAAAGAAGGAACAGAAAGCACTTTTTTTTTCATCAATAAATATCGAAGAAATTATCTGTTATTAAATTAGTACCTGTGATTTGGATAGCAGTATTAGGACTTCTAAGTGTGAGGGGGTTAGTTGCTCCGACTCCCCCTATGAAATTAGTAATAAAAAACCTGTTAACTGTATTAAATATAATATTCAATATAATCAATTTAAAATAAAATTTCTGTTTTTACTAACACAGAAATATGTTTACCTTATATGACTGACAAAACAGTTTTTTTTATGTAGTTTATGCTAAAAGCTATTGATCACAGAAGTATGGGGGGGGGAACCGATTTTACTTTATATATGATAACTGGAATATCAGTTCAAGGACGGACTTGAATCCTTTAATATAAAATAGGGCATGAGGCCTCAAATCCTTCAAAGCAATCAAAATATCCTGCTGTTGGGTAAAATTGTGGAAATAGAGCTGATACGTACCAAGCTACAAGTTTAGAATATTTTTTTTTATTTTGTGGGATTAAGCCACGATAACAAGATCTAAGATATGAGTTTTGTTTTTTTAGTCATAATGTAAAACTGTCTTCATTTTACGAATTTTTCAGACCGGAATAAGTATAAAAATTAAAGAAAACTGAAGTGAAGTACGTTTTTTTTTTATTGTAAAGAACATGGTACAACAATAATAAATAAAATTTGTCTAGTCAGAATCAAATATTGATGTGTGATATGCATTGCTACTTAGGTCTAACTTGGAAAATTCGACCGACTTAATTTTATATATTAGATTAACATTATTTAAAAAACATATTTATACAAAGTAAAAGAAGAAAAATACTCATATATGTAAAATTCCCCCCTAAATATCTAGTGTATAATTTATTATATGTATTCTTTGTCTTGTTTTTGTCCGGTGATTATTATCTTCTGAACAGTTTATAATGATGCTATTGTCATTTATTAGAAACGTGTATAACCTTATTTACTTACTAAACATCTTTTATAATGAGCCTCAACTTCTAGTATATCTAATAATACTCATAAAACTTCTTCATTTTTCACCCGATCTTGTATGGTTCTTTTTTGTTTGGTTATATTGTCCTCTCGGCAGTTTATAATATTGATGCTGTCATTTATTTGAAATACGTACAAACATTCAAATCTACTGAACATTTATTTCTTATATTTATTTATTTTGTGGCTAATATTGGCATCAATTTGATTCCAACTTTCTTTGAGACTGAAAGTAACATGAAATGGTCTTATACCAGACTTGGTTGCAAATGCACGTTTATGTGGATTTTTTTTTTTTTAACATAGTTCACCCCAAACAAGGCAGGCCGCCACTGTAGACGTAAGGGGCTACTGAGAAAAAGAAAAGGGGAGAAGGTAGGGGGGAAGGGTCAACCTAAATTGGGATCTGCGCAGCGAGATGTCTGTTCACATTAGTTTTAAACTTCTGCATGTCTGTACTGTCAGGGAAACAGGAAGCAAGGAGGGAGTTCCAGGGGCCAGCAGTACGAGGAAAGAAGCTATTTGAGTAGAAGGCTCTCCAACATCTGGGGACCTCCACAGTGAATGAATGAGATTTAGTTGATTGTCGAGTTAGTCTAGTGAATTTACGTCAAGGGGGCACCAAAGTAGCCAATTCATCGGTGATTCCACATTCATTGATTTCCTTGGGTATTAAAATGATGCACCAACCACTAGTCTCTCAATCTTGGACAGGATACAAAAAAGTTTCTAACTTTATATGTCTCGCACTGTTTATCAGGCTCCATCCCCTGCCCCATCACCGCAATGTTGCATCTCTGTGCTTGCTTTACAAGTAGTTCAACAGAATGTGCTCTGACTAATTTATTGCATTTGTACCTCCCCAAGGAAAATACCACTGACAAACCCGACTAGCAGCAAAATCCCACCCCTTCACAATAGAGCTCCCCAGATACCTGAAAACTTTCAACTCTAATAGCTTCTTTTGTCGGACTGCTTGCATTTGGAATTCTTCCCTGCTCCTTGTTTCCCCAACTGTACCAACACACAGAAATTTAAATGTAATGTGAACTAATATCTTGATGCACAACTCCCCACTTAGGATGTCCCCTATAAATCTGGTCTCTAATCACAGTGTCCCTTACGTCTTAGTGGCTACATGCCTCGTTTGGAATAAATAAAAGTAAATAAAAAAATGTGTCTATTTAAAAAATCTTCCATGGCAGATTAATCATTTTTTGAAAGAAATTGAATTGAAATTTACTTTTTCTTGTTAAGAACATATACGAACGTTCTACAAAATAAACTGGCAAAAGATTTGAGAATCAGACTCACTTTACTTTATTATAAAGATTTTATTTCTTCTCTTTTTTCAGATTTGTTTACCTCCCATTTCCGGGAAGCCGGGAAGTCACCATCAGTTAATCAAAGCCAGACCTCGCACCTGAAGCCAATCCTACAGACGTTTTCCTGCTCGGGGAATCCACATGCCCCTTCCAAGTCCTTCTACCAATCTGACATGAACCCCGTTCCAAACTGCAACCAGTGGACAAGCGGCAAAACGGCCTCACTTGACAACAGCATTTACGGTTTACAATCGCGGAGACTGTGTAACATGACAGGGGGTTGGGACCCCGCACCTTGTATACCCCACAAGTTGCCAGCGCTCCCACAGATTCCCCATAAAGAGTTCCTGGGACAGAGACCAATGCAGCCCCAAATAGAATCAGATTATATGCTTAAGACAATCGACCATCAACAAAGTTATCACCTGCCTCAAGCTTGAAAAAAAAAAACCTTACATTTTCACCTTCTTTTCTTTTCGAATTTATATTTTTTATTGTCCCTTGAAGATTTTCACTGGGGAAATATTACTTCACCACTTGACCATCTTCACCAATTTTTGTCATGGGAAGAATGATCAACTACTAAAAAATAAGCATAGGTCATTTTCTTTTAAACCTAGTCTTATATTCTGGATATATATCAATCCTTTTTTCTCAATTTTTTTATCATTATTTTATTCATTTATTTTTATTATTATTATTATTATTAATATTATTATTATTATCATTATTATTATTATTATTATTATTATTATTATTATTATTATTATTATTATTATTATTTTGTTTTATGATTATCTTTTTTATTTTATTTAATTAAATTTTTCTTAATGAATTTGTAATAATATCCTCTGGAGAAAAAAATCAATGTTACAAAAAATCATTTTTAAAATTATATATTCTTTATATGAGATTAGGTAAAAAAAAATGACTGTCTTCTTGGCCTTTTGGCTAGGAACAAATGTAGTATCTGTTCTGATGCAACACTTCATCTGTTCTGTCCTCGGTCAGTGAAGAAGAAATTCTTCTAGACTGAGGCAAGTTTTATTTTTGTGCCAATCCAGAGTTCGCCTTTTTGGGGAGCTGTATTTTCCCAAATTAAAAACTGACCTTGTGTCTAACTCTGCCCTAGTGGGGAGGCAAGTAAATAGGGACTATTATGTTTTCTGCCACAAAATATGAATGAAATCTTGAAGGAAATATTTTTCATTTTCAGTTTTCTTTTTATATTTATTCATCTATTTAAGAATTGCCTTATATTCTAGATATACATTAATTTTTAAATACTTCATTTTTAATGAATTTTTAATGAAATCAATATTTCATCTTTTTTTAATTAATTAATCTACAGCAGAAAATAAAATGATAAAAGTAATTATAAAAAAAAAATATTCTTAATATGATGTCAAGTAAAAAAAAACCTATTTGGTCAATATTTTGGAATGGAAGGCATTCCATTACAAAATATTGACAAAAAAATCTGTGATGGAAAATCTTTAAATTTTAGAGCATTTTTTTGTAATTTCCATCTTCATTTTTCCATTGAAATTTTCACATGATAAATATTAATTGAATATCGTCAGCATTTTTTTTGTCATTGTGAAATGGTCATCTATCAAAAATGGTCGTCTATTAAAAATGGTAATTTTTAAAAACCTGGCCTTACATTCTGAATTACATCTTTGATAACATGTTTCAGTCATGAATTTTGAGTAATATCAGGATATTTTAATTTTTTTTAGTAGAATTTTGTATCATCTTCTTCTGGAGAAGAAAAAAAATGTTACAAGAATTTTGAACAAAAAAATGATATATTTTTGATATGAGATGAGGTAAAACAACTATTATGCTTTCTATCTATATAGATGAAGCCTTAAATACATATCTTTTTTCAGTGATTGATGGTATTATAGTTGTCAAATAATATTTCCCCGGTGAAAATAATATAATAAAAAAGTTGTAGTTTTATATTATTTTCACTGTGAAAATATTTGACCACTTCAAAATCATAAACCATTTTTTGTCATGGGTGTATACGATGGTCAACAATTGAAAATAAGCATTGGTCAATTTTTTTAACCTGAATTTATATCCTGGATATGCACGAAATATAAAGAGTCGAGAGCAACCTGAAAACTCCCTAATTATTGGCTACTACACTGCGATTTAGGGCGCCACTGCTTTCTCTGGATACCCCCACTAACCGTTGATCATCGCCTTATAGTACTGAGTGTTTAGCAAAGAGGGATCAAGTGCTATTATTTGAGTCTTTGGTATGACTCGATTAAGAATTGAACCGCATTTTATTTTATTTTTTTTAATAATATCAAGATATTTTCTTTTTAAAGTCGAAATTTATATCACCATATTCTGGAGTAAGAAAATGTTACAAAGAATTTTTAAAAATAAAGTGATATATTCTTGATATGAGTTCCGGTAAAAAAAAAGACTAACATGCTCATCAATACTTTTGAAGTATTGATGAAAACTTCCTGAAAAGAAAGAAAAGTGCTATATGAGTATTTTGAAAATAAGATGATTTATGACATGAAATCGTCAGATAGAAAATTACAAAGGAATGGGAAATATGATTTTGTTGATGTTTTATTTTATTTATTTTTGTAACAACCCTCCACCTACCATGAATAATTTTGGAGGGGTGAGGGCTAAGTAATAAAATAATCAATGGAGGCGAGAAATGAGTTAAGTAAGAAATGAGACGATTTGATTGGTTGTTTATTGCTATTCTAACATTTGATTGGTTGATGGGGAACAATATAAAAACGGACAGGAAACAGGGAAAAGAACTCAAAGCATTAGTGACTGTAAGAGGAAAACTAATAAAAACAAGTAATTAAAAACAAATTAACAAAATTAAAAAATGTGAGAAAATTATGAAGTGAGACAACAAAAACGTCTAACTAATATGAATAAAAGTTATGATGTAAACATCTTAATGAAGTTATAGTGAAAATGGAAAGGTTGTTTTGAAGCATACTTGAAATTTGAAATTTGAGCAAAAAGCCATTATAAGCCATGAATAAGATGCAAATACTTTTCATTAACTTTTTTTTCAACTAAGTTAAAAATTAATAAAAAATATTTGCATATTATTTTTTTTAACTTACTTAAAAAAATTGATAAACATTAGCATCTTTCATGGCTTATAATATCTTTTAACTCAATTATCTAATTTTAAAGATGCTTCAAAACATCCTTTTTCATTTTGACAAATTTTCAAATCTTAATGAAGTCTCATTTTTTTTTATATTTAAGCGCCATCTTAAAACTGTAGAATACATTAGTATAATTATCTATATGAAGAACCTATATATATATATATATATATATGTGTGTGTGTGTGTGTGTGTGTGTGTGTGTGTGTGTGTGTCGAACATAGGCTATATATAGTGCTCAGTTTTGGTCATCTTCAATAAAATAAATAAAATTTCTGATGCAAATTTTTGTAAGAGACAGCTTCAAGTTTTTTTTTTTCATGTTCAAGACAAACTTTTTATGCACGATAATTTACTTATATCTAAAAATAAAGACAAAAAGTAGAAAAAAACTAATGTCTATGTATACTGTCGACTGCTAAGCATGATACAACAACGATGGAAGACGATAGTTTTAATATATAGATGGTAGTTGTTACAAATATTAGTATATAGATAGATATTAAACAATGCAACTGGTCATTATCATTATCATATGTTATCGCACGAATACCGTATCCATAGGAGGCTGTATCATTTTCTTTTATTGGAGTCTTGGTCAGAACATTGAGGACCAAGTAATCCTCATAGTACATGTGCCATGGTTTGTGGTGTCATGCCAGAAGAAGCACTCAATGTAGCATAGCAGATTGTCTGTTGTTTATTTTTCATTGAAAGAAACAGCTGTTCGTCTATCCGAAGTAGTTGATGACGTCTAGTCGTAAAGATGGTCGTAGTTTGTGGTGTAGCATAGAGTTGCTTTTCCTTTCTTCTTTATTTTCTTTGTGGCTGGAATAACTGAAGCCATTAAAAAGAACAACTAATGACTCCATTATTTGCCCTGGGATACTTCTTATAATAATTTGCAGGAATTTGATTGATCAACTTGTGTCCGAGATGGGTATATTAGTGGCATGATGAAAACCCGCCCAGGGTGAATGCTACTTTGTTCATTTTTTTTTTCATTTGAGAGTAGCAAAGATTTTCCGAAAAATCTTCGCTGTACTTCTTAAACATGGAGTAGGTGCATATGATCATTTGGATTTTAAATAGTGCAATACTGTCTACTCTATATAGAGATGGTAGAGGTGTTGGTTTTTAACACTAAATATCAAATGAACCCAATTCAACTTTGGGTTTTGGTGATAAAATATCAAACTGAGTTGCGAAATGTAATGGTTACAGGCACATAGTATAGGCTCGGCATGCCAGGTTCAAGTTCTATCAGAGTTACTGCATCATTTTCTCTAATACCCTTGTATAAATATATATAAATCTGTATATAATCTCTCCAGCTATAGATTTAATAGTAGGGTAGACTAGACTCTCAAGCCTTGGTTGTGCAACTAGTCTAAGAGGAGGAAACTCTGAAATAACATCAGTTTTTCTTCGCTTATTCTGGCCTTGTTTCCAATCATCTTGGACTTTTTGCTACTGGACTCAAGCAATGCCGGTTCAGGAGAGGTGAGGTTGGTGAATGCGAAACGCTTGCTTCACTACATACTCCCCATGCAGGCACCCTCACAGGGGATATCTATTGTCTCTCGAGATTGAATGGAGGCCTTTTTTATTTACTAATGAGTCACCACTTATCGAAACTAAAACCCACTTCAGGATAAGGGTTAATGAGATGTATAGACTGCCAGTTGAATAATGAAGAATATTATGAGAGGATTGAAAATAATGAATGGAATATACAAAATTTGTTGATGCCAAGAAGGCTTTTTAGGAGATTTACAACAAAAGAAAAAAAAAGCAACTGACAGTTTCAAAAAGTAAATTTTCTATGACACAATGATTGATAGATAATTTGGGAATAAAAAAACAAAAAACTACTTTTTAAATTACTGACAGAATTTTCATGGAAACGCTAGAAATGAAAAATGATGTTATAAATTATGTATAAATGCAAGAACACTGAAAAAGAATACAAAAAAAGAAAAATTGCATTTGTGACTCATACTTGAAAAAGCGCTACTGAAACAGTTTTTGTTTTTCAATTTTCTTCTTTTTCTTTTTGTTGGGGATGGGGCATCCTATTGGATGCCAGACATTCACCAGCTATTTCAGAGATTCCAACCGAGAGATCTTTTCAGGATTCTAACCGTCCCTTTAAGCATAATTATTTGGATTTCTCTTGCACTTGCTTCATCAAGTATATTCTCTAGGTAGTTTTTGAAATTCTTTTTTCATGAGCTCAGTGACTCCTATGATAACTGAAAGGTTAGATTTGTAGGCTTTTATGGCATATCAACCCTTTTGGGGGTTATTTAATGCAGCAACAGAATAAAAGGCAAGAAGTTCATCTGCTTCACGGCATGTCAACACTCTTTGGTTTATCTAATTGCTGAAACAGTAAAAAGTTAATGTTGCCGTTTTTATGGCATATCGACCCTTTTAGGATTATTTAATGTTCAAAGGCAACAAAAACGCTTGTTATGTCTGTTTTATGGCATTTTTGGATCATTGAATTATTTAATTATAAAACATAATAGGAGGTTTGTCTTGTCTTTGGAAGTTTATTTAATGCAAAAAAAGTAACACCTCTTTTAACCAATTTATTTAATAGGATTAATTGAATACAGATTATTAATTAACCCATAGCTAGAGGGAAATGGTGGTTCATGCCTTTCTAAAGAGGATTAGTGCTGAAATGACTGCAATAGGTTTGATAATACTGAAAGAGAACATGCCATAATCTCTATTTATATAAAGTTAGATATGTGTATATGTTTATATATTTGTTTGCACAGGATTTACTCATAAACTAATTAACCGATCATCATGAATTTTGGAACACAGCTGCTAGGCATGAGGAGGGGTAATGTGGGTTATATTTAGTGTTATGCAAAGGGAGAATAGTGGGAGTTCAAGCCCTTCATAAAAATTCAGATACCTTCGATTGTTGTGAAATTTGAATAATAAATATTAGAAATCACTTAATAAATATTCTCTAAATTTAAATTTCTTTGGAGTATTTGAAAGCGTTTTTAGTGGGGCATAATATGGTCAGAAGCTACCATTTGAAAATGTCAATATATCAGTTTTACATTAAATTGGATCCATAGTCATTAGACAGCAATTAAGCAAGATTTCCTGAATTTCAGTTGCTTCTTAAGACCCCCTTAAACTTAAGATATTTTATAGAACCAAAATCATATAATGGATTTTGATCAAAATTGGAATAAGGATTCTAGACATAAGGTTTAGTATCATTATATCTTGATTTTAATCTTTGTAAGGGGATAAAAAGTGGTGCAGAACTGTTCTGTTTGTGGAATTAATTTTACCTGTCCTGAGATGGGTATTTTTTAGTATATATATATATATATATATATATATATATATATATATATGAGAAAGGAAGGATGAAGGTAATCATTCCATGCCACCGACTTCCTTCAACCCGGACCTCGGTCCTGTGCTTCTAGTAGTGGCTACAACTTCATCTCATTAACCCATCATGTCAACCCAATATTTTCATGTACTTGTAGGATATTTTTCTTAAAATTATCATCCTGAGGAAGTCTTACAAATAAAGACGAAACGTTGATGAATACATAAAAAAACATCGTTTTGTTTTTCCTTTTTCATTTCCCATATATATATATACATATATATATATATATATATATATATTAATTTTGCATTCTACTGCATTCCACAATCCAAAATCATAATTTTTATTAGTTTTAATTTCCGTATTTCGATGCGTTTATTTTTATTCTCATCTTACACTAAAAAGTATTTTTTTCACATTTAATATTCATCCATTACACGTGTTTCACGGTAAAAATTAGATAAGTGTATTCTTAAATCCAACCGTGTCAATCATCAGAGAGTAGCATTATATATTGTTGAATTGTGAAAGAACATGTTACAACAAAAATAAAGGAAATAAAAAAGTACGGCGAAGTTCCAGGTTGAGTCCTGATAAAAGTTTGGCAAATTGAAGTACAAAAAAAACTCACATGAGAAAATGATGACAAATTCCCCCCCCCCCCCCCCAAAAAAAAAAAATACGGACATAAAGAGATTGTAAAAACTAATGAAAATTATGGTTTGGGATTGCTTCACCATGATAAATGGAATACAAAATTAAGATATATATGCTCTGAATCTTGTAATACAACTTAATTGAGCTTATAATTGGAAACATTTCAGATATTACAAGGACTATACGTTAAAAAAATATGTTCTTTGTAAAAACACATAAATAAAGAAACGTACCTGCATATCATTTTTTATACTATTATAATATAATATCTTATGTATTTAAACAATTAGTCTGATAATTTCCTCAAGTAATAAAAGATAAACGTTTCTCTGTAGCTTACTTGCCATAAGTATATTTTCATACTACTATCCCCCTTTCTCTCTCTCTCTCTCTCTCTCTATATATATATATATATATATATATATATATATATATATATATATATATATATATATTAGTATTTCATGCATCCACATAAAATTTTATAAGGAGATATAATTTTAACCTGAAGATTCCCCCCGGGGATGAAACGCGGAAGCCTCTCTGTAGCTTGATTGCCATATATATTTTCATAGCTTACTATATATATATATATATATATATATATATATATACTTAAAGTACATTATTACACACTGCTTCCTTGATCAGATTTCAAATGAATCAGTGAACCTTAAAAAACAATTGTACAAGTATCAACTTTTTTATACGTGTAATTTTATTTCCTTTTTGTAAATCGCACATGTCTACAAAATCTGCTGCAATGAACTCGTTAAATTACTCTGAGAGAAAAATGGTAATCTTGAGCGGTTCCTAATTCCATTACGGACATTACTATTCTCCGCACAGCTGCAAAACAATTAAGGAATTTGCAAAATCTAATTGAGCGAAATAAAATTATGAAAATCACTTGAAATGTCGGACGTTTTCCACGTTAAAATTAACCGTTGTGATTAATTACGAGGGAATTGTCATTGCCTATCTCTATGGAAACGATCACAGTGCTCTTTTGGTTGTGTCTTTCTTTTTTAAGAATTTATTTTAAAACCATTTGAGAAATTCCAGGCTCTCAAAATCTGTCTAATCTTGCAGATTTACTGAAACTGTTCAAAAATTCTACAGAAAATGAGCTATTATCTTGAATTTGCATCCGAGAATTAAATAAATCGTTAATTATAAAATGAACTGAGGCCTTTAACGTATCTAAATAATAATAATAAAAAAAGTATAGTAGTTGAGGTTTTATTAATCTAAATGGAAAAGAAATATATAGTTTTGAAATGAGCTGAGCTTTCAGCAATTCTTCCCCCTTTGTTAGAAACATCACTACTGGAATGTGAGGACTAAAGGACAAAATAAGGGAAGCGAGAGTTACGAGGCTGCCGAAAGTAAATTCAAGGTCTACTTATTATGACATGTGTTCTTTAGAATTGTGTGATTTATTCCTTGCTGCCTTTGTTCCAGCTCATTTGACTCGTTGGTCTAGTGGTCTCCATCAATTCGCTGTTTTAATACCTTATTGTAATGCAGATTCCTATTCCAGTAGCTTCTTTTCAAGAACTGCAGGTTTGTCGAACTCTTCTCCTGCTGACTGTTTTCCTCCTGGTCTTTTTAAGACTAAGACTAATAGGCATCTTCTGTTTTTGCGATAATCATCTTTCGTTCTTGTTAGCTCCTTACATCAAGTGGCTTCATGCCTTGTCTGGAGCGATTTCCATAAAAAAATGGAAATAAAATATGTACTTATTAAATGGAGTTAGCTTTTCATCATTCAAACGGAAACGAAATATGTATTCATCAAATGAGCTAAGCTTTTAAGAATCAAAATGGAATCAAAATATGTATTTATGAAATGAGCTAAGCTTTTAAGAATCAAAATGGAATCGAAATATGTATTCACCAAATGAGCTAAGCTTTTAAGAATCCAAATGGAATCGAAATATGTATTCACCAAATGAGCTGGGTTTTTCTTAATCTGAAACTGGAAACTGAATATGTGCTTCTGAAATAAGCGGTGCTTTTTTACAGTAGGACCTGTGCTAAAAGTGTATCGACGTCGGTACTTTCTGGATGTTTACATAAAACGCCAGACAGTGCCGAATGAAAAATCCGTTGACTTACCTGCGTCCAAAAAAGCACAAACGAGGCAGGATTTACAAGCGGGAAAAAACAAGCAAAATATTACAGCAAAAGATTTTGTATGAAATAAATATTTATTTTTTAACAAAAAAATAAGTGATTCAAATAAGTATTTAAATTTTTAAAAATAATCAAGTAAGTGTCTTTTTGTTTAATTTTACGAAAATTATTTGTTTTTAGTTTTTACTGATTATTATTGTTGCTTTCGTTATGGTTAGGGCAGGGTTAGGGTTTGAGTAGGGTTAGGAATTAGGGTTTGGGCAGGCTCGTTTGCAGACGTCAAAAATTCAATTATCAAGTTTAGATGTCGTCTGCTTATTCATTTTAATCAGTTATTCATTTCAATCAGGTATTCATTTTCTCGCAATTTCATTGACTAACTGCTTTGGGCCTTTCCGGCGGTTTACGTAAAACGCCAGAAAGCACTGACGCCGAGTGACTTTTAGCGCAGGTCTCAATCTAACAAAGTACCAAATTAGCTGACCCTTTAATGATTAAATGAAACGAAATAGAGCTGATCTTTTAATGATCTACATATAAACAAAATATGTAGTCATAAAATATGCTGAGTCTTTAATAATTTAACTGAAATCCAAATATATACTTAAACCGAGCTTTTAGTAATGTAAATTAAAACAAAATAAATACTCGTAAAATGAGCTGAATTTAAATGGAAACGAAACATTTATAAATGAGCTGAGTTTTTACTAATCTAAATTGAAATGAAATAGGTAACCATGAAATAAGCTGAACTTTTAATTACCTAAAATGGAAACGAAATATCTACTCATAAAATGAGCTGAGGTATTTTAAAAATAGAAATATTTTCATATCGTGTTTTCATTTTACTTCGGTAAGTAAGTTCTCAGAAATCAAGGGCTCCTTTTTGGAGCTAACACTTCATTTCTATATGAGAGACATAGCTATCCGAGTGTTCAATCAAGATTCTCTTCTAACTCTCAAACGTTGAGTCAGTAAAGAAGTTAAGAACACTAATTTTCCTTTCTCCAATTGACCAGTTAACTATGTTATGGTATCTCTTTCTTTTGGTCTCTTGGTCTTACCGGATTCCAACACAAGAATTGATCTTGTCTGGTGGAGTATCCAGCTAAGTGCTGTTACTTGAGGTAACATAACTAGGAGAAGGTATACCATTCATCGTATTAGCTGGTCTATAGCTGTGTCGAGGGGATCTTATTTGAAATTCGAATACTATGTTATTTTGACTATTTGGTCAAGGTTTACTTGTAGGGTGAAGTATCCCCATGTCAGGCTGTCCTGACAAACCCTAGTACAGAGAAGTCGAAGACACTTGAGGATGGTGTCTAGTAGGCATTCAAATTCTCTCATATATATATATATATATATACTTATATATATATATATATGTGTGTGTGTGTGTGTGTGTGTGTTCCGAAATTGAATGCAAGATTAATTGCTTGTCAATTAGAACATAGAATAAAATGGATCCCCATCTATCTTTTATTACATTAAGTGTCAGCGATTGGCAAGATGGTGACAACATCATTAGGAGCCAGTGTATAGCGCTGTTAAGGGGATCTTATTTGGGCTTCGAATACTATGTTATTTTGAATATTTGGTCAGGGTTTACTTTTAGGGTGAAGTATCCTCATATCAGGTTGTCCTGACAAACCCGTGTACAGCGAAACCGTTGGCACTCAGGGATAGTGTCTAGTACGTAATTCAAACTCTCGGTAGGTGATTCAAACTCTCCATCATATCTGGATGAAAAAAGGTTATGTACTCATAAATGAGCTTTATGTTTTAAACATTTAAATGAAAAGAAATATGAAAGTATAAAATGATCCGTGATGTTTTCATATCTAAATAAATTAATATATATTCATAAAATTAGCTGAGGTTTTTAGAAAGAAAAAAATGTATTCATAAAAAAAATAGTTTTAAAAATATCGAAATTGAAACAATTTATAATAAAAGAAATAAACTGATATGTTGTGAGAATAACATCCAAGATGAGAACAATAGTCTGAACAATTCAAATAACATGTATTATCAATCCTCATCTCAAAAATAAAAAGTTAAAATAAAACAATGAGCTGATACTTTTAACATGATCTTTAAAACTGATCATACGTGATATCTCAAACAAGTCACACACCATAGTGATTTCTCTTGCTTTTTAACTTTTACAAATAAAACTATTGTTGTATCAAAACTAATCACACATCATGGATAAAACGGATTTCATAAAATAAAACACATCTTTGTTACTGTTATTATATTTACAAACAAAACTGATCATATGTCTTTTTTTTTAAATAAAACAAAACTTATTTGATATTCCATCACTGTTATTTCTCTTTTTTTTCTTTAAATATGTTTTTACCAATTAAATTGATCTCATGTGATATCCCAGCATATTACACAGTATTGCTATTTCTCTATTATTCTCTATACATATTAAACTGATCTCATGTGATATCTCAAAATATTACACACTATTCTAGTTATGTGGGAAACAGCAAAAACGATTATGCCACTAGAACAAACTTTTCACATTTGCAATTTTCTTCATTCTAAAATTATATATATATATAGAGAGAGAGAGAGAAAAGAGGGTAGTGCAGTATTAGTGCAGTTCCAATGAGAGAAAAGTATATATGTAAAGGAGTAAGGCTACCAACATTTGTAGAATCTTTTTTTCAACATTTATTTATTATTTTGTTGTTTTACCATTTTATAATTTTATATAACGCGTTTCAAGCGGTGTTCCGCTTTCATCAGATATGAAAATCCATTTGAAGAAATGTCTTTCGATTTGAGCAAATGTTTCATTTGAGGAATTTGTTATTGTTTTTGCGCATGCGTGGGTTTGCGGGTGTGTGGGTATCTTTTATTTTTTATTTTTATATATATATATATATATATATATATATATATATTGAGTGTATTTAGACAGCATTCTTTCATTTAAGCAAACATTCTTAAATATAATAGAATTCCCCTGTTTTATTATACCATCTTTATTTTTTCAATTTTTCTAATAAAGCTTCATTATACCATTTTTATTTTTTTTATTTTTCTAATGATGCTTTTTGTGTCAAAATCAAAAAGATTCAGTCAATAAGATAAAAATAATACATTCTGAAACCAATTTTAAAAAGATTAAAAATACTCGAAGCTATCTTTATGAAAACCCAGCAACCTACAATAAATAACATTACGGACGAAACCAGTAACAACATTTAAAAATGCTTAACGTAATAAAATTCATCCTGTGACGCTAATTCTGGCATCCCAGAATTTAAGTTATAAACGTTCTTCTGGAACTGCACCGTTTTTTTCGTTTGACGTTTAACTGAATTCACATGCGCGTTATCGGCTGCTTTTTGAATTTCTCTTCTTTTCTCCAATCCCGACATCTAGAACCACTGGGCCAACGCTGAATAGTGATAATTTTAACACTTTATCCGGCGGCTTGACGTCATAAGAGCGTTCAACTTAACGAAAAGAATGTCGAAATTGTTTTGGTTCTTAAACTTAGACTTTTCCTTAATATATATATATATATATATATATATATATATATATATATATATATATATATATATATATATATATATGTGTGTATATATTAAGGAAAAGTCTAAGTTTAAGAACCAAAACAATTTCGACATTCACAGGAGATTACTTAACAGTAGTTCTAACTAAAGGTGTAAAATCATGTCTGAAGTCAATATCAAACTGTCAAATGAAAACATCAAATATCTGAAACTATAAAATAGAACTTCTTTTGGAGTTCTGATATACATAAGTATTTGAACTATGATCATTATTTATATTTTTTAATTATTAGTTCTTTTTAGGAAATCAGGCTTTGTTTATTGGGAAAAATATTAAGTATACACTGATTTGAAGCTAATCGTCACTCGTTAATGGATCCCATCTTGGAAGGTTATTTTTGATTTTCATATTAGTTCTCTTGTGCAGTCTGTCCTCATGAAAAAAAAAATGCTTTATCTGATATATATGCTGATGAGGAAAATCATACAAGTTGGTCGAGTCTTACTCTGATGTAGCAATAATGATGAAGATTTTTCGAAATGCGTGTACATATAGATAAACATTGTTAAGTGGTAATTTTCAGAGCATTATTATAAAATATTAATTATGTCATAACTTTTGTAATCTTAATTATATATATATATATATATATATAGAGAGAGAGAGAGAGAGAGAGAGAGAGAAAGAGAGAGAGAGCGAGAGATATCAGATACTTAAAATGCAGAAATAGATTCGTTTATAATAAACTAAGACTTATTTAGCCACAAGGTAATCACTGCGAGTATCCAATAAGGACGGGGTTCATTATTATGCAAGACTAGCTTTTCAAATATCGTCCTCTCACAACCAATTTGATAAACAGAAAGCAATTACGTCACCAAAACAACCTGCTCTCATTTTACTGAAGTCGACAACTCATGACGGTTGCGTTTTGTTATCAAACCTCTTCAGGTATCTAACAATCTTTCTCAAATATTGAGATCGAGAAGCAAGCAAACATTCAAAATTCGTCACGTGTTCATTTCTTTATGTTCAAGATTTTGACTCCATCGGATCAAGTTGTGGTATCTGTTCTGTCTTAATTTTGTTAGTCCCATCCAGACTGCCACACAATAAAAAGAAATACGACTCTGTGTCTAACTTTGCCCTCGTGGGGAGTCAAGTTAATAGTGGGTTATATAAGTCATCATCAGGGTATTGCAGATATCTTTAGGGCAGATTTGCACGATTTGCAGATGTCCATATTTGAATCAAAAGTGAAATAAATAAATTGTTTTGCCGTTCAAGTTATACAGGATTGGCCATTAGATATCTGCTGTATCCTGATGATGACTTACGTAAGTCAAAATTTGTGTGTGTGTGTGTGTATTAAAAACAGCAAACAGCAAACAGCAAACACTTCCCGTTGTTTGCTGTTTTAATTAAATGTTTCAAGCGGATTTAGGTATTGTTCTTTTTGTTTTCAGATTGAAGATATGTAGAAATTGCTCGAAATTCATATTAATGTATCTGAGCTATCAGTTCAATCGGGTCATATTCATGAATGAATAAAAAAATAAATAAATAAAAATCCAAAGTAAACTTTTTTTTTACTAATAAGTCACTACGTATCAAGACCGAAAGCCACTCAAGTATATGTGTCGATGAGATACATGGATTCTCCATTGAATAATGATGAATATTATGAGAGGATTGAAAATAATGAATGGAATTAACAAAATTTGATTACTTATGGGGACGGTTTATGACAAGATTTAGTTGCCTTCAAATCAAATGTCACAACGTTTGCATTCTATTTGTGATATTCTTTCAGTTAACAAGTTAAATCGTTGTGCTGCCTTTGGTTAGGATTGAACTCAGAACCTCAAGATAACCTGCACACTTTAAACGATGTCCTAGTCTATTCGGCCAGGTGTCCATGCCTCTGAGAGTTACCGAATTCGACACAAGGTACCTGAAGAAGGGTGGAGGGAAAAATGGGCGAAACTTTGTAATAACAACAACAACAACCAAGATGAGAAAGCCAGTCCGAAAATTCTAAATAACAATAAAAAATTCCTCATCCCTAAAATAGAAACAAATGTTATCCAAAGTAAATGTTGTTCAGTTCATTTTGTAAAGTCCTATAGCAGCAGAATTAAATGCTGGGTTAAAAATGGAAAATACCATGTAAGGTTCGATTAAGCAAGAACATTCAATTTTCCATTAGAAGTTAAGTTAGAAGTTAGGCTGACGTGTACCGAAAGTTACATCATAAGAAAAAATATGTGGCAGAAAAGCTTGAGAGTTCTTGCTTTTTTTGAAAAAGCAAATCCAGGAGGAAATAATAAAGCTATTTTTTGTTCTTTTGAATTGCTTATATTATTCCAACCACAAGAAACAAAGATAGAGAAGAAACAGAACATCTGTATGACTGCTACTGTCACCACTATGGAGAGACAACCACAACGTGCCAATGAAAGAAACGAACAGCTGTTTTGGTCTAGAACACAACGTGGGCAAATTGTTCAAAATAGCGGTCAAAGGAAACCCCATGCAATTTTACAAGTTGCGTGTTAGCATGGTAATGTTACAATATGTATTTAATAATGTACAAAAAGTTGTTTTTTAAAATCGATTTCACGTTTGGACTATAGTTCACCTCACTTAGTTTCCAGATCAAAAAGACATAGATTTCTTTTTAAATTCATAGTGATTGCAACATCTTTTAAACACCATCTTGATCTAAATGAAATGAGGTTTTCTTAATA
The DNA here is from genome assembly GCA_963556195.1 of Sepiola atlantica. NCBI lineage: Eukaryota > Metazoa > Mollusca > Cephalopoda > Sepiida > Sepiolidae > Sepiola > Sepiola atlantica. The sequence goes on along the minus strand of OY744525.1, from coordinate 49,108,115 downwards.
GAATCATGAAATGAGACATCTTTAAATGACTCTGATTTCTTTATTTCCTCGATAACATATCCAAACTCAAAAGTATATAAGGTCAGCATGAGCGTCTCTTACATCAACTTTGGAATCTAAATCTTTTATTAATTCTTGAAAATGAACCAGGTATGTTGAAAGTTCAAAATCATCGCATATTAATTCCGGATAATTTGACACACATTTGATCCAGAAACTAAAAAAAGAATATGTCAATCTGAAAAATATATTTAAAACAATGAACAGAATAGAAAAAAAAAATCTGTTGTTACGGAATCGTTGACAAATTTCACACTTCTTGCTACAATCCAACCATATTTAGGACAAATAAACTTCAGTCTATGCCTGAGTTTTCCATCAAGATTCAGCTAGAAATATCCAACGCTTTGTCTTATCACCGTTCAATAAGCACACCTGGACACGACATGCAAAATTGTCAATAACTGTGACACACCCGTCTCTTGGCACTGTCCTGATCTCGGCTCTGATGGCTCTCTTCAGTTCAGGAATAGTATGTGGGTTGTTTTGATAGACATTATTTTTTAGATAATCCCACAAGTAAAAGTCAGGGGGGGAGGTTAAGGTCTGGTGAGTGTAAAGCTCACTCAGGATAACATCTACTAATGAAACAATTACTAAAGAGTCTCTGTACATAATTAAATAGTAATAAAGCGAAGACTGTTGGAGATTCATAACTGAAACTTGGGTGACAAGTCATACATAGACTGAAGTTTATTTTTACCAAATATGGTTGGATTGCAGAAAGGATTATGAATATTATTAACGATTGTGGCAGAAGTTTTTTGGATTACTCTGTACAATATATATGTTTTCATGTTTATATATATATATATATATATATATGTATATATATATACATACATATATATATATATATATATATATATATATATATATATATATATATATATTGTTAAACAATATAAATATGCAGACAATACATATTTATATGATATATGTACATATTTATTGTATATATATGTGTGCGTGTGTTTGTATGTGTGTGTGTATGTGTGCAATAAATATGCACACATATAAATATTTATTTATATGATGACCATTTCCTTAAAATCCAAAATATTTTTGGGTTTGCTACAAAAAATGTTTGAAAGAATAGAGTTTATTTCACAGAATAACTTCGAAAAGTCATGTAAAAATTTCAAAAAATTTCAAAATAATTAAAATACGTGAATGCAATTATTTTTTTTTGTTCTAATTAGCCACAAACTCTGTACGGATATTTCTTTTACTTGATAAAAATTGTACATTTTAAATCACAGAAATAAAATAAAATCCCCCAAAATAAAGATGGCTTTCAATAAAAGTCAAGAAGACGTGAACATTTTATGACAAAATGGCTGATGTTCCCGCCTTACAGTTTCTTGCCACTGCACATGAATGTCAAGGAAACTGTCCTGTAAAAATTGTAAAAAGTGTAAAAATAAAATGAATAAAAATTGATTACATTTGAGATTGTTTTTCATTTCTTTTCTCTTTCTTGTGTTTTATTTTCTGTTTACGTTGTGTTTATGTTGTTTGGTTTGGTTTGGGTTGGTTGATTTGTTTTACGGCATATCAACCCTTTTCGGTTATTTAATGCCGAATCAAGTCATTTTGGTAAACGTTTTTCTGACTCAAGTTCTTTATATCTTAAAATATTTATTCATAGTGTCTGGTTTGATTGATTTATTTTACGGCATATCAACTCTTTTCGGGTTATTTAATGCATTAGGGGGAAGGAGGAGAGAAAAAGAGAGAGAAAGGAGAGAGAGAGAGAGAGGGGAAAATTGTTGTTTTGTGCTTTTTGGCTTTGCAAAACAGTATTGAATTTTATCGAAAGGGAAAGGAAAAAACAATAAAATGAATGTTTAATGTATTTTGGGTCAGGAAGCCAGTATCTCCAGACAGCCTGATCTGGTAGCATCAGGTTTTGTTGTGTTTGTTTATGTATCTTTAAGGTGTCTATTATTATTGTACGAACTTCATTTTGTTAATACTTTCACACCAAAGCCATCCTGATAACAGGACGAGAGATCTAACTGTTGGGGTCTTTTACTGGGGACAAGATTTACAGTCAGTCTGTTGGAATTTATTAAAGCCCCTCTCACTGATTGGCTGTTGCCATGTCTCTTAAGGGCCTCACGGATTGGCTGTCAGGCATTGCAACCCCTTTTCCCTTAGGTGTCACGTGAGCCAGCCCTTAAACACCCTTGCAGACGGCATCTCAGTCTCTTTTTCGACGACTCTGCTCAAGTCAGCAACACATCGGCTAGTCTTCTTTGTGATACAGCCCAAGACGGCAGTCACAGAGAATGACCCCCCCACCGTTACCAGAACTCTATACAGATAAGTTCACGCGAACCATGTTTTCGCAAACCCTCTCTCAAATTCACCAATGCCTAACTGAACTTTTTAAAACTCTGTAAATATTCTATGACTCCATATTTCTCTTTCTTACTAAAATTGCTATGAAACTACATTCTTGTGTTTTGTGTTCCTTCTCAGACTTCCGTCCTATATCTCTCCTTTGATGATTTTATCTGCACATTGTTACCCCATTCTCACGTGGGAGAATGTAACTTTATTTTCAGGATTATTTTAATCCAACAAGTCATTACTCCGAGAAAATTTCATTTTTTAGGTGGATTCCAACCAATCAAATATTTCAACTAAAGATTCTGTATTACAGCATCAATAACATTTGAATATTATAAGTTTGCGTGTAAAAAGTAAAAATTGAATTTTATTGAAAACTATTTTCTCGCCATTATTAATTAAAAATATTAAAACTGGTGTTCATACTGTTGGAATTTCTTCAGCCAAATTTGCTAGTTAATTTTATATATTTTGTAAAAGTTTCATGTCATAATTTATTTTAAGGTTTTCTTTTCATATTGATAACCCTAACCCTAACCCTTACCCTAACCCTTACCCTAACCCTAACCCTTGTTAGAAATATCATTTTTTTCCTTTTTCTTTAGTTAGTTAATTATTGTTGAAAACTCGATTTGTTGAACAAAAATTGTTTAAAATTTGAATTTCATTTGTTTCAAATATTCTTAGAAAGTATATACTGTACAATGTTGTCAATATGAAAAGAAAACCTTTAAAAAATTACATTGTATACTTTCTAAGAATATATAAAACAAACCGATTGCCAAAATTCAAACTCCTCGGCCTAACATTCCCAGATAACATGAATTGAAATAAATACATAGAAGATACTGCTAAGTCGGCTGCAAAGAAGGTAGGCTCCCTCTATCGGGCTGGAAAACATCTCACACCTGCTAGTATCCTATATCTCTACAAAGCCACTATTCGCTCATGTATGAAGTATTGCTGCCACATCTGGGCTGGTGCACCAACCACTAGTCTCTCCCTGTTGAACAGGTTACAAAAAAGAGTCTCTAACCTAATAGGTCCCACACTGTCTACCAAGCGCCAGTCCCTGTCTCATCGCCGCAATGTTGCATCCATGTGCTTGTTTTACAAGTACTTCAACGGAATGCCTCCGATAAACCTGACTTGCAGCAAAATCACACCCCTTCATTGTAGAGGTACCCAGATGCCGGAAGCTTTCGAGCTAAATAGTTACTTTCCTTGAAACGATTGCCTTTGAAATTTTCTCACTGCTCCCTGTTTCCCCAACTGTACCAATATGCGGAAATTAAAATGTAATGTGGACAGAAATCTCGCTGCACAACTCACCACTTAAAATGCTCCTCTAAATCTGGCTTTTAATTCACAGTAGCCCCTTACGTCTCAGTGCCATAAGAAAAAAACAGATTTTAAACAAGTCTTCAACAGATTATTGAGATTTCAAGAACACTTTCAGATCTCTCGGCCTGTTACAGGGATGCCCTTTTTTAATACACAAACAAATGTATCACATTTTGTTCCCAGCAGATTATCTGTATGACAGCTCAACACGTAGTCAGCTAGAATTTCGTTGTATAGATGACATGTAGCAGCGGTTTGTTTTCTCTCTTCTTTTTGCTGTTGTTCTGTCATGTTGCATGTTTATTAATAGCAGCGCTTTTTAATAATGACAATACAAAACTATTCCTTTCAGGATTTGTATTTTCATGTATACAGTTTACATACATAATATCCCCAACCCATCCTCCACAGGGAACTGGAAGGATCTATCCCAAAGTACAACTGCTCTCTCTCTCTCTCTCTCTCTTGCAGTCCAGAAATAAAGAGAAACCGCTACCGACATTTTGTTTATGATGCAATATTCTGACACATAAACCTAACTCTAGTTTGACTTCTAATGGAAAATTCCACCTTCTTTCTAGGTAACTAACACATCTACATATAAATATTGCTACAAAAAAGTAAGAAAAGAAAAAAAAAGCACACTTAATACAGTTTTATAAAAATAGAAATATTTCCGTCGTACTACAGTTGCACGTGATAAATTAATATTTACCTTTGGATTAGAAGTGCAAAAGAACCATAATACTTGACTATTGATTTTCAAGTTTAATTCAAGCCAACAATTAATGTTCTCTTAAAGATTTATCGGCTCAGTATATTCAAAGTTATTTCCCTTGAACCTAATATAAGTTATCTCCCCTGAAGCATACTATGCTATTGCATAGTATACTTCAGGGGAGAATGAAATTTTCAATTAGGAAGCACAAAAAACTCGCTCTGCATACGTGCAAGATTAAAATCGAGGTTTGTCCTCTTTCTTGGATAGACTGTTTCAACCTAACTTTACATTTTACATGGTTTTCACACCACTGACACCGTGTCATTAGATCTCACTTCTGATTGCAGTATAGATGGGATTCCTAGACAGCTAGCCTTTCCAGAATAGCCTTTTTCTATTAGTCGCAGGATTTTTATCAGAACAGTTCCCAGATAATATCTAAGAGAGTCGTATTTACTTTACATCACACATGGATTTCTCTATAAATTGTTTGCCCTGGCAATTCATATTTATTTTCATTGAGTTTAGGGACTTTTAACGTGAACTCTTTCGTCTGCGATTTTCACCCTCTTTTATGTACCATATTGTATTACGTTACTCTTACGTTTGTTTTTCAAATCACAACGAATTTATTTGGCAAAAAAATAGCATAGTTCAACAAGCCATGTAAAGAGACAGGTAGAAGTTATTTACACCCACATACAGTCTGAATGTTTGTCTGAGGCCGCTTTAAACCTGGATATGGTAGTCATCGTCATGACCTCCTCTGGCAGGTTTTCCATGGAGCAGGAACACAGAAAGAGAAAACTGTTTTTCTTCTATTGAGCCGAAACCGATGATAGTACATCTTTTGTGTGTGCCCGCAAAGACCACGACTTGTTTTGACACACGTCTGTGAGAAATTAATTTATGTATTGATACGTAAATTCAACCGTCTTTTATTCACTTATACAAACCATCTGTCATAGCATGCAAATTTATATATATTTAAATATGTTGTGTTCTATTTATCTGGTTCTACCCCCATTCATTCAAAAAGATCAATTTTTTTACATTTTACTATTAATTGTAAGAATGGGTCAGGGTACATCCAAAGACGTGACCATCGTTTATATTTCATTCATGCCAGAATCCATGTTAGAACTATGCAACTGGGCTTGGCTATGGGAACATGTTAACTAATAAACTTGTAAAATATAGTTTCATAGCAGACCTGGCAATGTCCATTGTCCATGTGTGAACATTGTTCCAACTGCAGTCCCAGAGCAAGGTATCCAGATCACAGCAGTAACCCTTGCCCTGAGGTGAGACAAAGATCCCTCTTAGTCCCCATAGTAGATGCAAAAGAAAGAGAGAAAAAGAGAAAAAGAAAGAGAGAAAGGAAGGGATAAAGAAAGATAGCACGGAGGAGAGAGAGAGAAAAGGGAAAGAGAAAGGGAAAAAGAAAGAGAGAGAAAAAGAAAAGAGAGAGAGAGAGTAAGAGAGAGAGAGAGAGAGAGTAAAAGAGAGAGAGGGTGAAAGAAAGAGAGTTAGAAAGAGAGAGGGAGAAAGAGAAAGAGACAAAGAAAGAGAGAGGAAGAAAGACGAAGAGAAAAATAGAGTGAGAGAGAGAAAAGAAAGAGGGAGAGAAAGAGAAAAAAAGAGAAAAAGAGAGAAAGAAAGGGAAATAGAAAGAAAAAGAGAAAGAGAGAAAGAGGAAGAGAACGAGAGAGATACAGAAAAAGGAAGTGAGAGAGAAGGAGTATGTAAAAAGTAAGAACTTAAGAGAAAACGAAAAAGAGATAGAAACATGAAAGAGAGAGAGAGGGGGGAATAGAGATATACATATATATATATATATATATATAAATAAGAAAGAAAAAGAGAGGGAGAGAACGAGAAAGACAGATTGAGAGAGAGAGAGAGGGACTATGTATAAAAGTCTGAAGGTGAAAAGCTCAAGAGAGTAAGAAAGAAAAAACGAAGAGACAATACTTATAATGAAGGGTATGGGGTAGAGGTTAATGAGAAAGGTGTTTATAATTAGCTAAAAATACAGGTGTAATCAACTACAAAAAGTAAGGTGAGATGAAAGTGCATCAAACTGAAATCCTAGAGATGTTGAAAAAGGAGAGAAGATGAGATGAGCGTCTGGGACATCGGATGAAAAAGATAATCTTTTTTTGTTTAATTGATTGCAAAGCTAATGAAGATTCTAATGTTAACAAGACAAGTAAGTACAAAGAGAAGGGAGAGGGGAGAGTATGATCGGTTGAGAGAGTAAGGAGATGTTCCAGTAGAGAATAAGGAAGTAGTGAGAGGGTGGTTTTGAAAACAGATAGATTAATAGAAAGAGAGAGAGAGAAAGAGAGAGTTGGAGTGAAGAAGAGAAAAGGGGGGAGTATAAAAGAGAGATAGGTTGAGAGAGTAAGGCGATGCGGTGATAGAGAGTAAGGAAGTAATGAGAGGGCGATTTTGAAAAGGGATATATTGATAAAGAGTGGAAGTGAAAGAAAGAATGTAAAAGGGAGTGTAAAAGAGAGGGCTAGGTTGGAAGAGCAAGGAGATACTGTAATAGAGAATAAGGAAGTAAGGAGAGAGTGATTTTGAAAAGTAATAGATAAATAAAGAGAGTGGGAGTGAAAAAAGAAATAAGAGGGATAGTATGAGAGAGAGAGAGAGAGAGAGAGAGAGTTGAAAGAAAGAGGTTGATTTTCATAAATAAATGGGTACGTGTGTAGTTTACAGACCGTGCTGAAATCATAACGTTATTATTTAGAAACCATTCTTAACATGGGGAGGATGGGCTTTGTTAACTATTCTAACAATTTAATAAACAAAAGCTACCGTAAAAATTTAATTTAACTTGAAAATCCTATCCAAAAAATAGCATGGTCTGTAAACAGCAGAAGTACCATTACATTTGTGTAGGGAGTATTATTAGACTGGGCTAGTGTCCAGGAGAGATGGAGAACAATTATTGGTTATTTTTACCATCTATAATTATAAAATACAGAGTTTTTATAAATAAATGCTTTAGAGGTTATCATTAGACTGGGCTTGTTTTCAGGAGAGATGTAACGTTAGCTCTATCTTACTACATCACCAAATATTTTTATGTAACATTGTGGCACTGAAATGAAATGTCTGAAACGTAGCTTCAATTTTTTTTATTAAGGGGAGAGGGTCATTGCATTAAATAGGAATGTTGTAATGTGGTCCCTTATACCCTTTTTAAGGGACCACATAGTCATGATGTAAGGTTGCTTCTTATCATAATGTGTAGCTATTATCTGTGTTGAGTGGTTCACTCGCAACTTACAAATAAGTCTTGCCCACAAAAACTGAAAATCTACACTTACTTGGTTTGCCTCGGCCGCTAGATAATCTTAAGATTTTGAGCAATAGGTTGGATCACGAAAGACGACTCAAAACAAAAGGTGTTTTATTGTTAAGTTTTATTGATGGAGACATCATCTTACTCACACACGTGTATATCTATCTTCAGTGGGCCTTCTAATGAACATCCTCCTATGGGGAGACGAGCAAAGGATGCTTGTTAAAATAAAAAAAGAATCTTCACTGGTTTTCGATCAGCAAGTTGTATTTATCAATGGTTATTTTCTTTTAATTCCTTCCAAAACGACAAATATTTATTTTATTTATCTATCAAATTTCGTCAAAACAGCCAACTGTTGTATTCTAGATGAGATCAAATTACATTATTTACATGCCATTTTACAATTTTGCTTTGTGTAACCCACTTTCGTAACAAAGAACAACCATCATCATCATCATCATCATCATCATCATCATCATCATCATCATCATCATCATCATTACAAATTATCACATTAATATCATTATTCATTATTATTATTATTATTATTATTATTATTATTATTATTATTATTTTACTCACTAGGTGTTTTCACACAAGTCATTATCAGTGATTGCTCACTGACAAGAACAAGTCGCGTTCCCCTGGAGTCTGAGTGACAGCAAGTCTTCTCCGATTTCCAGCATTCTCCATCACTTTCGATAAACATTGCAAATTATTTTTCATTATTGCAACAGCCATTTACCATCCATTTTTTGCTGGCAACACCCGGTGGTCTTCTCTGGAATTTGAGTGACAATAAGCCTCCCCAAGGTTTCAGTACTCTCACGCCCTTTCCAGTGTAGGTCTGGTTGCTGCTCTCCCTCCTTGGTATTTCCATCCTCTTTAACCTTTCACAACAATTTTGTGTGATATCAGCTTAAGCTAGTGCCACCACATGTGTGTGTGTATGTATTTTTGGTTTGTTTTCCTCTTTCCTCCTTCTCCCTTTCAATTTATGGTCAGGGTTTAGTGGTTATGTAGGTTGGTTTCTGCATTCAAAGACTTTCCTAAATATTTCGACAGTTTCCATCATTGCCGTTCATTGTATGGTCTCATTTTCTATTTGATTCCAATTTCTCCTAATATTTTTTCCTGCTTTTTTGGGGGACTGTTCCTAGTTATTATTATTATTATTATTATTATTATTATTATTATTATTATTATTATTATTATTATTATTATTATTATTATCAGTAGTAGTAGTAGTAGTAGTAGTAGTAGTAGTAGTAGTTTTATGTACTCACTAGGAGTTCTCACACAGGGCATCATCAGTAATTGCTCACTGATAATAACCGGTTGTGTTCCGTGGAGTCGGAGTGACAACAAGTCTCCCCAGATTTCCAGTATTCTCCACCTCTTTCGATAACCATTGTAAATGACTTTGCGTTATTGCAACAGCCGCTTATCATTGATTTCTTGTTGACAATGACCATTGGTCATCGCTGAGATTAGGGTGCTAATAAGCCTCCCCAAGGTCACAGTAGTCTCCGCACCCTTCCAGTGGAGGTTTGGTATTATTATTATTATTATTAATATTATTATTATTATTATTATTATTATTATTATTATTATTATTATTATTTGATTCCAATTCCTCCTAATATTTTTCCTGTTTTTTGGGGGACTGTTCCTAGTTATTATTATTATTATTATTATTATTATTATTATTATTATTAATAATAATAATAATATTATTATTATTTTCTCTACCTACTCTAACGGTAGTATTGTGTTAGAGATATAGAAAAAGTATTAGTTATTTTAACCACCTATAACTATACTATAAAAGTCTGAGTTCCACATATAACTTGAAGGAAAAAGGATAAGGACAAATAGATTTTCAAAGTGAGAGGAAAAGAGGGAGAGAGAAAGAGAGAGAGAGAAAGAGAGAAAGAGAGAGAGAGAGAGAGAAAAAAAAACATGTTAAAGTAAAAAGATAGAAAAGAAACAAGAATAGAAAAAGATGAAGAACGAACAAAAGAAAGAGAGGGGCAAAGTTAGGAAGACAAAAGACTCCTGCGAGAATAATTAAATCAATGATGTAAGATATTGATCACATGGTGAGATTGTCATTAACCCAGTTTTATTTTAACATTTAGAAAATGTGTTCTTTCTTTTTGGCAAAGGTTTTTTTTTTTTAATTTGGTCTTCATGTCAAAGGCATGGGTGGCATTGAAGGGTCGATAAATCCTCTGAGATATATTCCAAGAATTTGAGATTTTGAGCTTGATTTGATACTCACTCCATTTCTATGTTTTCTTATATATATATATATATATATATATATATATATATATATATATATATATATATATATATATATCAACTTAGGTCACAAGAAAGGAAATGATATGTCTTCAAGAAATTGAATGCTTCATGTTCATTAGTCTACATGAAGACAGCATCATTGGCATCGTTTAGTCGTGGAAGATTATGCAGTTGCACTCAGAGTGCAAAGGCTAGGTAAGTATAGAAAGTAAGCCGTTACTCATGCAGCAGACCTGCTCTCCACATCGTTGAAATGGTCTATAAAACATTATTATACTATTGATGATAAACTTTCAGAATCCGACTGACTTAATTTTATATATTATATAAATAGCTTTCATTGTTATTGGCACTAAATTCTACTAAAAATATAACCTGTTCCTTCTAAAGTATTTCATATAACAAAAACGCTTACATAAAACGCTGTATTGACATTATTCAGTCTCGAACGACTATGGAGTTGAGCCCAGAGCGTAAAACCTGGGTACATGTGGAGGGCAAGCTGTTACCCATGCAGCTGATCCACCCTCTCTATGATCACATACAGGTACCACCACATATATTACAGAGATAGCAAGCCTATAATGGTCCATCCTCTTGATTTGATACACCTTAGAACACTATTTTCACTGATAAAGATAAGTACCTCTTCCATTAGACACCAAGCCCTCCTTTAGATAATAAACTATAATTATAATAACAGCTTTATACTCAAACATAAGCACCCCACCAACACCCCCAAATAAATATAACGCAAAACAGTAATACCCCCACTCAATAAATTAATAACAGTCGGCCATGCCAGAATTTATCGCTGATCAATAAATTACACTAAACACCATCACCCCTTTATATTAATGCACCATAGAAACAGACAAACATAGAGAATTTTTAAATAATACTCATATACTGCGATACAGCCATATAGTCTGTCCCCGTGTTACGATTTTTAGATCACATTTTGTTTAGTGTCCGCCGGCCGTCCAATTATGCCTTATTTCTATTGTTCCTAACTGCTGATGGGTTGTTTAATTGCCTTCAACATGTCTGTGTATATGGAGTCTGTATCTAACTCCGCAGTAACAGTATGAGAAATCACCATTGGAAAAGGGTTCCCAATAAAACTCATAATTAGTAGAGCAAAGGGGAAAATATGAAAGTTAATATCGAAGACAAAAGATTTTAGAATAATAAAAAAATACGTCTAAATTTCTATAAAAAGAAACTCCCGATAGGCAATGCTTGAAAATAGGATTAAAAAAGAATAAACATTGTTTAAAATATCAATCGGAAAGAGGAGAGAAAGAAGGCTATTTTTAATATGGCCAACTCGCCTGAAAAAAAAAAATTTGGCGGGATTTCGTAACCTCCAAAAATCCCGTCTACCATCTTTATTCTGAACGCACATAGTAAGAGAAAAGAAACATGATGGAAATTGTAGCAGACGCTACTATCGGCCAAGTGAATATTTGTTGCGACTTCTTCTCTTTCTCGGTGTTAAGCAACCCTTCTTCGTCTCTGAGATAGAGAGGAGGAGGTTATCTCATGAAAACATGTTAGCCGAAGATTCCGGCCAATCAGGGGCCAACAGTTCAGCTTGATCACGCGTGACTTGATCCCTATGAGAAGGGACGCTATAAGTGGCACAACCTCTTTTCGCTCTTTTTCTCTTCCGATTTTCGGCCAGCAGGCACTGAAGAGTGGAATTAGGTACACTGAGATCTGCTCTCTAGTCGCCATGGTCGCACCAAAGTTGGTGCACATACTCATGCACATCACCACAAAATTGTGTGCCGATTACTCATGTGCCGTGCTCGCTATGGCAAAAATAAGATTTAAAAGAAAAACAGTTTTCTAGAATCAAAGACCATTTTTTGTCCCTGTCGTTTGGGAGCCGGATGTCTACAACTCCGTCCACGTACTTCTCTTAAATAGCAAGGCCCGACAGCAGGGAGCAGTCACACAAGGAAATCCGACACTGAACGGTCATGTCGCTATCCACCGTTCACTCAACTAACCCACCCCAGTCGAACCACCAACGACATCACCATCATGACTACATCACACCTTGAACAACAACCACAACAGCAACGACTCTACCACAGCAGAACAACAACAACAACAACAACAACAGCAACGCTCTATCACGGAAAACAACAACAACAACAACAACAACAACAACGACTCTACCACGGAGAACGACAACAGCAACGGCTCTACCATGTAGAACAACAACAACAACGACAACAACGCCTCTACCATGGCAGAACAACAACAACAATAACAAGAACTCTACACACGGCACAACAACAACTACTTTGTTTTGTATCTAATGTATTTTGAAACAATACAAATTGTTTAAATTCCATTCTGTTTCGTCTCCTTTTTCCTTGCTACCAAATGCTTATTATAACACTTGGTACTTTCCCCAAAAGAGACACTTGAGCGAATTCACCGGATGATGAAACCGGTGACCATCGAAGTCAATTTTTCGAATTGTCTTCATTTCGTGAGTCGCCAAGGATTTGAGCTGGATTGTAAGGGTCTTTTCTAAATAGTAAAGGTCTATCCATGTCAATGAAACCATGGTACTTCTCTGGAATATGTAACTAATTATTTTTTAAATAAATAGTTTATATATATATATATATATATATATATATATATATATATATATATATATATATATTTGTTTCATTTTACTTCAGTCGAAGTTCTCAGAAATTAAGGGGCCCCTACCTGAGACTAACATTTGATCTCTATATGGGATACATAAATATTCGAATATTCCATTAAAGTTCTCCTTTACCTGTCAAACGTTGAGTTAGTAAAGAAGTTAAGAACATTAATTTTCTTCTCCCTAATTGACCAGTTAACTATGTGGCATGAACTGATTTTTCTCCATGAAACTCTATCATTTATGTTGGTTTTGATGTGCCATTGCTTGAGGTAATCTTTGACTGAATCATTCAAAGTCTTTCTCGACCTGCTTTTTCCTCGGTCACCCTCAATTGGGATGTGTGTATATCTGTTTATCCAACCAGATCTTGTTCAACATGTCATACTACCATTTATGGAAATGGGGCGATCAAAAGTTGCTATGAGTATATGGAGCTAGAAAGCTGACCCCACCATCTGTGAATGTAGAGAGGAGGACCATACGATGCATCACTGCATTGTCTGTTCTCTACTGCCTATCCGGTGCAGCTTGAAAAATCTTACAGAATACAACACTAATGCAAAGGACTGCATAAAAAAGTGGGTAACTGTCATGTGACCACATGACACTTCAAAGACACACAAAGAAGAAGTAGTAGCTATATTGTTTAGTTGGTTTTGAATAAAACTCTTGACGAATCTATTAATAATGGGCATTCGGTATCTTTTTTTTTTACAGCTGTAGACCAGACGGCTACTGACATGGGAATCCCTGCTTCTAAAGAACTTCCTCCTGATTCAAAGGCTCCAGTGGAAAACACTAAACCGCCTGAGAAGTTGCTATGAGTAGATGGGGCTACAAAACTGACCCAACAATCTGTGAATGTGGAGAGGAGGACCATACGATGCAACACTGCCTTGTCTGCCCCCTACTGCCTAACCGGTGCAGTTTGAAAAATCTTACAGAATACAACACTAATGCAAAGGACTGCATAAAAAAGTGGGTAATTGTCGTGTGACCACATGACACTTCAAAGACATGCAAAGAATAAGAAAAATACTACCATCACCCTAACCTTAACCTCAATAGCAAGGTGTGAGAACTAACTCTATTGTCAAGGTGCACACCACAAATCCGCCAAACCATGGACATGTCATTCGTCTGCATCCCTCAAAAAGAGCAGAATAGTGGGAGCTTAGCATTCACTTGCATGTAACATGGCACTTCAGACATTTACCCTGTTGTAAATTCGATCCCCCTTCCCTCGATTTGCAAGTGAGAGTAGATGACAAATTAAGATGGGAAGATGCTCACAAAAATTGTCTCATGCAAGATCGAACTTAATTCACATATTACTAAATTGAGTCCACACATTCCGACTGCGGTGAACTTGTCATATATTTAACATTGGAATTTATTTCCGACAGTATATTATGCATTACCAGTGTTGGGACGATTAATCAGAATCGGGAATCAGAAAAATCAGAACTTTTTGGGGTATCAGAATCGGTATCGGAATTGGAAAAATTTATGCCTATTTTCCAAAAACGATACATTTGTTTTTTGTTTTTGTTTTGTTTTTGTTTAAAACTTAATTTTCAATTGCTGGTATTAATGATAAAATGATGAATATTTATAGATTTTAAACTAGCCGTCTGTACATGCAAGATCGAACTTAATTCACATACCCCACTAGCACAGATCATATTACCAAGATACCAAATTGAGTTAAAATTCTTGTGCATTTTCCACATCAGATGTGAGTTACACATTGACCATGTCAGCACACGCTGACTTTCTCCATTATATTGGTTTCGATGTGGCATTACTTGAGGTCATCTTTGACTGAGTCATTCAAAGTCTTTCTCAGCCTGCTTTTTCCTTGCTTACCCTCAATCAGAATATGTGTACATCTGTTTATCTAACCATAGCTTCGTTCAATTCAACATGTGTATACCACTCTAGTTGATTGCAACGCAGAGCTGACTCTAGTCTGAGCACCTTCAGCCTCAATAGCAAGGTGTCAGAACTAACTTTATTGCCAAGGCACACACCACAAATCGGCCAAACCATAGACATGTCATTCGTCTGCATCCCTGGCACTATGGACATTTATTCTGTTGTAAACTCAAACCCAAAAACGACTATAAAATTAATAATTAATTAATAAACCCTGCAAAAGCAAAATAGACAAAGCAAGCAAAAATATCTTTTTATTAAATAACGAAATAATAAAGAATTAATAAATTAAGTAAAATTTATTTTAAAAAAAATAATAATTTAAAAAAAAATATAATAAAATAATTTTTTTTTAAATATATAAAAAAAACAACCAACTAAGGAGAGTATAAAGTGGACCTTGGGTTTACTTTCGGCAGCCTCGTAACTCTCGCTTCCCTTATTTTGTCCTTTAGTCCGCACATTCCATGAGCGACTTTTCTGACAAAGGGGGAAGAATTGCTGTTTTCTGAGTCAGAATCTATCCATCTAACACTTATCATTGGCTAGTTTTTGACCTTGAAATATTATTTTTTTAGCTCAAGTGGCTTCATGCCTTGTCTGGAGCGATTTCCATAAAAAAAACAAAAAGAAACTCTGGAACAAAACTCAGACTGCTAGCGACTGATTTAAAATTATTCTGCACAAGAGAAAATGTAAATTTCCTCAATTTGCAGTGGATTTCTATCTCTCAATGACTAAAGCCATCCTAGACAGAGCTCTTGGTGTCGCCACCCAACATGTAAATAATAACAAGGCTGAAAATGAAACCATACTACATGTAAGGAAGACGCTTCTGTTCCATGGTGAGAAAACTTGGGTGAAAATATCCTAACCTGAAGCTCTTTTGGTGTGGCAATGGGGTCTTTTATCACATAGACGTCTGCAAACTAATTAAGCCTTTTATTATGAATTCGTTGAATAAGAAATTTTCTAGAGATTTGGCCTATCGTGAGACGAACGACGGAGTGTACCTATCCTGCAGTCATAATGGTAGTGAATTAGATAGATTTGATAAACAATTGATAACGTTAGGTTTAAGATTACTTGTAATACAAATTTAAACACACTACATTTTTTCAACGTTTTCTTTAACCCTAATGATAGATCTCATAAACCCAATGAAAGACTTAAATGTGTAAATGTACAATCCTGCATAACCGCTATGATATAAGCCTCTTGTATAAGTCGAAGAGCTACTAACCTTTCTTCAGAACTAGACGTTTTCAAAAAGCGACACCATACTACAATAATACACTCTGGAAAAGCGGTTTTGACGAAACTATCCAATATATCCCAAATCATTAAATAAGTCACATAGCATTAACAAAAGGAAAAGACCCATTCTCTCTTAATGTGATTACCAATGTGAGCAAAACCTTCCTTAAATTTGTCGACAAACACTTGCCCCTAAACATCATCTCCACAAGAACACAGTGAAAATCAGCTATTCATGTTACCCCTCTAAAAACAATGATAACTAAGTAGTCGATCAAATGCCCCCTCTATCATGCTCCTGTCGGCCGAACGTGATATGCCCCTCCTTCCCGGAAGGAAAATGTGTAATAAAATGTGTTACATATATGAGGCTAAGTTTGTCCAAGCTGACCTGAATAAAAGAGCTGAAACATATATAGGGATGATACAGGGCAGTTTTAAACAAAGATCTTACGCCTATCAGGCCCTCTTTAGAGACAACGAAAAAGGATCTCTAACTGCCTTAGCAGTGAGAGTATGGAAACTGAAGGAAAATAAAATTCAATACGACATTAAATGGAGGATCTTGGAACACCACATGCTTATACAGTCGTGTTGGGACGATTTATCTGAATCGGGAATCGGATAATTCGAAACTTTTAAGGGTATTTGAATCGGCATCAGAATTGGGAAAATTTTTAATTTCCGATTCTAAAAACGATTATTTTAATTTTTGGGTTTTTATTTTGTTTAAAACTTAATTTTTAATTGCTGGTACTAATGATAGAATAAATATTTATTGATTTTAAACTACCAGTAAAACTAAAATCTATACATCATAATAACACATTTAGGTAAAAATGACACATTTAAAAATGGCACGAGTCAATAAATAGGCATATTCTGTCGCAAATGAAAAGTATGGATGAAAATCTTCAAATGAGTTTATCAAAATCTTGGCTCCAATACATAAAGGGGAAAACATTAAGAAGTTTGTCGACTTAAAAAAAAATTATATCTACATTTCAAAGTAAATGAGTATACTCAGTTACACGCATTTCCAAAAGAGATTTTATTCTTTTTAGACGATTACGTGTAAACATCATGAAAAACCTGGGGACAAGAAAACCCAATTATTTTAGAATTTAGAATGCGGGATCAATTTTGAGTATAAACTTAATGTCTAACCAGTTTCTGATCAAATAGCGTTTAAGGGCATATAATCAGAATTTTTTTTTCAGTAAAAGTATTATGCGTTTTTTTTAGGGGGGGGGAAGAGGATAGGATCAAAAACAACTCTCCTTAACCCTACCATTAACTTTAAATCCGGGTAGCAATAGCCCCTCCATTTACACAAAAACAACAATCATCCCCTAACTCTACCACTCACCCTAAGTTCGAGTAGCAACACACCCTTTACCTCCCAAAATGTTCATAACCCCTCCCACTATCTTTAAGTTCGGGTAACAACAGAATCCCCCCTCCCCAAAAAACAAAACATGGTTACATCTAAGATTCAATACAACAACAAAAAAGAAACTTTAATGTTTCGGTGTCAATATTGGGTGGTGTGTGTGTGTGGGAGGGGGGGTGGAGTATCCCCTATTTAAAACTGTAGGGTTGAGAACCTAGCACCCTCTAACTTAGATAAATCGATTTTATTTGTTTGAAAACAACAGAATATTTTTTTTTAAATATTTATTCTAAAATATAGATTATGGTGTGGGGGTGTTTAGCCCCTATTTAAACAACAGAGGAGCGAGCCTAGACTAGCCTACCGCCCTCCAACTTAGTGAAATCGATTTTATTTCCTTGGAAACAACAGACCAAATACTTGCATTATTTCAATTGTTCAGACTAATGCTCTCATCTTGGATTTTATTCTTACAATGTTTTGGCGACCATCTTCAACTTCTTGTCGAACTCGGTAATCTTTATGGCAAACTTTTTTTCTATTTATTCACTTGTGCCATTTATACCTGTTCCATTTTACCGTCCACCATTATTATGATAACATCAAAATACGATGCTAATTTATTTTACTCCGGTAAAAAATAAAATTTTGCATAAATTCGCAAGGTAACATTTAAAAAATGCAGTTGTATTTACAAGGTTCCAAAACATGTTTTAAAATTAAATAAAACATTTTTATCAAGAAAAAATACTGGCAGACATTATTGATCATTAAATTATGAGAATAATGAAATATAAAAATAATGTTTGAATTTTTTTAATTCATTTATTTTATGCTGTTGGTCTTTTGTCTAATTTTATTGATATGGTGGGCTGTTTTAAGATGGGCTTTTGTCCGATCCCCCACCATTGCCAAACCTTACAAGAGGGCGGTAAAGGGTATGAAATAAACTTTGATCATTTTGAAAGGCTTGGTGTGAAGCTTAATTAGGTATAAATGAATTAGTGAATTTAAAGATTTTCCCGTGAGAAGTCCACACTTTGATGTCAGTTCTTCTTCCATATCTGTGAACTGGTTAGAAAAAGAAATCTTAAAAGATATATAACGTGTTTGATCTCTTTAATTACACACAAAAAATCTTTTTGGCACAAAAAATAAACTTAGTATTATGCAAAAAAGAACAAGTTTCAACAAAAGTTTTATTCCCTATTTACTTATTTCCCCACGAGGGAGTTAGACCAAAAAAGGGGAATTCTGGATTGGGACAAAAATTAAAATTGCATGAGTCTAGAAGGATTTATCCTTCACTGGAGAGGACAGAAAAGATGAAGTGTAGTATCAGACCAGGTGTCGATGGGTAGCCATAAAAATTCAATTTTATATACGTTAAAAAATAAAGTAGAATGTTAAATTAGAACAAACAAAGCGTTCTATGTTACGCAGACTTGTTATTGTCTAATAAAGCAATATTTCAAAGTTTATGGTAAACAAGCAAGTGTTTATTTTTATTTAAGATGTTCTTAGAAATATTTGTGCATCCATCTTCAATTTTAGTCTAAATGAGTTTTATATACTTTCACCTTCAAATCACTAGCATACTTCCACCTTGAAAACGACATGTATCAGTATCCTATTTTTAAATGTTAAACAATTACTAGATCAAAGATGAAATCATTTTAGACAGAAATGACTACCGTCATATGTTCATATGTAGTGTGTAATCGTTTCCTTCGTAGCGGCTTGTTTATCTGCTTAACATCAATCACTGGGACATCAGCAGGAAAACAAGACTCAATGGAATGGCCTTCTCTTTACGAATGCTACGATGCGAGCATCTATGGTGTATTTTATCTAAAAAAAAACCAGCGTATTTCTAGAGAGAATGATGCTCGAACACCTTTATGTTGTGAATACTTTAATCACTTTACACAGAATTTCAAAGAAAGTATTAGTTCAGCTTCCCAGCGAGTGACTTTTTGCATGTTTAGTTTTGTCTTTATTAATTTATAACATAGAATTAGAATAAATCATAAATTGCATGATTCAATTGCGATTCTCCAATTGATAGTTACCGAATTCGGAATTATTCTACCAAAATTATCGAATTTTCCGGACACTACAAATGTTACGATTATAAAAAAAAAATTGAAAAAAACCTTATCTGTTTAATGTTTAAATGAGGTGGAGAGGTCAGTTCGATATATAAGTCTGACGTAAATTGACCCTCTTGTGGTATGAGGTGACATTCTCTCGTGTAGGTTGTCAATTTATGTTAAACTAACATAGTAGACTGGACCCACCCCGTGACTGATCAAAAAATTAAACAGGTAATTTTTTCAAAACAGTTTATTTATAATCTTTTAAGTCTGTTGCTTAATCTAATGTACCGTTAAAAAAAAACATGTAATGTGCGCACATGTGTAATGCATATAGGTAATTTTTAGCATAGAATTTGTTAAGAAAGCATCAACCTATGATAAATTCACACCGTAAACATTTCAGAATTGCCAGGCGGAAGTAAATAGTTTGCATTTTAGTTGTAGTTAGCAAAAGTTTGCTTAGTTACAAACGTATGATCACATTTTCATTAACCCAGTAAATGTAATAGTTCAAATTAATTTTGTGAGACATACATTACAATTTGTATTATTTTGATTATTCGGACTACTGTTCTCAAATTAGATGGTATTCTCGCAAAGTTTCAGCCGATGTAACCTTTGACCTTCTTCAGGTGCGTCTCGGCAAACTCAGGAATTTTTACGTCGAACTTTTTTTCATGACTTTTTTTCAGATGTTCGAGTCCGCCGACCGGTATGAATAATCTTCCCTACAATGAAAACGAATGAAACGTATACGTATACGTAGATAAAAACAAATATTTATAATTATATATATATATATATATATATATATATATATATATATATATATATATATATATATATATATATATATAACTTAGTTCACCTCAAACAAGGCAATTTGCCACTGTAGATGTAAGGGGCTACTGAGAGGTAGGGTGAAAGATTTAGGGTCATCCTAAATTGAGAGCTGTTCAGCGAGATGCTTGTTCACATTAGTTTTAAATTTCTGCATGTCGGACAGTCGGGAAAACAGGGAGCAGGGAGGGAGTTCGAAAGGCTGGCAGCTCGAGGAAAGAAGCTATTGAAGTAGAAGGCTCTCCAGCATCTGGGGACCTCCACAGTGAATGGATGGGATTTAGCAGATTGTTGGGTTGGTGGAGTGTATTTACGTCAAGGGGGGACCAGAGCAGCAAGTTCATTGGAACGCATTCTATTGAAATACTTGTAAAACAAGCACAAGGATGCAATATCGCGGCGATGGGAAAGGGGCTTGAGCTTGGAAGATAGTGAGAGACTTATTAGATAAGCAACTCTTTTTTGGACATTGTCAAGAGAGACTAGTGGATGATGCACTAACCCAGATGTGGCAACAATACTCCATGCATTGGCAGATGTTTGCTTTGTAGAGATATAGGATAATGTCAGGTGTGAGAAGTTTTCTAGGTTGATAGAGGGAGCCCACTTTCTTTGCAGCAGCCTTGACAATGTCTTCTATGTATTTGTTCCAAATCATGTTAACTGTGAATGTTAGGCCAAGGAGTTTAAATGTTGGACTCTCAGGTAGGATGTTATTTGCCATGGCAATCGGTAATTTGAAGAGATTTCTTGTAGTTGCTAAATAAGAGGAGATTTTGTCTTAGCAGTATTAAATATTACCATCCATTTATGACCCGATTCCACTACAGACTGCTGGTCACTTTCTTAGGATTCAGCCATTGCCTCGGATATGTGCGTGCCCGTTTTACCCCACATGATGAGAGTAGAGCATAGTGTTGTCAGCAAATATACCCATCTCAGGCACAATGTCATCAGGGAGGTCGTTTATGAAATTCAGGAACAATAAAGGTCCAATGATCGTTCCATGGTGTACACCAGCATTTATGTCATGTTGTTTGGATGAACGGCCATCAAGTACAACCTTGATCTTTCTTTTGGTTAGGAAAGATCTAATTATGTTAAATATTCGTCCAGTAATACCATATGAATTAATTTTTATGAGAAGACCTTCCTGCCAGACCTTGTCAAAAGCTTTAGATATATAAAGCGCTACCACCCTTGCTTCACCTGCCTTGTCCAGTGTATGATACATGCATTCAGAGATGCGTTCAGAGATGACCGTTAGGATATTTTCAATATATCGTGCTTGCCTAAATTCATACTGATGGTAAGAAATAAGTTTAGCATTACTATCGTTAGACTGATTAAGGATTCAAAAATGTTAGCAAAGAGCGGGAGTAGACTGATGGGGCGATAATTCTGAGGGTCAGTTCTATCTCCAAAATTCTGGAAGACTGATATCACAGAGGCCATTTTCCAACTATCAGGTAAGCAAGATTCGGCGAGGCATTTGTTGTAGAGTTTGGCGGGCATAGGGGCCAGTTCAGCAGAGCATTTCTTTATTACTATTACTTGTATAATATCAGGCCCACATGCTTTTTAGGTGTCAAGGTTGTTTATGATGTCTCGGACATGAGATAGGTGGATGGTCAGGTCAACAAATATGACTTCAGTCTGTAATGGGAAATTTGGACTCCGCAAACCAATCCCTCCCAAAGTGTAGTTTAAGGCGAACTGCTGGGCAAGTAGTTCAGTCTTATCAGTTTCCGTGCAAACGACATCATTGTGGTTGCATAGTGAGGGAATTGTGGATTGTCCATTGTTCACTACACTATTAAAGATTTTCCACGAGTACCTAGTTTCTGTGACTGCATGCGTTTTCTGGTCATACCTCTTCTTTGCTTCATCTATTACAGTCTTACAATTATTTCCTGCCACTATAAGTTTCTGTCTATTCGTAGTTGACGTATGGTGCTTGAATTGTCAGAGTGCTTGCTGCTTCTGAGCAATAGCAGCTGCACAGTTTGAGTTGAACCATTGTGGAGAGTGAGGCTTGCTGTAGAATTTGCGCATGGGGACATGTGCTTCAATGCATGCTTTGACCTATTCAGGAATTCGGAAATCCATATGTTAAATTCGAGAATCTGTACTCCACGTGGGGTTACTTGCTCCCGTTTCGTCATCTTAATAAATACGTAATTGTATTTTTAGTATCGCCCGTACTAAGGATTAATCTTCAACCTTCTGAAGATTGTCACTTAGAACTGATTATCACCTAAAACTTTTATCCGTTGCACCACGGGTCCTTGCGGACAATTCTAGTGTTAATCTTATTACTATATATATACTGATGAGAACAGTAGTCAGAATAATCCAAATAATACAAATTATCAATCCTCATCTAAAAAATTACATAACACAGTATATTCCAATACTTTCTTAGAACGTATGACACCGGTTAGGGTTAGATGTGTCCCTAATGTAGATACATTTTAAAAATGAGTTACTTATTAGTCTCTTTAAAGAATTTCACTCAAAAAGATCCTGGTCGACTATGTTCAATTGTTTATGAAAAAATTCAAATAACATTTTGTCAACTTACGACGAACTGGTGCAAAACGGATTTGTTAAAAAAAGAAATAAATCTTTATTTTCAATCAATTATGGGGGAAACAAAATATCTACTTATGTAATGTACGCACCCAGCTACTAGTCTATTTTTATTTTTCAAAGATATATGTACATATTACACTGATTTTTTAGGTAACCAGAAAATTAAAAAACAACAACTCTATAACTAAATATTTAGAATCTGTAAAAATATTGGAATCGTCCCACCCGTATTAAAAATGTCACCTTTGCATGACAGAAAAGTTAAAAAATCCTGCAAGATCCTGCACCTATAAATAAATCCTTAAATGTGAAAACAGAAGTTTTTAGAGGCTGTCCGCATAAAGTAAAATATTTACTAGCTAAAATTTAAAACCTGCAACCATCCCCCTCCTATTTGACAACCAGGGGTCCGTGGCACACGTTATATACAAAAAAGAACACACAAAATAGGTACACTAACCCTCGAAATACTAAACCTCACTAAAAATATTTTAATATGTTATGTTTGAGTTAGATATATGATATGGTCAGGCCAAAGATAAAATAAATTTCAATGCTATAATTATGACTCGATAAAATGACATCTATGGCAAATTTATTTCTACTTTAAGAGCACATCTCTCTATTGATAAGACTATTAAACAAAATCGGGTGTGTTTCTCGTCTAAACGTAACTTTGAATTATTTTCATTTACTATTAATCAAATATTTATTGAAATCAAAAATAAAATAGGGTAAAACTAAAACTAATTAAAAAAATACTATTTAAAAAAATGTAAACATGACTATGTTTTGAATTATTTTTTTCTAAGTTCTCCACCCGGGCAACACCAGGTAAATACACCTAGTTTCTAATAAAAAAACATGCCGTTTTCTACTATACAAACAACAATATTTTCTAGTACTGGGATATTTTTTTAGATATTGGCAGTTAGTTAGGAGATAGTCTGTCTCACTTTTTTCTCCCGTTGCACAATGTAAGACTATACAAAACCTCGGAGAACTGGGGCCAATTAATGGCATGGGGACAGCTGCCCTTTAAATAAGGCATTTTCATGTTTCAGAATTCTTGAGATGAGGATTGATAATTTGTATTATTTGGATTATCTGGACTACTGCTCTCATTTTGGATGTTATTCTCACAACGTTTCGTATTATGCAATCTCTGACCTTTTTCAGGTGCATCTTGTCGAACTCGGGAATCTTTACGTTGAACTCGGGAATTTGTACTGACTTTCGAAGTGAAACCTTTATTTAATTCGCGGTAGTAGCTTGCTCTCCTTCCGTCAGCCATGAACAGGTAGATGTCTTAAGTAACTTATAATTATATTCTTACTTTTATCGCCCATACTGAGGATTGAACCCTTCAACTTTAAGAAGACTGTCACTTGAAAATGATTATCACTTAGCACTTTTATCCGTTGCGCCACGGGGCTTTGCTGGCGGAACGAGAGCTATCTATGCCCATGTACCCCATGTAATAAAGGTTTCAGTCTGAAATTCTGTACAGATTCCTGAGTTCAACATAAAGATTACTAATTTTGACAAGACACACCTGTAGAAGGTCGGAAGTTACATCGACCGAAACGTTGGGAGAATAACATCTAAGATGAGAACAGTAGTTCAAATAATCCACAAAGGCATTTTCAATAGATGTGTTAGCCAAGAAAGCCAATACAATGTTGCCCTGTTGCTTCTAATGCAACTGTTGTTATACATAGGATATTAATAATGGATACTCCATCATCATCATCATCATCATCATCATCATCATCATCATCATCATCATCATCATCATCATCAGTTTAACGTCCGTTCTCATGCTGGCATGTGTTGGATGTCTGTTAGAATTTTACTTCCAAACTAACCTATCTCTAACCAGGTTTTAATTCACCCAGCTTTCTCTCAAATCCATTCTGATCACTTTCTCTCGGGTTTTCCTTGGCCTTTCCCTGTGAACTGACCCTGTTACTTCAACAGTTCTACATCTACTAACCAAAGAACTCTCATCCATTCTTTCAACATAGCCATACCATCAATGTTTCTTGTTCTGTACACATCTCCCTATACTCTCCGGATTTAATCTTCCTCTGAGGTCATCAGAACTAAGGCTGTCTTTAATACTCACATTACACATTCTTTATATAATTCTAATATCATTTCACTCCATGCAATAGATATCCTCAACCCTCACTGGCCAGGTTTCACTTGCATACATTATCACACTGCAGACACATGCGTGATAGACTCTTCCCTTGGTCGCTCTGCTGGTTAGTAATGGCAGCCAATGAAAGACAATTTTTATACTGCATCGGGTACAATTCTGTATTAATCGTAAAAAAGCTTAGTTCTAAAGCAGCATGGAGAATAATTGAAGACTAAAGGCGAAAATAGCGAGAGTTATGAGACTGCCTCCCCACCTTCTATTCCATGAACGATGTTTCTGACAAAAGGGAAAGAATTGCTGTTTTCTGTGTCGACTATTGTTTTCAGTGGGTGGTATGTGGAGATTTTCAATCCTCTTATAGTCTTCATCATCATTCTACTGTCAATCTATCTATCTATCTATCTCACTAGCCCTTATTCTCAAGTACTTTTAACCTTGACTCATTAGTAAAAGAAGAATATATATATATATATATATATATATATATATATATATATATATATATATATTTCCTTTTACTTTAGTGTACAGTCTCAGACGTCAAGGGTCGTCATTCCTGGAGCTAACAGTTGATTTCTATATGAGATACATAAATATCCTAGTGTTCAACTAAAGTTCTCCCTTACCTCTCAAGCGTTGAGTTAGTAAAGAAGTGAAGAACATTAATTTTCCTCTGCCCAATTGACCAGTTAACTATAGTATCAGGTTGGAAAGAAAGTAATGTCGTTTTTGTCCAACACATTTATTTCATCTGAAACATTCACATTAGGGCATTTTTAAACTTTTACAATAATTTCCCCCATTTCTATGACTTCTGTCCAACGATCAACTAGCTTTTTGGTGCCTTCTTCAAAAAAATCAGAGAATTTTTTTGAGAAAAACAAATTTAGGTCATGTTTAGTTCGTCGTCATTTTCATAAATTTTATTGTTTAAGTGATGCTGCAACGACCGGAAAAGATGGTAGTCATATGGAGCAATGTCAGGTGAATAAGGTGGATGAGACAAAACTTTCCAATTGAAACTCATTACCTTTTCCTGAGTGAGTTTTGCTGTGTGAGGTTTCGCGTTATCATGCTGAAGCACTACACCCTTCCTATTGAGTAATGCTGGTCGATTTTTTTATAGAGAAATTCTTAGATCATCCATCTGCGAACAATATTTTTCTGATGTAATTGTTTGATTAGGCTCTAGTAACTCATAATGAATCAGTCCTCTCATGTCCCACCATAAAGAGAGCATAACCTTCTTTGGGTGTAGTCCTTGTTTTGGAACATGCTGTGGACTTTGGTTTCGGTCTAACCATTGTCATTTGCATTGGGTATTCTTGTAAAGAACCCATTTTTCGTCTCCAGTCACAATTCTTTACAAAAATGGTTCTCGATGATTCCTGAAAAGCAAAGATGTGAAAACAGTCAATCTTTGATTTCGTTGAGCGTCGATCAAATCGTGTGAAACCCAGTATCCAAGTTTTGAAACTTTTCCTAACTCGTGAAGGCATGAAATAACTGTGGTATGGGTTGTATTGAATTGTTAAGATACTTCTCTGCTGATTAACTTTGGATTGACCTCCACAGCATCTTTAATGGCGTCCTTATCAATTCAATATGGCTTTCCTGAACGTCGCTGATCTGACCGGTTAAAGTCCCCAGAAGAAAATTTTGCAAACCACCGTTAACATTTTCGATCATTCAGAACATTTATACCATAGACAGTGCCAATATTATTTGTAGATTCTGCAGCTGAGTTTCCTTTTTTGAATTCATAGAGCATGCAATGTCTCAGATGCTCCTCACTAATATCCATTTTTTGACGGCTGAGACCGTTAAACTTAATATGTTCCAACTAATTACTATATCTGAAAGGCAAAGCAAGGTATTAAGACACCAATTCACCAAAAAATCTAGAACTGTGTACAACTTAGGAGGCTGCAAAGTGATGAAGTAAAAAATACTACATTACTTTCTTTCCAACCTGATATATCATATCTTCTTTGTGGTCTCTTTGTCTTACCGGATTCTAGGACAAGAATTAATCTAGTCTGGTAGAGTTTACTGGTAAGTTCTGTTATTTGAGGTAAGATCATTTGGAGAAGGTGCACAATTTCTCGTATATGCAAGTGTGTGGTAGCCATACCTAGGGGATCTTAATTGGGCTTCAGATACTATGTTATTTTGAATATTTAGTCAGGGTTTACTTGTAGGGTGAAGCATCCTCATGTCAGTTTTTACTGACAAATCCTTGTACAGAGAGACCGAAAACACTCGAGGGTGATGTCTAGGAGGTAATTAAAACTCTCCTCATATATATATATATATATATATATATATATATATATATATATATATATATATATATATATATATATGAAGAGTTCGAATGCAAAACGCGATAAACGCCATTTAAAAAATCACAAAACTGTCCCTACAAAAAGTGTTGCATTTTAACAGTCGACGACACCCCAACACTATTTGTTACATAATATGATACCGAAATAATGTCTTTTTGATTAAAATTAACATCAGCTTTCATTCGAAGTCTAGATTTTATATATTCCTGTTTTTATTATTTAAGGTCTCAATTTAAACAAATTGGATTTATAGCGTTTTGCGTTTGAACTCTTCATATATATATGTGTATGTGTGTTAAAGAAAGTCAAGTTCAAATGTATTAAACTTTAGTTGTATCATAAGGAAACAAAAAGACTTCACCTTAATCATATAAATATAAAAACATGGACTATTCCAAATCTCAATGATACCAGTGAATACTGTAGGTGTAAGTTAGCTCAATGATTAGGACTTTAAGTTTAACAGAGCTCACGTATTATAACTCAGTAGGATACAACATTTATGACATAATTAATATTACGTAATCATGCTCCAAAAATTAAACATCAACAAAATAAATTTATTAGTATTTTCCCTAACTTCCCCTATAAGCAACCCACCAGATCTAAATGTGTCTGATGAAAGAAAACACAGAATTATTTCGCCTGTGCCCGCTCCCCCAGCTTGAAACCTACGGTACCCTGTTGATCTAAACTTCTGTAACATTAAAATTAAATATATATATATATATATATATATAATTATTATTTTTAATGAATATTATTTTCATATCCACAGACATGCATTTTTCATCTTCATTAAGAATAATAAGTATGGCTATATACAACTATTCCACTGGTCACATGATTCGAACCCTAAACCCACCTCACCACTTTTTGTCAAGATCCATAATACAGCCATCGTAACAGCCGTAGAAAATGGGAGAGAAATATATTGTAGTCATCGTTAAGATAATAGTAAGTTTTTAAGAGTATTCCATTTCAAAAGGAAATAATGTTGCATTGTAACTAAGATAGACACCTTTTCATCTTTCTTCTTATTATTATATATATATATATATATATATATATATATATATCTGTCTTCTGGCATCCATTTTGGCAGATTCTCTGCACAGACGGAGTTTTCCTCTGGTGTTTATTATTTTTGACAAAGGGAAGTTTCTTTTCCCGAAATATTAAATAAATGTTTTTTATAATCATCCGGACATCACACAAGCAGCTAACACCACACTTGCTGTTATGTAAGATTTTAAGAAAAAATAAATAGTAAGTCACATTTCGAATTCGATTTATTATTTTTGTTCCTTCCAGCTTACATCTTACCCGGAATTTGCATTGCCCACAGCCTTTAAAAACATACTACTACTATTCCCAGCAATGCTTCAAGCAAACTACCATTCTCTATTATATATATATATATATATATATATATATATATATATATATATATATATAGTTATGCATAACTCTAGGCCCCGCCTATTCAGTGCTTTCGACTGCTTGCTTGATAGCCGCCATATTTGCTATTTAGATGTTAATTTACTTTCAATTTCTAGACAATGCGTGGTGAAGCATTGGTATACGCCCCGAATACTGAGTCAAACATGACTTTCGTATCATGGTTCGAACCGTGTGACCAGCAGGGATTGTCTCCTCCCATACTGATGATTGCAGCTTTGGCATGAAACACATGTGTATATGGGCTTATTTTGAAAATAATATTTACTTATAAAAAAATGATATATATATATATACATACATACGTATTTGATGTGAACATACAACATACATAGGTATTTATATTTCCAGCCAGTGAATAGTAGGAAGGGGTCATACATATATACCCGCAATTAACAAGCCCCTGTGATTTAGGCAGACGCAAATCCGCACAGCAACATTTGCACATGCAGAGATCTTCTGTGTGCAGTATTCCTGAAAGCACGCGTCAGCGTCCCCTCTGCGTCTCCGTCATCCCACACACCTTGCAGCCCCACCCCTGCAGCCTCTTTGCATCACGGCATCAGTCTTTTATGAATCTTACCACAGGATGCAGGCTGCCTTGTCGCATCAGAGACTTCTAACGGATTCAACGTCACACGTAAGTTGGTGCTAATTACTATTCCTTGGCTCTTCGTTTTTTTTTCTCTCCCCTTTTTCAACAATCAAAAAAGAAAAAGGAGATTCTCTTTTTAAACGTTGCATTTTTTTTTTTTTTTTAAATTTCAAAACTTTAGATTCAAAGATCTCCGCTCTTTAAGCATTTCTTTTAAATATCTTCGAACACAACAAGTGGTTTTTAAATATTTAAAAAGAAAAAGTGTGTTGTTTTATTTTGCAGTTTTTAACGGATCATTTTTACCTTCACCTCTTTAAAAGTTCTGTTTCCAGAAAAGACACAAAAATTGTTTCATTTCAGTTTTCTATACGAGACTATTTAAAAAAATTTTTTTTATTCATTTTGTTGTTTCACTATAAACACATGTCAGACTATTCATTGTCTCTTCAAATAAGTCCACTCTTCATGAAAACGCATGGAGCACCCTTCGGTAGCTGATATCGTTTATGTAAACGGTAAGATTTCCCATTCTTTGTGGCTTGTGTTGATAGCCTAACGGTAAGAATCTTCGACTGTCGATATCATCTTCGAGCACTTGCGTTGTATCACAGTTCTTCTTTATGTCTAGACAGACAAGTAATTCAAGCTATGATTGACCCTCGGAGATTTTAACCGTGAGGCGATCCACACAAGCTACGAGGCAGAGAAATCTTACTGTTTACATAAACAATATCGGCTTCCGAAGATTACTCCATTTGTTATATATATATATATATATATATATATATATATATATATATATATATATATATATATATATGAGGAAGTTTCATACATGAAATAAAATTTCAGACAAACTGGAATGGGTAATATATGGAACAAGTGGATAAGCATGTAACAGACTAATTAAAATAGAAACATAGACATATCTCTGAAGCCAACCACTTCGGTTGGCTTTAAAGATACGTCAGTGTTATTATTTAACTAGTATGTTTACATTCTTATCCATCAATTCCATATATTTATATATATAACAGTTAACATTGGAGTTTATTTCTGACAGTATATAATGTATCACGTTGCTTTTTTGTTGACACTGGCTTGCATTGGTAATGAATAGGAATAAATAAAGAAAACGACAAAGTGAAAAATAAAACTCATACATAATTCAAACCTGTGCATCCAATAGATGGACCCCCTAATGCATACAAATTCAATTTTCTCTAATTGTGCGGCTCGTTGGTCAAGTGGTCAAAGTGGCTCTTCTTCCGGACGCTGAGGTTCGAATCCGGTAAAAGCTATTTCTTACTATGTGGTTTTCTTTGTGTATTCCCAGCCTCATCGACTAAATCAGCCTTTTTTTTTAATATTTAATGATATTACCTACGAAAACCCGAGAATCAACAAAAAAAAAGCAGCGTGATATAAAAATAGGATAACAGAATATCATTTTTAATATTTCGTGTTTTAGTTGAAAAGAAGAAGCACAAAGTAACATTCGTCAGGAAGGAAGGCCGAGGACGGCCAAACAAGCATTTTTATTCTTTTTTTGATGTGCTCTTTCCAGTCAACTAAATAAAAAAAATGACTGTCATTCTATTCTAATATAATTTAAGAAGGATAAGAATTATATTTGATATGTATATAATAGTATAGTATTATATATATATATATATATATAATTATTTTTTATTTATACAGACATGTACATAAATAAATAAAATAAATATATAATAATATAAATAAAGAAAGAAAAATAAAAAAGTAAAAAATAAATAAATAACAAAATTATTATATGTAAAAGCTCTATTTGATATTGAGCATTTTTATAAGACCGGTTGAAATTCTTTAGATTTGTATCCTGTGCGTGTTTACTTTACCTGGATTACTCTCTCTCTCTCTCTCTCTCTAAATATATATATATATATATATATATATATATATATATATATATAACCTACGTCACCCACTGTTATACATATAATCTATTTTGCAAATTTCAGAAGAAATAGTACATAGGTTTTAGAGTTTACTTCAAATATTATATAAGAATTAAAGTCAATAGTACCCCCCAAAAAAGGATTGATAGCTTTCTTAACAAAAGTTACATCAGAACATTTAGTCAAATAGGGCACATATTAATCCATGTTGTTAGAAACAGAAATCTTCATTTCGATCGATTTCTTTGATTTTCATATTTTATCCTGATCCATATTTGATAGTTTTAATCAGATTTAAAGAAAGTGGAGGAACTTACTCAGCAACTGGTTTCTACTCACACTCGCCCCATCGACACCAATAACAAAATTTGATCAAACGCACTTTTCCTGAAACACCGGTTATCGATTATATTTCAAACTTTTACTTTGGCTAACATTAAACCTTTATTTGTACATTTCGTTTTTTAATCAGAATTTTCGTTTCAAAATAGTAAAGATTTCCAAGCTTGTACATTCATATAAAACAAAAATTATAATTGTTTTTTCTTTTTTTTCTTCGTTTCTTTGTAATTCGAAGCATGACAATAAATTCAGACTGCCGCCCACCCGCCCCCACATCCACTATCGAGCTAGCTCAGCTGTGACATATTTTGACCCAGACAGACTCTCTAAGCGAGAAATAGCTATGGGAACTAATAAATCCAAGCTGTCACCCCATTCACTCTTGATTTCACTTGAACTGCACAAACTGCTGCTGATAACGGACTAGCCTAAATCGCGGTTTTTATTTTTTTGCTTTTCTCATCCACAGCCATGTGGGAATTTGGACAATTTCAAAAATTAATAACTGTATGATTTTTCTGCATTTTTCTTCATCCTGAGGAAGTCTACATTAAAGACGAAATGTTGATGAACACATAAATAATATAGTTTTTAGCTTTCCTTTTTAATTTTCCATATCTCTCTCTCTCTCTCTCTCTCTCTCTCTCTCTCTCTCTCTATATATATATATATATATATATATATATATATATATATATATATATATATATATATATATATAGTAATCCAGGTAGGGTAAAAATCCACAGGGTAGAAATCTAAAGGGAATCAAACCGGGTTTATAAAAGAGTGCTCAATAAAAAATATATAGCTGTATTGTGAATGCTTTTTATTCAAACATGTACAAGGTTTGCTACACTGGCATGTCGATGTTATCGATCTACAGCTCTCAAGAGCTGAGGTCTCATCAGGCAGAGAATTATTTTTTGATCCAACCTGGTTGCTGAATTCCAGGAATTCCCTGGAATTCAGCAACCAGGTTGGATCAAAAAAGAATAAAATGAGAAATTAATCAAACTTTATTACATACTAAAGTTTAAGCAAAATGTAGAGGACTATTACTATTTCTATGAGGAGAAGATTTTCTTTGAAAATCCATGGATTAAGGACTTTACAGTACTTTTTGCTTGAACTTTGATATGTAATAAAGTTTGATTAATTTCTCATTTTATTCTTTTATTCAATCCATTATTATTAATGCTCTATCCAATATATTGTGCTTTGTCTTTATTCTGATAGTTCACTAATTAAAAATATTAGATATTATTTATATCTTTGAAGTATCATTTTAATATATATATATATATATATATATATATATAATTTTCAATGGTGTTCTAATCTATTACTAATAATTAATGATTCACATATTGTATTAAACTCTTTATTAGGTCTACTTATGTGCTGCTTTTTTTTAGTTGTCTTACTCTCCATTGTTCTTCTCTGTCTATAATTTTTACTTATGGTTTGTTTCCCTTTTCCCTCCATTTGTGGTCAGCCATTGAATAATTCGAATAATACAAATTATTAATTCTAATCTAAAAATTCCGAAAGAAATAATGGCATATTATTTACACCATTAACCTGTCCACAGTAGTTCATTCCCAATTCAATTTATATGTGCATTTAAATCGTACTTCACAGAATGAAATGTTCGGATAATTTACATTTTGAATTTTTAAAACTGATTTTAACAAAAAAGTTATGATTTCTAATTGTTCGTTTTCATTTTAATACATGCTATAAATAATTTCGTGGGTAAACCTTAAAGGAAATCAATAACACAAAATAATAATTCAGTTAAAAAGTTAAATTCAGTAAATACACTTAAAATAAGAGTCAGAGTGAACAACCAGCGTCTATATTACCTATTACTTGCATATACTGAATAAAGTCAACCATTGCTTTTGAGTAGCAGAATTTATCGAGTATTAACAAAGTCATCTTGTTGAATATACGGGCCAGGTGTACCGGAAATTTTACTTGACGGGAATAAAACGTACATGACACAGACACGCACCTGGCCGGAAGAAACAAAACACGGTCGATTGTCGGAAATAAAATAATTGTTTATTGATTCAAGAACACCTGCAAAGGTTATGCTATTCACAATGGTTAGCTGCAGACAGAAATACCCCGGCACTAAATAAACGCCTTAGGAACGTGGGTACATTGACAACGAAGGCAAAATCACAGAATAGGCGTTTACAAGTGTATGCGTGGGTGTCACAAATCATTATATAAACTAACCCACATTTGATATCGATAGCGATGTGGTTCAAGAAAATGGGCCCGTCGATTCCTGCGCATCCTCCTTTCTCTTTTCATTAATTCACCACCGCCGACAATAAAGATATATCATTATTATTAGACTTAAAAATATATGCCTTTATCAATGCAAGATTAATTATTTTTATTTTAATCTTATTAATTTCGGAATAATATTCCATCATAAGAATTGACCAGTATTGTGTCATTTAAAAAAAAAAATAAACAAACTTTTTTTTGTTTATTAATATAACGTCCTTGTAATGGGTGTTATCCGCGGAGATGTTCTTGGCGGTTATGAATTCAAATTTTGGTTGTAGAACGGAGACGCATTGGCATGCTTGAAGTATAGAAATATGGGTCGTTCATTTAAAAGTATTGGTGGGCCAGTATTATTAGAATTGAAAATAGAAGCCTTTATCAATGCAAGATTAATTTATTATATATATATATTTTTTACTTTAATCTTATTAATTTCGAAATAATATTCCATCATCAGAGTTGACCAGTATTGTGTAATTTAAAAAAAATAATAAAATAAACAAACTTTTTTTATTATTTGTTTGCATAACAAAAATGTAGTAAGCCAAGTGATATATTATTCCGTTATGAACAAAAAATGTGACTACTCCTATAAGTGAACATGATATTTTATAGCAAATATATGCGAGCATATTTTTACTAGAATATATAAATATAAATGTTTTTTATTATATATATGAATCCCTGTCCTTACCCGATGTTGCCCGGTTTTAACCAACGTATTGATATCAAGTAATGGATTTTGAAAAAGAAAAAAATGAAAAGTGGATAGTGAAAGCTGAGATCGAAATCTAAACCTTAAGATGTTTAGTCTGATCCGCTACCATATGTACAAGAGATTGCCTATATGATAAAGCAAAGCCTTAATAAATGTAATCTACTACTGCTTCTGTGTCTTAAAAATGTCAGGATTGTAAAATAATTCCGAGTGGGATACAATTTTATTTTACAAAAAAGTGAATAGAAATAGATTCCGGCTTTCGGTTGTCAGGTGCAAACACTCTCCAATTTCTATTTGAGAAGGAGGTGATACCTCGAAAATTAAAACAATAATAACAATAATAATGATAAAATATGACACAATACCACCCTGATTTTATACACTACGTTGGTTAATAAATATTTAATTGAAAATTACTAAATTCTTCAATATTGTCATTTCATCTATTTACCTTTACCTTGTGTGATTTCCTATCAAATGGTGCCTTCAAGCAAAATTGCATTGGTATCGCTTTCAAAAAATTCAACTCCTTACACACTACACACAATGCTTCAAGAAAACTACAGCATCCTTTAAAATAGAAATTCATTTTTGTTGTTGTAAAGAACATGGGCCAAGCTTCCACAAAGGAAACTGAACTATCAGAATAAAATATCGAGTGTGACAGAAATTGACAGGCGTTTCTATATTATAGAGAAGAGAGATATACATTTTAATAGCCAACAGCTACTTCTTAATCATTACATAGAAACAAAGAATTTATTAAATTAGTTAAATTTATATATTGTTTTAAGAATTAAGTCCTCAGTTAATCATCATCATCATCATCATCATCATCATCATCATCATCATCATCATCATCGTCGTCGTCGTCGTCGTCATCATCATCATCATCATCATCATCATCATCATCATCATCATCATCATCATCTATCCTGTGGTCTGCGTGACCGTTGGGCACCAAAGATGATCTAGCAACCAATTTTCTCCAGAACCTCGCAATATTCTGCCTTCCTTAGCGTGTTACTTAGTGCCAGCTCTGACCAATCTCGGATATTGTCCTCCTACCTTTTTCTATGCCTGTCTCTCCTTCTTCCTCTCTGTACAGTCTCTTACAGGATTGTCTTTGCAGAAACTGATGACCGCATGACATGGTCGAACCATTTCATTTTCCTCTTCTTGGCAGTAGTCAATGTTTCTTAAAATACAATGATTTTATTACTGAAGAGGACACTATTAACTTCTCATTGTAAAACTTGAAGAGTAAAATATTGTAAATTATGTTCTTACCCTCCCACCCCTCTGAATGAACTCGTCAGTCAGTCTCTCTGCTGTTAGGCACCGAAGACTATTTAATTGCCTACTCTCTACACTGTTGTTGTTGTTGTTCTAGTATTCATTTGTAGTTAAACCCTTTACAAACGTCTCTTATTATTTTCCATCTCAGTACAAGCACTGTCTCAGCTACAGTGATTTTGTTTACTTATCACTTTCCTTAATGTTCTCTCTCTGTCTCTCTCCATCTCTCTCTCTCTCTCTCTCTCTCTATTTCAAGTCATTGCTTTATGCACTGTCTCAGTGCTTATCTGAGTCTGTTCTTCGCTTCCACATTTGTAATGTGGTCTTTGTGTGAGATGTTAATG
This sequence comes from Sepiola atlantica, assembly GCA_963556195.1. NCBI lineage: Eukaryota > Metazoa > Mollusca > Cephalopoda > Sepiida > Sepiolidae > Sepiola > Sepiola atlantica. Next base: position 49,071,671 of record OY744525.1, on the reverse strand, counting down.
ATCTTTCGGAAGCATCTCATCTCTGAGTTAAACTTGAATCTTATTTTTCAAAAACAACCTTTTGCAAAATCTAGAAAGTTGTAAGCATCTTTGAAGGCTGGAAATAAAACGATTTTTTTTCTATGTGTTTACTGTTCAAAAGGTTTTAAGAAATTTACTTTTGGGAGTTGGCTTCAATGTTTAACCTAAAAAGATTATCGTACAACTCTGAGGGTCTTCCAAAGTGACTTGCATCTTCTTTAGTTGAATTGACCACCTCTGAACTACAAAAACTTCACCATATACTTTATAACTATTTATATATAAACACGTGCATGCTTAATCCATGTGTTCGTTAACACGTTATGCTTTGGTTATTTAGTTTCCATAGCAACGGCAGTTAGTTTTCTGTATCAGCTCACAGCAGATATACATAGAAACAGAGTAGGGAGAGGGAGACAGATTGAAACAGATGGAGGAGGGAAGAGAATAATTCACACTGGAAAGGGTGAGAAAGAGCATGGCATATCAGTTCAAAGAGAGAGAGAAGAACGGGTTGACAGTAATAGAGAGAGGGAGAGAGAGAAAAAGAGTGAGAGAGAGAAAGAGATACAGAGAGAGAGAGAGAGAGAGAGAGTGTATATAAAATATTCGTGTGTTCGGAATGTAACCAATGAATGTTTTTCCCTTTATTTATTTATTTAATTAAATTTAGCTTTTGTCTTGAAGCAGATAACACATAGCATAATGATTTGAGTGTTCAAAAAAAAGGAGTCGTTTTTGGAATCGGAAATCAAGCTAAAAAAAATTCCGATTCCGCTACCGATTAAGCGTCCCAACACTAGTTAAAATGTTTTGCTATTTAGGAGGAGGGTGTGTTTGTTTAATATAAAGTTTGTGATTATTACATGTAAGTTTAAAAGGTAAATCTCTCTTGTCTATGTATCCACTATTTGGACATATTAACATTGGGCTATCACAGATAAGGTTGTGACAGTTGTATATATATATATATATATATATATATATATATATATATATATATGTGATTTTATGAAGGCTTACCAAAGCATTCCTTTCAAGACACCAATGATCACCATTAAAGATATTTTTTCTTACAAATACTATTTATTCAAATTAAATGTTTTTTCCTACACGTGTTTCACTACCAAGCAGTTACTTGCTTGGCAGATCATCAGGGAAATTAAATGTCTGGAATACTGGTTTCAACTGCCGACAAAACACAATGTGGCGTTGTAATAGTTGAGGTCACTGAATGATCTATTTTTATAAGTGAAAAATCTAAATCTATATATATATATATATATATATATATATTTGAGATGAAAGATGAGAATAAAAAATTGTAAAGATACAATATTTATTATAACATCAAAAGTTCAGAGCAAGGAGCCTCATATCCTTAATCCATGGATTTTCAAAGATAAACTCTTGAGGCTCCTTGCTCTGAACTTTTGATGTTCTAATAAATATTGTATCTTTACAACTTTTTATTCTCATCTTTCACCTCTAAAATTGATTGCTCTATTAAATATATTGAGTTTTATATTATCACGATAGAGTATTATTCTTAAACGATAATTCAATTATCGTTATTTAATTCAACATATATATATATACTTATATATATATATATATATATATATATATATATATATATATATATATATATATATATATAGTGTATAGATTTCAATACTGCGTTGAGAATCCGAATAAAAGAGCTGAATGTACCTTTAAACAGAGCAAAACAGAATTATTAAAAGGAAAAAACTATACATACATTAAGGTTGCATACATTATAAATTATTTCGACCCTTCAATTAGGTCTCATCAGACGTATATATATTTTGCTTTTGGCAAAAAAAAACACACTCCAACGAGTGGCTGTATTTATTTTATTTCTGAAGATGAGGGCTTCCCTCGAAAATTAAAAAAATAATTATAAAAAGGACACACTCCAACCTAACACCACGGTCAACGATACACTGGTAAATAAAAAGATTTTTTGAAAATGATTGACTTTTCAATATTGTCACTTTGTTTTTACGATTCCACGTGTCGTATATGTGTCACTTTAACAACGCATTGTTATCGCCTCCAAAATATTATTCTTATATATATATATATATATATATATATATATATATATATATATATATATATATATATATATATACTAGCAGAACCCATGTCTTGGAATTGCCCGAGAAATTGAAGAACTATAGAAACTCCTGCTCTCACCTCTGACCTCCATATTATTATTGATATTATTATTATTGTTACTTTGTGCAATTATATGTTTTAAATAAAAGCTCTGATGTTCACAAATGCCCAGCCCCAAAAGCAATAAAAAAAGGAAATTAATCTGGGGCGCTATTTCCTATTATTAGTGTTAGTATTCTTCTTTTTCTTATGTTCCCATATTTGCGATTAGTGTTCTCGCACGTATTATTCCTAATGTATTTAACCAATGAACATGTAGAAAATGTAATTTTTAAATAAATGATTCAATCGCTGGCGTCAATTTCAAAAGTGTATACATACGACATAAAAAGAAAAGCAAATGAAAGGAAATGCGATATAGCCTGAAGACGTTCGGCAAACAAAATGAATTGTGATGTATATGGAAGAAGACAAAGTAAACAATCATAAATTAACAACATAATTGTCAGACAAGGTTTGTCATCAACTGATTTTCTATGCAAGGTGATCACATACTTTTAATTTTATTTCATCGATACAACGGTTACAAAGTCAGTATATCGAATCTTTTAATACAACAAAAAACTAAGTACCTTCTAAGTGATTCGAAAAGAATTTGAACACAATGGATTTCTCAAAAACAAATTAGTTTATTTGTTTGAAAGAAAGATACGTTCCTCTCTCTGTCTCTGTCTTTCTGTGTCTTTCTGTCTGTCTGTCTCTCTCTCTTTCCGTATTTGTGTCTCACTCTCTGTAAACAAGGGGGTTTAATTTTTTCTAATCCTCAAAAGAATTAGGAAATCATTAGTAAGGTAAAGAAACTCCGTTTTTGTATTGTTAGGATGAAAGGAAAGTACTATTTAATAAAGAAGCGGGAAATTGTGTTTGATAATAGTAATATCTTAATCTGTTATTCTGCTATTCCACCATTTGAGACTAACAAACCGAAAGATAATAATAGAAACACCGAATGACCGATGATAATAGATTAATAAGGTAACTTTAAATGTATAAGTCAAATCTATGCGAAAACAAAATGGTGTTGATGTTTTAGCAGGTGCCAACTTGTTTAGAATGGCCAGAGGCCAATACTGTTCTGCGAATGTAATTTTGTTAATCTTTTATTCTAGTAATCGAGAATGGATTAGCCAATCAAAATGCGTCTGAGAAAAAAAGATTAACTTGGAAAATGTATAGTATGCAATGGACAAATGTATGGTTAAACTATGTAATAACAACGATGCTACAAAAGTGTGAGTTTTACATTTTCTAGAATCAAAATCATCTAATGGATTTTTATCAAAATTAGAATAAAAGTTCTAGAGATAAGGTTCAGTATCATTATACCTTGATTTTCATATTTGCAAAAGGGCAAAAAAGTGGTGCAAGATTGTTCTGTTCGTGGAATTCATTTTACGTTTCCGGGCACGAGTATTCTTGTATTATATATATATATATATATATATATATATATATATATATATATATATATATATATATATATATATATAAGTATAAAGTTTTATTTATACAAACATTATTGTATTTATACAAACTTTATACTTATAAACAGCTCTACTTGTTATTGAGCACTTTTTATAAACACTTGAGTTTCTACGGATTTACATTTACAGAAACTAATGCAATACATGTACTATATATATATATATATATATATATATATATATATATTTATGCACATACAGACTATTTCGCTGTATCACAGCTCTTCAGTGCGGCTAGACCAGCTAGTGCTTCGAGTCGGAATTGAAACTCAACCGTTGAAATGACAGTCAGCGCTCCTACCCTTACGTTATCAAGCGACACTGGCTGAATGTAAGTAGAATCTCAATGTAAACATTGTCAAATGCCGATAGCTCGAATTGGTTTTACCCAATGAGCTATGTCTTTTCAGCTAGTGGCAAATGGCGATTCTCTTACGATAGCTCTACCTGAGAAAGGGAGCTTATGTGTGTGTGTATGTGTGCTTATGGAAATGTGGATAACATGCTAGTAGAAACAAGGACACAAACACATCATTAAAATTAGACCAATATATTTCGAGCAATTGGTTCGACCATATTCATTTTGTGATTTCATCCAATGTATAAAATGTCCAGTTCTGCGAAATAAAACTTCATTTACCAAACAAGTATGGTCGACCCCAATCGACCTAAATATCTTGGTCCAACTTTAATAATGTGTTGACATCCTTATTTCTACTAGCATGTAATTCACATTTCCATAAACTAATTTTACAGTTTGTCTGACATTTTCATTTCATATTTATACTCTCTCTCTCCCCCCCTCTCTCTCCTGCTCTCTCTCTCTCTGGTCGGGGGGTCCTAGGGGTTCAGACAAAAGTTAAAATGGTGACTTGGGTCTGAGGGTTTCGAATCGTGCAACCGGTAGATAATTCCCGGAAAAGGATGAAACACCTGTGTATGTGGATAAAAATTTAATAATATTTATCTTAATATTGTTTAGCCCATTTAATGCGAAGACAGGAGCTTTAAGAGAATTATAATGAGGCTGTTAAATTTAAATGCGTAATGCTAAGTTCCGGCCTAACATGTCAGTGAACACTGTTGCTGACAGCCTTCTAGATGTGTCCGCTTGCTTAGAGATAAATAGATTATAATTCTCTTCCTTCAACGTGGTTGGTTTATTGGCTGGGGGCCCTAAGTGTTCAGACAAAAGTTAAAATGTTTACTTGGGTTTCGAATTGTGTGACCGGTAGGGAGTAATCATCTACCACACTGATGATTCCCGGAAAAGGATGAAACACATGTGTATGTGAATAAGAATTTAATAATATTTATCGTAATATTTAATATATATATATATATATATATATATATATATATATATATATAACAACCAACCCCATATAACCGTTTAAGTCTATACATAGTACCATTTCGATAATACGAAACAAAATGTCATACCATTTGTCGTATGTAATGTATAAACTTATCAAGTTCCGATGATCGGATTCTCGTATAAAATAGATGAAGTAAATGTTGGTAGTCATCCTTATTTACCAACAATGCCATAAATGACAAATTCTATTCAATTGAAATAAAATAAAAATGCTGATTCCAGGAAATGTAAAAGAAGACCTATAACTTCGTATTTCATTATTCGAAAACTTTCACTCCAGTGACACGATTAGTTTTCACTTTGGGGTTTAGCCTTTCACATGGCATTGGCGTAGACGGGGGAGGGAGGGGGGCAGGGGAGGTTTTATTTTTCTTCTTATTATTCTGTTTGTTATCATTGTTGTTAGTCTCCTCAGTTCCTCCTCCTGCTGCTCCTCCTACTCATTCTTCTTCTTTTAGTTGTTGTTGTTATTATTGTTGTTGTTCGTTCTTTTCGTTTTTTTATGCTTTGGGTTAATATTGGTTAATATTGTTGTTGTTGTTCTTCTTCTTCTTGTTCTTCTTCTTTATTTTCCACCCTTTTCCTTCTACTCATCTTTCTTCTGCTTCTTCCCTGTTTACTATTGTTTTTATTCATCCTCCTCCATACCCTCTTCCTCCTCCTTCTCTGTTTTTTATTGTTGTTATTGTTTCTTCTTCTTCTTCTTCTTCTTCTTCTTCTTCTTCTTCTTCTTCTTCTTCTTCTTCTTCTTCTTCTTCTTCTTTGTTTTCCATTTATGTGGGCAACGCCGAGTGCCCTCTCTAGTTCTGAATATAGAAGCCGCAGAGAGACATTTCACCAGGATTATATAGACATGGCCAATTTGTAGTTATAAAGAAAGATTGGGAAAAGTGTGTCTCACGACTCTTCTAGAACCCAAAATGTATGCTGATCTAATTAAATTCATTTTAACACAAAGATAACAGCAATAACCAATTTAAAAACATTTCAAAGAGAGCAAGCAAGCTGTTCGCTCACCCCAATAAACATTGAGGTTTCTTTTCTGAGGGGTTAATTAATTATGTAACAATTTTTCGGGGCATGTAAAAAATATAACCAGTTTAAAAAAATCATATTGACCAATTTCGTGATTATGATATACGGAAGAGATTACGTGGAAAGTATTAGGAGCTTTTCAGAAGAGATTTCTTAGAAGAATCTAAAATTACTGAAAAGTATACCGATGAAAGAGAGAGGAGGTTTATTCGACTGGATCTTCGTTCCAAATCACTGAGAGGGAGAGAGAGAGGAAAGAGAGAGGGATCAATAATCGCTGTTTAATCATATTTTGTTAGCCCATCTCATTTTTCACGTCCACTCGTTACATGCTCCCAAACGGACTGTTTTCTTTTCTCTCTCTCACTCTCTCTTTGAGCCATGTGACGTCATATCCGCTTCTATTAATTCCCACAGTCTAGCAATTGTAACGTCGGGGTCATCAGAACCTTACTGGAAAGTATACCGATGTGGTAAAGAAAGGGAAAGTAAAAACTAAAAACAAAAGAATAATATTTTTACCTCCGCTTAGGTGGAGGTTATGTTTTCGGTCGAGTTAGTTTGTCACTATCTTTGTGTATAGCCTCATCACCAAACTTTGTGTATAGGCTCGTCACCAAACTTTTTGTATAGCCTCGTCACCAAACTTTGTGTATAGCCTCGTCACCAAACTTTGTGTATAGCCTCGTCACCAAACTTTGTGTACAGCCTCGTCACCAAACTTTGTGTATAGCCTCGTCACCAAACTTTGTGTATAGCCTCGTCACCAAACTTCGTCAAAATATCGGTCATGGTCAAACTTAGCACTGATTTAATGTTCAGGTCAAAGGTCAAGGTTACTTTTGGCGATAAGCACGAGTCTGTTCATTGTAGAAACTCGCTACTTGGCCCATATCTGATAAGACCTTGACCTATAAAATTTCGGTCATTGTCGAAATTTTGACGCAATTTTAAATTCCGATTTTACCAAATTAGTTGCATTGATCTGATGCTCTTTAATAACAGACGACGTCAAGTAGCCCTGCTAGTATATATATATATATATATATATATATATATATATATATATATATATATATATATATAGGTTGATGAGAAGTAGTAGCCACTACTGGGGGCGCAGGACCAAGGTCCGGGCTGAGAGAAGTGTGGTGGCAGAGACCGACTTCTCTCAGCCCGGACCTTGGTCTTGTGCTCCCAGTAGTGGCTACTACTTCTCATCCATCCATCATGTCAACCCAATATATATATATATATATATATATATATATATATATATATATATATATATATATATATATAAAGTGGTGTACTAAAAGCGAACTTTTAGGAAAAGTGAAACCTATTGTGAAGAGTATATAGCTCAATATCCAGGATAGAGCAGGTAGAATGAAGAAGAATGGAAAGGAATTAGAGAAGCAAAAGACAAATCATAATTCAATTCAATTGCTCAGAGCAAGGTATATTCCGCAAAAAAGGCAATTTATTCAAGTTAAATTTTCCTTAAGCCAGGCTTTTCAAAGATCAAAATCTTATCATCAGAGGAAGTCGCTGGGATAGATAAGTTGGCAAAGGCCAAGATTTAAAATTTGAAAAAATAAAATAAAAGTTGTAGGGGGAAGAAACACAGGGAAAAATTCTGCCCGAATGCAAGCAAATGTCCGATTGCTAAAAAGTCTGGTGTCGAAAAGTCCAGCGGAGAGAATGAGATGTAGATAGGTAGGTCGTTAAAAGGCCCGAAAGGTTGTGAGAGAGGAATCAAAGTTAAATTCCAAGAAGCCACAACTTCAGGTGCGGCGAAAATAGAAAATCCAAAGGGTAAAATGTCCAATAAGTGCAGGCAGGCAGGCTCAGAAGAGAGTGAGGTGGAAAATATTCGCCATTAACAATACTTCCTGGGCAAAGATGTCAGAGAAAATGCTTTAAAATGGGAAAAAATGTAGCGAAAATATTTTAAAGTTAGCCCGAAGCGAAAGCCGGCTATGAAAATGAGGAAAGGCATAAACTTTAAATCTTGGCCTTTGCCAACTTATCTATCCCAGCGACTTCCTCTGATGATAAGATTTTGATCTTTGAAAAGCCTGGCTTAAGGAAAATTTAACTTGAATAAATTGCCTTTTTTGCGGAATATACCTTGCTCTGAGCAATTGAATTGAATTATGATTTGACTTTTGCTTCTCTAATTCCTTTCCATTCTTCTTCATATATATATATATATATATATATATATATATATATATAGGGACTGGGGGTGCTTCTACAGTATAGCACCCAGCACCGAGGGTGCTTCTACAATATAGGACCCGGAGGCTTCTGCAGTATAGGCACCGGGGGCGTTTCTACAGTATAGGGAGCGGGGGTGCGTCTGCAGTATATGAGCCGAGGGTGCTTCTGCAGTATACGGACAAGGGGCGAGTCTACAGTACAGGCACCGGGGGTGCTTCTACAATATAGGACTCGGAGGCTTCTGCAGTATGGTTGTTTGATATGACCGAGTCGCCTCGGAATTTATTTTTCGTTCTTTAACTAAAAATATTTCTATGTATGGAGGAGGGTAAAAAAAAAAGGGGGGGATGTCAAAATATTTTTTTTTTTTTACTTTTTAATTAAAAATATTTATATGTATGGGGGACGATGAAAACATTTTTTTGGGGGGAGGCTGAATTTTTTTTTTTCTTTATTAAACTAAAAATATTTCTATGTATGGGGGAGGGTAAAAACAAATTGTTTTGTGAGGGGGTCAAAATTTTTTTTTTTTTTTTTTTTTAATTAAAAATATTTCTATATATGTTGAGGGTAAAAAAAATATTGGGGGTGTCAAAAATTTTTTTTATTTTTTCTTATTTCCTTTTTATTAAAAATAATTCTATGTATGGAGGAGGATACAAAAAAAAATTGAGGGGTGCAAAACAGATTTCTTCTTTTCGTTTTTTAACTACAAATATTTCCATTTATGATAGTGACAATACATGAATGAACACTATTTTGTTTTTCTGACACGACAGAGGCGCATTAATATGAGTTCTTTGGTATGCGAACTGGGCTGGAGATAGGTACATATATAGTATGTGCACCCTTGCAGAGATAGGTGATTGGTACGTATATAGCACGCGCACGGAGCGGCGATAGGTAGTATTTAGCATTTGCACCGGGACGGCGATAGGTACGTATTTAGCACGCGCATAGGGCGGCGATAGGTACATATGTAGCATTCGCACCGGGGCGGCGATAGGTACGTATATAGCATGCGTTCCAGGGCGGCGATCGGTATGTATATAGCACGCGCGCCGGGGCTGCGATAGGTACATATTTAGCATTCGCACCAGGGCGGCGATATGTAGATATTTAGTATTTGCACTGGGGCAGCGATAGGTACTTATGTAGTATGCACACCAGGGAAGAAATAGGTACGTATTTAGCATTCGTACCGGGGTGGCGATAGGTACGTATTTAGCATTTGCACCGGGGTGGCGATAGGTACGTATTTAGCATTCGCACCGGGGTGGCGATAGGTACATATATAGTATCTGCACCGGGGCGGCGATACATACATATATAGTATGTGCACTGCGGCGGCGATAGGTTCATATATAGTATGCACACCGGGCGGTGATAGGGACGTATATAGTATGAACACCTGGGCACAGATAAGTACCTATATAGTATGTACACTAGGGTGGAGATATGTACCTATATAGAAGGCGCAGATGGAGGTGGTACTTTTATAGAAATATGTCATAGTTTTGCCTTGGGCAACATAAGAGGAATGGTGGGGAAGAAACAGCTTTCGCAAAAGACAAAATGAGAAAGTACCGGTGAAATGGGGCGACCAGGGAAGAGAAAGGTAGAAAGATAAAGAGACGACTATAGAGAGAGGGAGAGAAATAGAAGTTTGACTATAAAGATGTTACAAAAGCGATTTTTCTTCAATTATATGTTTTTATGAACCCGAGCTAACGAAATGAAGTTGTTAAATAGATCAAAATTAACTTAATTAAACCATTAACTGACCCCGCTCGCTACTGTCGCTTCAGCGTGGAAGAAGGAGGAGACGACGTTTATGCACCTTTTCTTCAGTTAAACATTTGAACGACGAGAGAGAGAGAGAACTGTGAAATACTTTTTCAATGCAACATTATCAAAAATAAAGGTAACTTCTATGAATTTCTGTGCTTCAAATACAAAAATCCAATATCTGTTCTTGAAATATATTTAGAATATTTACGAATAAAACTCCTTACGAGCTGTGCCAACGCGAACGCTGGCAGACGATAACTTTAAACGTTAAAACCATTTATTTCCTTTCTTTTGGTTCGAGAGACAGCTAGTATTATTATTATTATCATTTTTTTTTAAACTCACATTAAGCAATGTCTGTTTTGTTTTTTTCAGTGAAACACAGAGAGCACGTACGAAATAAAGAGAGAGTGTTCGTAAGAGAGTGATAGAGAGAGAAAATAGAGAGAGAGACTAAACGTATTGAAAAGTGAAAACGCAAGAAAAACAAATAAATAAATCGCAAAAAGATTTTTTTTAAATGTAGAAGTAACGAAAGAGACGAAAGTAACAAGTACAGTTTCGTTTTCATTCGGTAAGCCTGCCGGTGTTTACGGTATATCAACCCTTTTTAGTAGAGTGTCCATCGTACACGCGTTATTTGAATGCAAATTATTACTTTTTAAAATTATTTCACTCTTATCCGGGGGGAGGGGGCTTATAATAAAGCAAGCGTAACTTACTAACAAATAGAGGGTGCTTTGTTACATTGGGACCCGCGCTAACTTTGACCCCGTCGTTAGGGTTGGGGCCATTGGGGTTAGGGTTAAAGTTAGGGTCAGGGTCAAAGTTAGCCCGGGTCCCAATGTAACAAAGTACCAAATAGAAACGTAAAAATAAGACAATGACAATGATATTGTATAGTTAACATCTGAGAAATTAAGTTTTTTTTATTTCAAATATTTATTTAGTTATTTTGTCAAATTCGTCAATCAAAAATGGCGTTCGCTTATTTTAGGTGAGGTGATCGCTAATTTCAGACTTTATAAAATGCTAAAGTGTCCGATTACAGTAGAGGATCTCTTTACATTAGCGACTAACCCGAGATGTAGGGGAGGGCGCCACTCTTTTCCCAGGATTGCTTCATTGTCTTTGATCCTGACCTTATAATACTGAGAGTTTTAGCAAAGTTTTTTTAGTCTTTGCTATGACTCAACCGAGGATAGAACTCTGGTATCCCGTTCCATTAGCGGAAACGCTTACCAAATGGGCTGGTTTCAGGCTTACGATATTTATTTATTATTATTTTTTTTTAATATTTAAAATTTATTATTGTTATTGTTATTATTATTATTATTTATATATTAATATGATAGAATGTGTGTTATTTATTTTGTGTTTCACGATCTGGCACTACTATTTAAGAAGATTTAGTATTTACTTTTGCCCCTGACAACGGGGGGGGGGGGGGTAGGGGGGTAGGGAGCGGGGAGTGAGGGGGCGAGTTAGAAGTTGTTCTTGGTGAAAGATACCCAGTGGAAAGTCTTGCAGTGCTCGTCTCTGGTACTCCACAGTATGAAGAAGGGAAGCTGCTTGGTGTGCCCTTCATAGATAGTTCCACAGGAATCCAACAGTGTAATGCTACATTGGAACTGATAGAAGCATGGGGTCTCACAGACAACATTGTAGGCTTGGTATTTGATACCACAGCAAGCAACAGTGGCATCAACAAGGGTGCAGCGAAGCTTATTGAAGAAAAACTAGGCAAAAAGGTATTCTACTTCGCTTGTCGCCATTACATATCAGAGGTAATAATTGGAAGTGTATGGGAGGCTGTGTTCAGCAAGGTCAAGAGTCCTGACAACCCAATGTTCAGCAATGTGAAAGAGAAGTGGGACAAGTTGGTTAAGGACTGCCCAAGAGTTCTGGGCCTAGTTGAACAAGACTTGAAACAGAAGAAGACAGGCACAATTGCAGTCTTAAGCAATTTCCTTGAGGAAGCAAGTCTGAGGGCAGATTACAGAGAGGTGGCAGAGCTGTGCCTGATCCTGCTTGGTGAGGAACCTCCTCGAGGTATCCACTGGGCCAAGCCAGGTGCCATTCACCAAGCCCGCTGGATGGCCAGGAACATTTACTGTATGAAGATGCTCATGTTTTCCAAGGAACTAAAATACAACACGGACACTATCTTCAAGCTGGAGAGGATGAACAAGTTCCTGACCTTATTCTACACCAGCCACTGGGTGACCACCACATCTGCAGCTGATGCACCTATCCATGACCTCCAGCTTATGAAGAACATGCTGCAATACAAGCAGTATGACTATGAACTGGCAACCTCTGTTCTCAAGAAAATGAACAACCACCGCTGGTATCTGACCCAGGAACTAGTGCCATTCACCTTGTTCAGTTCACATGCCAGCATGACCAAGTCTGCAAAAGAGAAGCTCGCAGTCAAGCTGTCAGAAACAGAGAAACCTGAGAGTTACAGGAAAGGCAAGCCAGTATTTCCTGTCATCAATGCAGCTACAGTTCTCACAGACCTGGTAGGGCCAAAGTCTCACTTTCTGTTTGATGCTCTTCGAGTGAAATGTGACTGGCTCACTACTCCTGCTGACACCTGGGAAGACAATGACAGCTACAGGAATGCACAGAAGTTTGTGAGGTCAGTGAAAGTGACCAATGATGTGGCTGAGAGAGGTGTGAAACTAATGAGTGACTTTGCAACTCAGATCACAAGTGACCCAGAGCAAAGAAGCTGCTTACTACAAGTTGTGGAGTACCACAGGAAAAAATTTGACAGTTTCAAAAAAGCCACATTGAACAAATGATAATACATGTATTAGTAACATCCTATCTGACAGTTTCTTATGCAATATATGTGTCAGTGCAGTGCTATCATACTACCAAACTGATTTTTTGTAGTGTCCCAGCTGTTTGTGCATCAAAATTAGTTAAAATTTACACAGGTGTTCATGTGTTTTATTGTGCTTACTACCATATGCAAGAAAATTTTATTAGCTTTCATTTGGTACCTCTTTCAATGCTATAGCATCAACCTCTGGAAAGCTACAATGAAAATAAGGACATAATATCCCAAATTTTGCAGCGTTTTTGAAAAACGTCAACAATAAAATTACATGGCTCTTGAGGCAGGCATAGCCAAGGTCCAAGATCACAATAACTGGTATATTTAGCTAATTTAGACCTTGGAGAATGGGAATAATATCAGTTTCCATATGTTTGAAGAAAAAGGTCAATTTTGAAGAGGTCTAACCTTCTCTCTTTGAGAAGGGGATGGTTTATTCTAATCATCTGAGGTGCCTCTACTGTCGAATGCCAACAGGACTGCTAAGGTTATTTTAGCGGGGCAGATTGCACCACTCTTCCGGTGTACTGACTTTTCCTATCTCACATCTTCCCGGCTACATCTTTCTGCAATGCGCAAAAAGTACATACGATTTTTGCAATAGTTCTATGGTGATGGTCTGTGACCAGACTGAAACAATCGTCTCTATCAACATATAGTGAGAAGGTTTTAACATCGATACTACTCGCATTCTAGTTTTTTTGATTTTCACTTCATGGTACCCTAGTGAGATGTTGAGTAGAGATCACAAAAGCTATCAGTGATGAACGCCATCTTCTTCATGGACGGGGACCCACGGCCCAACGACTGCAGTGAAGGAGAAGCTTTCTCAGCCATATCGCACCCCTAACAAGACGGCTAGAGAATGATCCCCCTCCTACTGACATGGGAATCCTCCTTCTGAGGTCCTCCCTCCCGTATCAGAGGCACCCTGGCTCCAATGGAAAACACTCAACCGCCTGAGAATGAGAATGGGTTGATCAAAAGTTGCTATGAATATTTATTTACCTCCTCTCCAGGAAGTTAGGCACAAGGCCAGTTTTATCTTACTCCCACAAGGTAAGATGTGACCCAAGGTCGGGTCGGGAAAGTGGGACTTGAAAAGCCAGCGCCCGAAAAGGTGAGCACTCTGGTCATTAAAAATTGCCTGGGCAGCTCCGTCGGCATTCCCCGGTAGGGGCGCCTCAGGCAGTAAGCAATAAACTTACTCCTACCCAAAGGGGGGAGGCGAAGCCTGGGAGGGTGGACCTCCTAGAACTGCACAGGACAGACCCATAGACCGGCGTAAATCAAGCCCCGAAGGCCAAGACAATACCAGTCTATGGGGTGCAGTATCCATCGGAACAGATACTACACTTTGATCTTGGCCAAAAGGCCAAGCGGTGCTACAAAACTGACCTAACCATTTGTGAATGCGAAAAGAAGGACCATACGATGCAACACTGCCTTGTTTGCCTTCTACTGCCCAACCGGTGCAGAAAGATCTTGCAGAATACAACAATAATTCAAAGGACTGTGTAAAATGTGGGAAACTGTCATATGACTACATGCTTCAAAGACACGCAAAGAAGAAGAAATGAAATATCTTTATGACTTTATGAAATATCTAGTGACTAAAAGCTGCATGTCTCCCAGCGACACCGCCCCGAACAAAACACCAGTTATCGCTAAATCTTTCTCTCAACTAAACGACCTGGACGTTTTCGAGTTTTGTCCCCGTCATTAGACGAATCATCCACCTTATAGAGTGCTACAAATGACGAATCATTTGTAACTCTTAGGTCGACAATTCGAATCAGACTCATTGCATCTCACTTTTTATTCAAGGCTTTTCCCTATGGTTCCCTCATTTAAAACATTTACAAAAAAAAACTCGTCTTGCTACAACCACTGTAAATAATTTCCATTTCTCTCTCTGTCTACCTAAAAATAAACGGAACTTCCATAAGCAAAGTTTCTTTCCAAGAACTACCCGTCTGTGGAACACAATACCACGGAGCTGCTTTCCAGCTGACTATAGCATGCTCGTTTAAAGTCCAATGTAAACAAATTCTTGTCGAGCAATCCTCTTAAATAATCTAATTTCTGGCCAATCTCAACCATTGTTACCAATCGTCACGTTGTTCCACTGTCTTCCTCACAAATTCATTAACCCTTATTCTCGAATGGCTTATAGGCCTTGATAAGCAATCTCTTGCTAGTACATAAGATGAATAAATAAATAAATGAAAATGTACAGCACAGGCGATTCTTTATCGTTTATTTGGAGGGGGGTCGCTCGTCCATTACAAGACAAAAATTGCTTATAATAGAGGATGGTCGCTAGAAAAGCGGGAAATTTGTCAAGCGGTAATTTATTTTTACAAAGAATATCTTCTGAACTTTTTCAAAGACTAATATTATAATACACTCGCAGATGCTCAAAATGTCGTCCGTGCAAATCGAAGAAGTAAATAAGCCAGACACAATAAAATTGAAGCAAAATAAAGTTTAAACATTAAAACTGACAACCTCAAATTTCCTCTAACCCATTACATGCCTTCGATTCTAGAAAATGTCTAAAATGTCAGATTTATGCTTAAAGGGTCTTAAGAAGAAATTGAAATTCAGGGAGTCTTGCTCAATTTGTGTCTAATGACTATGGATCAAATTTAATGCAAATCTGAAATACTTGAATCTTCAAATCGAATGTTGTGCCGATATTATGCCTCTTTAAAAACCCTTTAAATTACTCCAAAGAAACTGACATTTGGGGAATATATATTCCTATTTACTTCCCTTCCCACGAGGGGAAAGTTAGACACAAAGTTTGTATTTAATCTGGGGAAAATTCAGCTCCCCAAAAAGGTGAAATCTGGATTTTAAGAAAAATAAAATTTGCCTCAATCTAGAAGTATTTCTCCGTAACTGACCGAGGACAGTATAGACTAAGTGCAACATCAGAACAGGTACTACACGTTGTCATTAGCCAAAAGGCCAATTTGTTGTCCAATACCTATTGTTAAAATTTAACAAAGATCGGAGGTATTTGAATTTTCACAAAGGACGTTTTACCCTACTTTGCATAAAATAAATTGAACTAAATATAGCCCACATTTGAACGTCTTGCGCCTAGCAACTGTTTTAGAGTGAATCATATACATAGAACTATATAAACATATACACATACCTTACTTTATATACATGCACTCTCTAATGTGCCCATGTTACTCACTGTGTTACCGAGAATATATATTCCAACATACATAATAATCGGTTCATTAGTTTAGGAGCTGATCCTATATATATATATATATATATATATATATATATATATATATATATATATAACATTTTATATACATGTACTCCCTATATATTAAGGTTTACAAAAAAATCATGTGCCCATGCTACTCACCGTGTTGCCTAGGATATATATTTCAAACTTCATAGTTATCCCTTCATTAGTTTAAAGGGTTATCCTGTTCATAGGAATATGTAAATATATACACAGACCTAACTTTATATATATATATATATATATATATATAAGAAAAAAAATCTCTAAAAATCGGACCACATAATCGAATTAAGAGTATCTTGGATAGACAAATGTCCCAATATCTTTTCAGCAATGTCAGCTGCTAGCGACCAGACTGGTACACTTTTGAGAAAAAGTAAAACCGTGAAACTGCAGTAAAATGTTAAGTTAAGTACAATTTTTATATATATATATATATATATTATTTGTCCCCACCCAATCTAGGCTGGGTTCTGTAGAGAGTAGTATTAATACAGTCGTCAAAATCATAGCTTTAATCCATGTTCCTTCATAAGTGGAACACTGTTAACGCCGGCAGCCTAAAATGGGGTTAAAACTCTCGCCGTTTATGTAGTTGTCCATGATGGCCGTGAGGGTTAAAACGTCGGAATTTTAGTTATAATCATGACTCGTTCGGGGGTTTCGAATCCTGCGACCGGCTTGAATAATTATCTCTACACTAACTATTCCGTAACGATGAAACGTACACGTATATAGATAAACAACTATATATATATATATATATATATATATATATATATATATATGTGTGTGTGGGTGTGCATACATGTACATGTGAGCAAGCAAGTGCTTTCCACTTAAAATATTTGTTCTTTTGATGGTTGATAATAATGTTTTGATTCATAGTGAACTTTGCCCTCAGCACAAACTCTTCGGTAATGTCTATTTCATTCATCTCTCAACCCCATTGGCTTAGATGCTCTTTAATTCCTGTTCTATCGTTTGCTTTCTTTTCTTTTTGTTGCGGGGGGGGGGGGGTCTCATAAAAAAAAACACACCACAAAATAATCCCAGCACGTCGCGCAAGAGAAGTGGCAAAGTTAATGGTATGACGATATCACCGATGCAGTGGAGCCATGGGGTGTCTCCCGTGGGTGGGAGAGTAGATTGATGGGGGGGGGGGGTGTTCTACGGTGTATAAAAGAGGAAGTGCTAGGGTGCACAGTGCTATCGATCCAGCCAACTGCGGCGAAATAAAGAAAAAAAGGGGATTCGCACAACCCTTTTTCCGAGCTTCTACTGCAGTCGTTATGAAAATAAATATATAAATATGTATGTGTTAGCATATTTTTTTTAAAGGAAACTCCTTCGCACTCGTTGGAATTCTCTTTAGGTTTATTATAGAAATGTTTATTTTTTTTAACTAAAATCAAAGTCAACCCAAAATTTGAGTGCACAAATAAAAAAAGTACATTTCATTGAATAACATGTATTTTTTATGGTTTTTATATTTTCCATTGGAATTAATTCAATGTGTGATAAAATAAACCTAGATCTGAGTTTCGAAATGTTTATATATATATATATATATATATATATATATATATATATATATATATATATATATACACACTTGAATAATACCTGCCCAATGACAGGTAAAATTTATTCCATGAACAAGACAATTTTGTACCAGTTTTATGTCCCCTTGTTAATATTAAAATCAAAATATTATGATACTGTAGCCATCCATCGCCACATTGGTTTAACCCTTTGTTCGAACCCCCTGGCCATAACTGGTGACCCTCCCCCCCGGCCATAATACTAAACCTTATGTCTAGAATCTTTATTCCAATTTTGATCAAACATCCATTACATAATTTTTATTCTAAAATATGTCTGAAACTTAAGGCATAAGATTAATGGTTTTTAACATAAATTGCAATCCGTGAATTTCAGCTAGATCAAATTTAATGCAAATCTGAAATATTTTTATTTTCAAATGAGAGGTTGTGCTCACATTATGGCCCTTAAGAATCCTTTAAATACTCCAAAGAAACTGAAATTTGAGGAATATACCTATGTTCAAATTTCACAAAAAATCGAAGGCATTTAAATCCACCCTTAAAAACTAAATCAAACTAAATATAGTCCACATTATGGCACCTTATGCACAGCATTCTGATCGGTTAATTAGCTTAGGAGTGAATCCTGCACATATAAATAAACATACCTACATTTTTATATATATATATATATATATATATATATATATATATATATATATATATATATATATATACTAGGAGAATATCCTTGTCAGGAAGTGTAAAATTAATTCCCAAACAGAACAGTTTTGCACCTCTTTTATGTCTCCTTAGCAAAATTAAAATCAAAATACAATGATACTAAACCTTATGTCTACAATACTTATTCCAATTACACCATTTTGATTCTAGAAAATGTCTCAAATTTAAGGCTTAAATTCAAGGACTCTTGCTTAATTGTTATCTAATGACTAAATTCAATGCAAATCTGAAATATTTGAACTTTCAAATGAGAGAATGTACCTATATTATGCCCCTCTCCCCCAACCCTTTAAATCGCTCAAAGAAACTCAAATTTAGGGAATATATATATTAATTGATGTCCGATACCTGTTGTTAACATTTCACAAAAATCGGAGGTATCTGAATTTTAACGAAGGGCTTCAATCACATCTTTTCCGCTTTGCATAAAAAGAAACTAAATATAGCTCACATTACTCACTGTTACGCCTTGCAGTTGTGTTCAAAAATCCATAATAATCGGTTAATTAATTTGGGAGTGAATCCTATACATAGAAATATGTAAATATATACACATACCCAACTTTATATAAATATATATGGAAAGGGTCTGTTTGCTGACCGTTAAAATATTTGACCTTGTTAATGATCGAATTGATACTTTTACGAGCGCACACACCAAATGATTATACTTAGGCGAAGTTGAATGTGTTCTCAAGTAGGGTAACAAAATGGATAAAAGGATTTGCAAGTGGTCAAACATTTTCAATAAACTTAAATTAGTAAACAGTAAAAGGAGTGGCGTGGGTGTATAATGGCAGGGGGAGGGGGAGGGGCGCATAATAAAGAAGTTTGTCACTTCGCATTTCATTTTTTCTAAAGGTCTGAAGAAGCTGGTTCTCTCTAGAGATTGTAGCTGAAACATGTATGTACATATGTAACCAATAATGTTTGAATAAAAAAATGTATACTATATATATATATATATATATATATATATATATATATATATATATGAAGAAAATGGTGATAAAATGATTCGACGTAATGTAAAATAAAAAAGGAAAGCCAAAAACTGTGTTATTTATGTATTCATCAACGTTTCGTCTTTATTGAAAGACTTCCTCAGGATGAAGAAAACAATGTAGAAAAATCATACAGAATATTAATCTTGATTTTCAGAAAGTGTCCAGACTTCGTCAAGGTTGTAGACGCGAACAAGCAGAAAATTAAAATCATGATATATATATATATATATATATATATATATATATATATATATATAGAGAGAGAGAGAGAGAGAGAGAGAGAGAGAGAGAGAGAGAGAAAGAGAGAGAGAGAGACTAGCTGTATCTACCAGTTGCCCAAGATTCAGTGACGTCATTTTAGTTTTTAGTTTTTATATGTTTACACATTTTAAAACTTAAGGTAACCAACTTCTATTATATGCTTCAGTTTAAAATTAGTTATCTACCTTGCTGAGTTTTATTTTCAGGTGATTATTTAAAAATGTTTCATATTAGCAGACGTAAGCTCTATAGTAACAACAGTGTGTGACCACTTGTATCAAAAAATAAACAGGATCAAATATTTGTCTTTAATATTTCATGTTTTAAATTATCTCAGAGGAAGATTACATCTGTTTGCTATCTCACTTCTACAGTTTAATAGATTTCGGGGGTCTTTAAAGTTTAGGATTTAAAATTTTTCATTCAGACATAATTTACACGGGTCATCTAAATTTCTACGTGAACTGGCCTGTCGTATTATTTTCCATTCAATTATTGGTGAGTGTCCATTTTCTTTGAGCTTCCAATAGTGGTTTGCTAGTTCTGTTTTAATTCGGTGTTCTCTGTTTTTAAATGTGCTTTTGTGGTCATGATATCTGATTGGTTAATTAGCTAGCCGTGTATATAAAAACACCCGGCAAAAATAACTCCATGCATTTTAGCCTTAAGATGAAACGCGGGAGCCTCTGTGTAGCTTAATTGCCATAAATATATTTTCATAGCTTACTATATATATATATATATATATATATATATATATATATATATATATATATATATATATATATATATATATATATATACCGTATTTCTGAATTGGGAGAGTTTCCCAGCAGAGTGCTCAATTATTAATGCAAAAGTAAAATTAACTAGATAATTAATAAGAGCATAGTATTTATTAATATTAAACCAAAAGTTACAACAACATCCGGACCAAGGTTTCAGATCCGAGAAAATCGGACCTTCATCAGCGGAGTCGTATAGCTATACGACTCCGCTTATGAAGGTCCGATTTTATATATATATATATTTATTAATATTAAACAAAAAGTTACAACAACATCCGGACCAAGGTTTCAGATCCGAGAAAATCGGACCTTCATCAGCAGAGTCGTATAGCTATACGACTCCGCTGATGAAGGTCCGATTTTCTCAGATCTGAAACCTTGGTCCGGATGTTGTTGTAACTTTTTGTTTAATATTAATAATATATATATATATATATATATATATATATATATATATATATATATATATATATATATGTATATATATATATATATATATATATATATAAGAAAGGAAAGATGAAGGTAATCCGACGTGATGGGAAATAAAAGAGGAAAAACCAAAAAGTATGTTTTTGTATATATTCATCAACGTTTCGTCTTATTTTTAAGACTTCGTGGCTACTACTTCTTCCCATCAACCCATCATGTAAACCTAATATTTTCATGTACTTGCATGGCATTTTTCTGAATATTATCATCCTGAAGAAGTCTTAAAAATAAGACGAAACGTTGATGAATATATAATAAAAACATACTTTTTGGTTTTTCCTCTTTCATTTGCGATATATATATATATATATATATATATATATATATATATATATATATATATATATATATATATATATATATATATATTATTATTATTATTTTACTTAAATACTATTCATTATTGCGTTCTTTGAAGATATTCAGGTTTTATCCATCCAATCATGCGCAATTTAATAAACATTCCGGGTTACAACGATTGAATCGGAGTCGTGAGTTTCTCTTAGCGAGTTCTGACTTGTAAATGCTCGTGTATAGTATAACGTATAGTAAAAAAAATTACTCCCCCCCCCCCCATGAGGATAGAGTTAGACACAATTTCGGTTTCTAATGTGGGGGAATATCCAACTCCCCCAAAAAGGTCACTCTGGACTGGGACGTCTAAAAGGATTTCTCCTTCACCGACCGAAGAAAGAAAAGATGAAGTGTAGTATCAGAACAGATACTACACTTTGCTCCCAAATACGTTGCTCTCTTGGCCTTTTGGCTAAGATCAAAGTGTAGTATCTGTTCCGATGGATACTGCACCCCATAGACTTTCCCGACCCGACCTTGGGTCACATCTTACTTGTGGGAGTAAGATAAAAACTGGCCTTGTGCCTAACTCCTGGAGAGGAGTAAATCAATACTCAACCATAATTTTTATACTACACTGCTTCTAGCCGAAAGGCCAAGGGGTATATACTGTATAGCATTTAAATGAAATAATAAATATTTAGCTCTTGTATGAATTACGATCGAGTGCTGTGATAGTTTTCTTTTCTGCTAACACACGACACATACTATGCATATATATATATATATATATATATATATATATATATATATATATATATATATATATATATATAAAATTTAAATGTTGAATTAAATAATGATAGTTGAATTATCGTTTAATAATAATAATCTATCGTGATAATGTAAAGCTCAATATATTAAATAGAGCAATCAATTTTAGAGGTGAAAGATGAGAATAAAGAATTGTAAAGATACAATATTTATTAAAACATCAAAAAGTTCAGAGCAAAGAGCTTCATATCCTTAATCCATGGATTTTCAAAGATTAAACTCTTTTCATCAGAGGATAGGGAGAGCTGATAATGTAGTTGTAAATATTATCGGCAATATTTAACTTTGAAAATTTTATATAAAATATTGTATCTTTACAATTCTTTATTCTTATCTTTCACCTCTAAAAAATATATATATATATATATATATATATATATATATATAGAGAGAGAGAGAGAGAGAAAGAGAGAGAGAGAAAGAAATACATTTCTCTATATCTCTCTTCTCTCTCTCACTCTCTCTCTCTCTCTCTCTCTCTCTCTCTCTCTCTATATATATATATATATATATATATATATATATATGCTTTTCAATTTGGCCTCAAGCATGAGAATTTTACTGAGAGCAAATAAGAAACACTTTTAAGACATCAGTTTATTGAGTATCTTCAGCAGTCATAGGCCTTCATTTAATATGCCGTACTTAGATTATATATTATTTCAACCAACCGACGTATTTTCCCCGCGTTTGCTGCACTTGGCAGGATTGACGGCTTTTTCTCCATTGTGTCATCCGATTTTCGGATTTATATTTTGCTTCTTATACAGAGTATATATATATATATATATATATACATAAATATATATATATATATATATATATATATATATATATATATATATAGACACATTTTTCTTTGAGTAGGAGGAAAAGAGAAAATGACTGGATATTTTGAAGATACTCTAGTCTCTAATGTAATTTACAATTTAAAAAAAATAAAAATAAATGAAATCAAATTTACTAAAAAGGTTAAATGCTATTTATTCTCTTTCTTTAATTAATTGTAAATAATTTCATAAAATGAAAAAATATATATATAAAAGCGAAAGAAAAAGGCCTTTCACCTCGGCAGAAGCTTAAAACCTCTGAAGTGTAGTTTTCATTTGTGCAGTTAAAAGCACTTATGTAAAATATACGTTGACATTGAATTATAAATATGGAATATATATATATATATATATATATATATATATATATATATATATATATATATATATGGAAACGCGGACGAAGCGAGAATGTGAGAAAAAAACTGAGATAGAGAAAGGGATACATTATCAGAGAGAAGGAGTGATATTGGTAGAGATAGATCGATAGAAAGAGAGAGACATATAGTGGAAGAGAATGGGAGACAGTCAAAGCGAAAGAGAGAGGTGGAGAGAGATAGACACATGCATACATGGAATGAGGAATATATCTAAAGTGAGTTGGGATCAACAAAATTAGAATATTATTTATATCAGTTCCAAAAATTCGAACACAACAATTATTTGGCGTACGATCGTTTCCAAGACAATTTTGAAAAACATTTTTTTTTTGTATTATACTTTAGATGACTCCAAACCTCTCTTCATCAGCGCCCTTCACAACATCACATGCAGAAGTCATTTAAGAAAAACACATCAGATTGCAGTATTATTTCAAAACAACATATATTCAGACAATGTTGGATACATAACCTCCCATTATGCAACCATATATTACTCTATCAGTCAGTAAAAAAAGTACAATAGCAATGAAAAGAGAGAGAGAGAGAGAGAGAGAGAGAGAGAATGACAGAGAGATAAATAGATAAAGAGAGAGAAAGAGAGAGGGGGTGTTAAGGATGGGGAAGGAGACAAAACATACAGAAAATTGAAGACAAAATCAAAGAGAGAGAAAGGTCGATAAAGCCACGGGCCGACAGACACACACACACGTTTTCTCCTATACTTTTGTTTTCAATTTTCTTATCTTTTCGTTTTTGCTGGGAGACATTCACTCGCTATTTCAGATACTCCAACAGAGAGGTCTTTTTTAGATTCTAACTGTTCCTTTAAGTTCAATTGTTTGTATCTCTTTTGCACTTGGTTCACCGGGTATATTTGACCGGTAGTTTTTGAAATTCTTTTTCATGAGTCCGGTTGCTTCTATAATTACTGGAATGATGGAGATCTTCCTAAGATAATTATTTTCATAGTTGATTGCAGCGTTAGATGTTATTAGCCTACTTATTATTTTTAATTGTTTCACTTCCTAAGTGATTAAGATGCAGAAAAACTGCACTGCTAGTCGCCCTCAACTTATAGGACGTAGTTTTTTTACGTTAATATATATAATTTTATTTAATATGAACATAAAAGTAATCCATGGACACGTGTTTCTGGCTCACAGCCGTCATCAGCATGGCTAACATATACAGAGATCGAAATTTGAGGGCGACTAATAGTGCAGTTTTTCTGCATCTTAATCACTTAGGAAGTGAAACAATTAAAAATAATAAGTAAGCTAATAACATCTAACGCTGCAATCAACTATAAAAATAATTACATAGAAATACATCGTATATTTGGGTGATAAAGATCGCGCATATTTCTACACAGAGCGTCTTGGTACAGTGGTAGAACGTTGGATTATAGACATCAACATCGAGGGTTCGATCTCTGTGTAAGTTAGCCATGCTGATGACGGCTGTAAGCCAGAAACACGTGTCCATGGATTACTTTTATGTGCGTATTAAATAAAAATTATATATATATATATATATATATATATATATATATATATATATATATATATATATATATATAATCCAGATAAAACATCCACAGGGTAGTAATCGAAAAAATTTCAATCGAGTTTATAAAAAGTGCTCAATATAAAATAGAGCTTTTATATATGGTTATTTTTATTTTTATTTACACAGACACATACAAAATCTGTGACACTGTCATGTTGATGTTATCGATCAACAGCTGAGATCTCATCAGACAGAGTTAGAATCCGATCTTAACCTTAGATTATGTTTGGAAAGAACCATGTCTGCGTAAATAAAAATAATCATATATATATAATATGTACCAATATGAATAAGTAAATGCTTTTATATAGTTCAGATCGATTCTCATGAGAAGTCATTTCCAAAGCAAAATAATTCAATATTCAAACATTTAAATAGACACTTTCATTTTTTTAAATCCGCGATAGAGCAATAATAATAAAATTACAGATCAGAATTATATCATACTATGATTAAATGTCAGTTTCGGAGCAAACAATCTTACACGTGTTTCTGCGAAATTCACAACATACTTGAAAAAATTCAAATTATCATGGAACACCCCAATCTTTAGAGATAATATTAGTCAGATAGAAACTTCATAATATCAAGGTAAAAAAGCTTTCAGATGAGCATTACAATCGTAAAGAGCGATATAGAGGTAATGCAGGTCAAAATTTAATACTAAAAAATAAAAAAGTCAAATTTCAGAAAAAAAAATCAGATGTACATCAAAAGTCGTTATAAAAAAAGCTTTTCAGAAATCAAGGCAATATATATTAAGTAATTACTGTTAATATAGACGAAACTATTGCATATAGATAACAAACATAAGAAAATGCAATTCTAAATTAATAATACCAAAGGTTAGTTAATTATGACCGGTTTAATTAATAGTTATGCTAATTAGGCAGTCAAAAGATTATTTCTTAATCGTCTATCTGCACTATATATATAAAATATCAAGTCTTTATGTCGTATTCTTGATTGAAATAACAGTAACCTTTTTTGATTATTAGATAGGAGTGATAAATGAAAAACCTTTCGCATTTACTCATTTAGATATAAAGATGTGTCATATATATATATATATATATATATGTGAGTATTTATAAAACTATATATTTAGGTATAAACTCTTTATAATCATCGAAACTGTTTCAAATTGCAAGCTCAATGATGTTGTGTTACAAGCTCCAGAGCATATATACTTTTTGTTATTATATATATATATATATATATATATATATATATATATATATATATATATATATATATATATATATGCAAGCTCAATGAGGTTGTGTCACAAGCTCCAGAGCATATATACCATTTGTTATTATATATATATATATATATATATATATATATATATATATATATATATATATATATAATAACAAAAAGTATATATGCTCTGGAGCTTGTGACACAACCTCATTGAGCTTGCATAAATATATATATATATATATATATATATATATATATTAACTTTAGTTAACCTCAAACATGGCAAGGGACTACTGAGAATTAGGGTGAACGTTTAGGGGGTCATCGTAAATTAAGAGCTGTGCAGTGAGATGATTGTTTACATTAGTTTTAAATTTCTGCATGTTGGTACAGTTGGGGAAACAGAGCAGAAAGGAGTTTCCAAAGGCTGATAGCTCGAAGAAAAGAAGCTATTGGAGTAGGAGGCTCTTCGGCATCTGGGGAACTTCATCGTCAATGAATGCGATTTAGCTGATTATCGGGTTGGTCGAGTGTATTTACGTCGAGTGGGCACCACAGCAGCAAGTTCATCAGAGCACATTCCATTGAAGTACTTGTAAAACAAGCACAAGGATGCAACATTGCGGCGATGAGATAGGTGCTTGGTGGATAGTGAGGGACCTATTAGATTAGAGACTCTTTTTTGGACCATAGACCAGTTTATGGTGCACCAGCCAAGATATTACGACAATACTCCATGCATGGGCGGATTATGGCCTTGTAGAGATATAGGATACTGTTAGGTGTGAGAAGTTTTCTAGCACGGTTGAGCGAGCCGATTTTCTTTGTCCTTAGCAATATCTTCTATGTATTTGTATTCAGATGTATGAGAACATATAAACTTCTTCAACCACAGATTGTCATGGCAAATAACACCTTACCTGAGAGTCCAACGTTCAAACTCCTAGGCCTAACATCCACAGGTAACATGAATTTGAATACAAATTCCAACTGAATTGAAAAGCGAATTCAAGCGGTATTTTTCAAATGCATTTTGGGTGACGTCAGTGCGTGACGTCATCTTTTCTTTAGTACTTAAGATCACACTAAAAGTGAGTTGAAAGCTCAATAGTACTTAGAATACTAGAGCTCAAAATTCGTAAATATTCACTGTTTCTTTTTTAGGATTGCGGTTTTGATGATGAGACCAGTTGACCATTCCTTGGTTTTAGAATTCTACTTCTCAAACCTTGATTAAGTAAATCAGTGAAGAATATTAATTTTTTCCTCTCTCTAATAAACCAATTAACTGTTTTATAGTTTATTTTCATTGTGGTTTTTGCTTGGTTTTGCTGGATTCCAAGACCATAATTCATCTGGTCTGGTGGAATGCCCAACTTAGTGTTGTTACTTGTAGTAGCATTACGTGGAAAAGTTGCATCATTCCTCATATGAGTGAGTGTGTATCCATTACGAGTAGATCTTATTTAGGCTTCGAATACTATGTTATTTTAAACATTTGGTTAGAGTTTACTTGTAAGGAGAAGTATCCTCATGCCAGGCTGTCTTGACAACCTCCTGTATAGAGAGACCGAAGACATTTGAGAATTGTGTCTAGTAGGCATTCAAATTCTCTCTTGTGTTTGTTTATTCTTTTGTTTACATACCTTTTCGTACATGTCTTTTGATGAATCTGCTTTTTCTCTTTGCTATTTTCATGTTCATTCATATTTATACGATGAATTCTAATGTCGTAACTGAAGTGGTTCTTGACATTTTCTGTTTAGAATCATACAATTTCTATCGGAATCAATTATTAAAGACCGCATGATTTTCGAAGAATCTTTTTTCTCCATTCTCCATTTTATGTTTGGATAACTGCACTTTGTCAGAATCCATAAGTGAGAACTGCATTCGAAAAACTAAATGCAAGATAAATAGAGTATCTTCTTATGATCATCATTGGCATTCAACGTCTGAAACTTATTAATAATTTAATATATAAAATTAAGTTGGTCTGATTTTTTATGTTGAACCTAAATAGCAATGCATCTGACAAATCGCTATTTGATTCTTGAAGAATTTAACTGCGGGCAGAGAAGCAATGCACTTGTCTTGAGTTGTTGGATTCATAACTAACCAGAGGTTGTTATTATTTTTACTAACTCTTTATGGTTATTGGAGTCATGTGACCTTGTACAACATAATCAGCTTGACCTATTATAAGGGAGGGGAAATGTATGTCCCCGCCTTCTATCTTGCTTTCTTTGGCTGGTCTAATGCAAGGTAACTTGAGTAGTCCAATTCGTGGCCTTTTGGTCGCGATCAAAGTGTAGTATCTGTTCCGATGGATACTGCACCCCATAGACTGGTATTGTCTTGGCCTTCGGGGCTTGATTTATGCCGGTCTATGGGTCTGTCCTATGCAGTTCTAGGGGGTCAACCCTCCCAGGCTTCGCCTCCCCTCTTTGGGGAGGAGTAAGTTTATTGCTTACTGCCTGAGGCGCCCCTACCGGGGAATGCCGACGGGGCTGCCCAGGCAATTTTTAAATGGCCAGATTGCTCACCTCTCGAGCGCTGGCCTATCTAATCCCATTTTCCCGACCTTGTGTCACATCTTACCGCTGTGGGAGGTGGATAAATAAATTGAGTAGTCCAATGAGCCATCTTTATTACCAATGCACGTCGGATTATTTGTTCGGTTATCGAAGTGACTCGACGAGCCACATCGTAAATGTGACCTGGCACAAGGTGAGTAGGTGTGGTCGTACCAGTCGAGGATACGTCCTAAATATCAGTCCGACAGTGACTTTGTTGCTGTCGAGCTGACGCATGGTTCTGTTCAGTCTCAAAAGGTCCACCCTCCCAGGCTTTACCTTCTCTTTGAGATAGGGTTAGTTTATTGCCCATCGCCTGAGGCTCCCCTACCAGTGAATGCCGACGGAGCTGCTCGGGCATTTTTTGTAGTCCAGATCACGCTAATCCTAATGCGCTCGCTTTCTAAAATCTGGCCTTGTGTCTAGCCTCCTGGGGAGGAGGTAAATAAAAAATACTTTGACCTTGTGTCTAACCTCCTGGGGAGGGGGTAAATAAACATACTAGGTTGCAGAAAGGTCATTTATTTCGCAACCTCAAGAAGTAAGTGCTATTGCTTCTCGACCTAATTAGTTTTTATAATTTTTTGTCGACTTGAGGTTTCATGACAAATTCTGACTAGACAGTCATTTACGTACATTTTTAGTCCGTGTTTTAACTCATGCATATGCTTACTTATTGACACTTTTCCCCTTTCTTGTTATTTAATTTGTGATCGCGGGGATTGCGAAGGTCGTTTTGAAAACTTCAAACTTTCGTTGAGATATCAATTCCTCTGTGACTGCGCGAAATTTTATAATTAATTATATATTAATGACCGTGCTACATCGTAAATAATAATGATACTTGCAAAATTAAATAAAAATGCTTTTCAATAAAACGTTCTTTGTAAATTGTAACATTTATATAGCTTCATTAAATTAAATAACATTAATGAAAAATACAAAACTATTACCATTTAGCAACGGACCTGGAAAAAAGATGAAAAAAATATATACTTTTTGATCAAACACGTGCAAAAGCTTATAATTTAGTTGAACAAAAGGGGCAAAAAATAACGTCTACTTAATAATTGACTTTTAACAGTTGGAAAACAAACACAGGGACAACTTTTCAGACACACGCATAGAACCGAATACTTGAAATGCATAAATTATTACACATCGCTTCGTTTTATTTGTAAATATATTTCTACACGTATATCTCTTAACACTCAGTTACAGAAAACACAACTGAACTTTTTTTAGTAAGTGACTTGCACAATCAAAATACTATGAAGACAACTAAACTACAACGAGGACTGTTGGACGTTACGATTCTGATTATATAATATGACGAAAAATGAAGCGGTGAAACCTGAAAAATGTCCCCTTTGAAAATATGTTACCAACAAATAAGTAACTAGAGTTAAATAATACTAATTTGATTAGTTATGTTATTCCCCTCTTCTCTGGGAGGTTAGATACAAGGTCAGCTGTGGGTTTTGATGAAAGTGTTTCGATGGAAGGAACTGGATTCGAACCCGGCACACCCAGGTCTTCAGTTCGCGTCGTTAACCAATTAGCCACCATGCCATCCCCTAATCCGATTAGTTACAACTTCGTCCAACCGTGTTGTTTCTTTATTTTTAACCAACTGTATCTATCCGGCGTTATATACAGCATAATCACGTTGAAACACCGGTTCTCGTTAGATCAACGAAGTTTAGCAACGCTGAGCCGGGTCAGTACCAGATGGGAGATCATTTTGGAATACCAGACGATGTATGTAGGAGTACGTTAACACCTCATTTCAAGAACTGTAAAAACCTAACGTCGTCGTCTCCCCTGACCGGGCTGTATATGCGACTTAGGACCGCTTGTGAATTTGATATTCCCTAGAAACTTTCCTCTTCGGAAGAAGTCGGTTAAACCCGCCTAGGGTGAATGCCACTTCGTTATCCGGCGTTGTTTTTTTGTTGTTGTTTTATTTACGTTCATGTTTTCCCGCTTTTATTTTCTTTAAATTATGCCGTTTTCATGCTTATTTTTATTTAAAAACATTAATCGAATGAAAGTTTTAGCGTACACGTAAAAGAAAACAATATTTAACTACAAAAATTGTTGTTACAGAAAAATTAGCAGCGAGTTTACACTACTGCGATCAGATAATCCGGGGAAATGCCGGGTCGGGTCAGCTAGTAAATACTAATGCAATTTAGTGCAGTTTCATTTGTATCACCGATCATCAGAAGTGTATCTGACTGGTATCAATCGAAAAGTGAACTGGAAGAATTAACTGTATTTATACACGTTAGGTCGCAGTTTTCAAATTTTTCTTTATCCATATGTACTAGTGCAAGCGTTTTTTTTATAAGTTAGATTGAGTACATAAGTGTTTTTTAAAAGATTAATTGGGGTTTAAATAGCATTTGTCTGCATTTAGTTATAAATTCTTGTTTTTATTTAATAAATTAATTAATTTTTTTAGTTTATTATTTATAATTAACTTTATGTTTCAAATAACGCTTTCAATATTATTTTTACACACCCACCTTACAAAATATTAAAATTCAAAAATCTTTGTAACAAAAGATAATCTAATATATAAAGTAAAGTCAGTCTCTTTCTCGTTTCTTTGCCATCGATATCGTTTTTCTTACAAAATCAACGTTTGATTCAGATTCGTCAGTTTTTCTTGGTGATCATTACCGCATCTTGTTAAGAATAATAAAGCGTAATCCGATTTAATCCCTTCCATAAAATACTTTGTCCAGGTCTGAATTATTTTCAAATCTTGTCAATACTTGACTTACTAGACTAATTTGCATACTCTAGAAAGCTTCGCCACATGCTTGAAAACAAAATTCCGCTACTTATTACAGTATTGACCCAGTCTTTTAGCTGTCTTAATCCTTATCTGATCGGCCCATCTTTCTTGAATAAAATGTTTGTGATATGATTTTTTTTGCATAGCTGGAGTCTGGTAGCCGGGAAACATGCTAAAACCACGTTAATCTCTTTTTTACGTTAACGTTGATGATAGATCTCTTTTTAATATCTGAATTTGTTAGTCTATTTCGTAAAGCTACTCCAAGACTAGTTCTTAGACATTTCATTTCAAAGACATTGAGCTGCTTCTCATGCACCGTCGGTGTAGTCCATGTTTCGCTTCCATATACAGCAATTTGGGGGATTTAAACATCTCTGCAAATCCTCGATTTCTGGGTTAGCTTGAATGTTTACGTTCAAAAGATCTTCACGCCAAATGCAAATTCGAACGATACATCAGTGAAGTCCGTCTAAACTGACGCTCGCACACTTTTAATGCACAAATTTTAAGACCTTGTAATAATGTTTCGCACAGGTCAAATAACACGAGTTCGGAGTGCGCTCATAATTCGTCTCCAGTTAATGATGGTTGTATGAAGGAGTGATATCGCCCCGGCTCTCTTCCGACCACCCCCAACTGCCATCCGCTCAGAAATGATTACCCCCGTAAAATATGACCAAAGACCTTCTACCCCCCCCTCGTCACCCGGGGCAAGATGTACGCTATCATTCATTCACCACAGCGGCCCATCTGCCATGATTAACAATTTAATTAATTTAGCTTGAATAACGTCTTAATCAGCCATTCCTATTCTGTGCCGTTGCTTCTAACTTTATTCACCCTCTCTTGATTAGATTTATTAAAATAACGAGCTGGAGGAGCAATATGGCCGCCAGAGAATGTCGGATTTTATGTTGTATTAGAGGAAGTGGTGGTGGGAGTCGGCTTTCGGAGAAAGGAAACGGAAATCATATTCCCCGCTGCTTGAATTTGCTTAATCAAAGGTGGACGACGACATATCACCTGGTAAGGGGCAAACTTGCAACATTCTTTCTAAAGAATTTGTTCATTTTTGTCTATTGTGCGCCAAGTCAACACCTTTGTGTCATTTAATGGCAAAATGCAATGCTTAGCACCGTTAATGAATTGTATTCAATGAGTTCAAAACAAGTTACTGTTTTACCCTAGCTGGGCGGGGGCAAGTATGGGTTCATACCTTTCTCAACGCCATTAATGTGTATGGATATAATCACCTTGCCACGCTGATTCCTCTAAGATTACGGTAGTTAAGCG
The DNA here is from genome assembly GCA_963556195.1 of Sepiola atlantica. NCBI lineage: Eukaryota > Metazoa > Mollusca > Cephalopoda > Sepiida > Sepiolidae > Sepiola > Sepiola atlantica. The sequence goes on along the minus strand of OY744525.1, from coordinate 49,038,767 downwards.
AGCTTGAATTTGGTCAGTACTTAGATGGGTGACTATTGGGAAATACTAGGTGCTGTATGTAAATCCAGGTCTTAGTGTAACGAGATTAACTGCGGGGAAGTGGAGGAAGTACTACTACTACTACTACTACTACTAGTAGTAGTAGTAGTAGTAGTAGTAGTAATAATAATAATAATAATAATAATAATAATAAGAAGAAGAAGAAGAAGAAGAAGAAGAAGAAGAAGAAGAAGAAGAGGAAGAATGTGATAATTCATAATAGTTATAAAGATAACGAAGATAGCGGGCCTTGTTATGAAAGTTTAAATTTCATTTACGAATTGGAATGCAATTTTTCGGTCGCTTTTGTGATTCAAGGCTTAGTCTGTTTTGACAGTTTATGACTTATGAAACTCAGTAGTAGTAAAATAAAGATTGGGTTTCGTTGGTGAAATAGAAACGTGTAAAAATAGAAACAGATTTTGATAAATATGGTCAGCAGATCAATCGTAAACGACGGGAGAGCAAAGATTAAAACCAGGTAACAAAGACATCCTGTGCTTTGCACCCCGGTGGGAGCAGGGAGCTCATTTTATATTTTAAAAAAAGTGTGGAAGTAAGATAATGTCGACCTACGTCAGCAATAAAGTAAACTATGTAAAATCGTTTGTGTTTCGAGTCTTCATTTGTGATAAAATCTGCGGAAGGCCAATTTGTAACTACAACTAACAGTTCTGGGCTTTCCATTGTGATCTGCACCGGATAAACACTGTTGAGCGGTAATAGATTGGTTTCAGATTTTAGATTATTGTGTAATTGATTACAGTAGATCTGATTAGATTACAGGATTTGAACTCGCGTTTGTGTGTCGACTCTTTCGTCCTATTTGTCCACCTTATAGCGTATCAACCTCGTTTGGAGCATTTGATGCTGCAACACAATATCAAATACGCGATTAATTGTATACGATTACCTGAACATCAGAAACTTTTTACACATCGTTAGAAGGCAGGGAATTGTGAATTCAAGCCTTTTCAAACGGTATTAGTGCATAGATGAACGCTTTAAAAATGTGAAAAAAATACAAACGCTGTTATTATCGCAAGTAAAAAACAATAACTAATACTTAACTTAAATATTTAGGCGATAAAAACTCGTGCATGTTTCCAGGAAAGGCATCATCGTCCGGTGCTAAAACTCTGGGCTTTTTTTTAATATTCCCGAGAGTGCTCGACTTTCATTTCTTAAAGGGGCTTATTATAATATTTATAAATAAATATTCAATTATTTATAACATACAGACGCTAGCGTTACTTTCCTGCACCGATGAGCGCAATAGGCTTAAACTATTGCGCTCATCGGTGCAGGAAAGTAACAATTTCAGATGGTAGGGAGGCGCGAACCTGGTTCACATAGTCAGCCTAGAATCTGCAAGCAGTCGCCATATCATTGCGGCCACCAGAAACTGTCTCGTCTATTTTTAACATCCCCGATAGTGCTCGACTTTAATTTCTTAAAGGGGCTTTTATTTATTTATATATATATATATATATATATATATATATATATATATATATATATATATATATATATATAAATAAATTGAGATATTTTCTGACAAAAAGCGCAGGTCCTTATAAAAAGAAAAATTCAAATTACATGATATTTATTTTACAGAACACATTAACTGCTTGTAAATACTTGTTACAAATTTGAGTAAATCAAATAAACATTTCTTAAGGTCGTTTTTTAATGTGGAGAAAAATATCAGCTACTAATTTGTATGTGTATTCCGTTTGTCCCTACGTTTCCGATTACTCTTTTTACGTCCAGAAGGCGATCGTTTGTAATTATGACAACACTTTTCCACTTAAACTTTCGTTCGCTTGGTTTTTTCCATCGCCGTCGATAAAAGCAAGTCAGTTACTTTCGGTTTTTGTTCTGTTTCCCATTCCTCTTTTCACAATAAGTCTACAGCCGATTCAAATTCGATATCGAACAAAACAATTTTTCGCTTGATTTGTTCCATGGCGATGATATTTAACTAAATACATGTACTTGTTTTTGTGTGAATTTCATTTTTCGTTCCATTTTCCATTCCTCCTTTAATAATAAACCTAAAAACAGACACGATTGTGATGGCGACCACAGATTTATCATATACGCAGTTTTGCTCGCTTTATTTCACAACAATTAAATTTTAATAAACCATGTATTCGTGTGTGTGTTACTTTCGTTTTTCGTTCCGTTTCCTATTTCTTTTTTTACAATAAGTCTACAAAACGATCCGACTTCACTTGCGACACAAACATTCTACCTTATACATTTTCGCTTGCGTTTTTACGCATAGATGATATTAAATGTGTATTGCTTATTGTGTTAATTTCGCCTTTTTTCCGTTACCACTTCCTTATTTTAGTATAAGTATGAAGCAGAAATGATTGCGATAGCGACCAACACATTCTAAGTTAGAGATGTTTCGTTTGCTTTTTTTAAACAGCGATAAATTTTAACAAAAACACGTAATGATTTGTATGTTAATTTCGGTTTTCGTTATGTTTACCGTTCTGGGATTACAGGTCGACGCTAGCACAGCGCTGGGTATCCTATGTATATATATATATATATATATATATATATATATATATATATATATATATATATATATATATATATATATAATGTGTGTGTGAATTTTCACAATACAAGCATGTACTAATGAAAGCAAAGTAACAAGTGAAGACAATATATCATACAATAAGATGTTTATTGTATGCGGAACCGACTATGAAATCGTGTTCATTCAAACGTATACAAAGTGAGTGTAAGATGAATGGTGTATGGGTGTGTCTGTGTGCGTGTACATCTGTATTTACGTCTGTACTTATGTGTGTAAGTAGAGAAGAAAAGTGTGTGTAATGATTAGTATGTGCGTATGAACGTGTGCACGTTGATATAAAGTTTCTATTGGGAACGTCTATATTAAATAGTCTGAGTTTTGTGCACGTATGCTTGTGAGTGGAGAAAAGTTCTTACATAGCAGGATAGTGCCTTTGTGTGTGTGAGCACATAGTGATAGCAGTCGTCAGCCCGAATAAGGAGAGAGAGACACACAGTCTGGCTGATGTTATCTGTAGCAGGTCGTGAAGGAGAAAGAAAAGGAACGAGTCTGTGCACCCCTTTTCATAAGGCATATCAGGACACCCTCTGGTTTTACGACAAGGGGAGATAAATCGAGTTTCGCGCCACCTGTTGGTATGTGTGTGTAATTGTGTTTGAGATGGGAGTTAATGCTACACCTCTTTCTCTAACAAGTCTCGAAGTGATGGCGACCAATGCATTCTAACTCGTGCATTTTTGCATTGTTTATTCTATAATAATAACATGTTTTAGTGTGTGTTAATTCCGGGAATAATATTTGTTAACAACTTTGGCGTAACTTACAGATTATTCTTTTACATTTTATTATAGTTTTATATCAAAATTCGGTTCACTTAATAACTTAATGACCAAACGATCACTGTTTTTACAAATACAAATTTCCGGACAACACCGGGAAAGTACATCTAGATTTAAATAAACAAACATGTATTATTTTACTTGGTCCATTGAATGTGACCCTGAACTTTATTTATCAAAATCATAAAATGTTTTTTAAGTATAAATTTACCGAATGGTCACATGTCTTTCCTAGTGTTGAGTTTATTTGGCGGTTGATGCTAGGACTTGGCTGGATTGTGTTGTCCTTTCAATCAGGAAATAGCTAGTAAAACGCTTTGTTTGAGATTTTATATTACGCGCTAGAATTTGGATTTAATATTTTGGCGTCTGTGATTGGTTGAAATTAACTGCTGATTTTAACTTTTGTCCAACTGAGTCGTTACTTAAAAAGAATATTAACTTCCGCTGCTCTTCGAATAATTTTCTGAAAAGAAGACTGTTTTTTTTCTTCACGAACTACAAGCCACCTGTGGACATATCCCACTAGATCGTCGGAAGATATTCCGCTACCAATAATGGATTAAGTCGGATATTCTACCACGGCCAATGGCATATATGTGCAATGCTGAAGCAGCAACATTCGAAGACACTCACGGACACAAGTTAACCACTTCTCATCTATAGATGAGCAATATTAACAACAGCACATTGACATCATCGAGTAGTTGCATATTCTGTGATGGATTTAGATACCTGCATTTCCTGAACACTAGACACTTAGGTGAATATGAGTCCACAAGTAACTGTCCAGTTGTTACAAAGTAAAAAGAAAACAACAAAACCCGACTGTGACATGATCACCGGTCGATACAGGAAACATCTATGTTAAACTGTTTCCTTTCCTTTTCCAACCCCAAATTATATATTTTTTGTCCCATCTTTGGAATGGGTCTTCTTATGTTTCATTTGTCATATGCATTGCTTCTTTGGGGCATATCTATTAGGGGCGCTTTTTCTAATGCGTGGGGTCCCAGATCACGTAACCACGTGGCCACTCATATATAAGATGGGACTCTTTCTCCTTTTACTCTTTCTCGAGCAGCCATTGGTTTATTTAGCCACGTAGCCACCCTTATAAAAGGCGAGATCTTTTCTCTTTTTATTCCTCTTTTTTTTTTGGAGGGGGGGGGGGCTAATCGCTGACCTATCAGCTATTGGTTGGTTTAGCCACGTGGCCATCCATATAGAAGACGGGACTCTTTCTCTTTTTACTCCGTTTTTTTTGGGGGGGAGGGGGGGGGGGTCGGGGTTGACCGCTGGCCGATCAGCCATTTGTTGATTTAGCCACGTGGGCACCCATATAAAAGGCGTGACTCTTTCTCTTTTTACTCCTTTTCTTGGTTGGCCGTTTAGGAAGCTACATATTTACCAACTTCTTTACTCTTTTCCTGTTTTCTAGGGCTGACCGTCGAGGTGACACCATGACATGTTTGCCAAATTACTCTCTCGTTTCCCCGTTTTCTGTTTAATCACTGAAGAGGCAACAACCATTTGTCCACTGCTCCTATTTTGTGAGGACATGTTCTGGAACATGTAGTCCTCCTACACATCTTGGCAAGCCCAATTTTTCATATCTCATAGGTAGCTTTGAGATGTGTTGTGTATTTTGGTGTATTACTTGTGAGCGCAAATACATCCTGTTCAGAAAAAAATACTTTATATCTTATAAGTAAGGTTTCAGTTCGTTTATCTCTTTTGTTTATATGTAAGGACAATAAAAAAATGATGACACTTTGATGGCGCGGTGGCTAAGTGGTTAACGACGCGGACCGAGGACCTGAGTGTGCTGGGTTCGAATCCAGTTCGTTTCCACAGAAACACTTTCATCAAAACTCACACCTGACCTTGTATCTAACTTCCTGTAGAGGAGGTAAATAAAATACTTATAAATTCTTTTGGATTATTTAATGGAAAAAAAAAATGTTCATTCCGAAATTACGTCAATCCGTGAGTGAGTGACGTCATATCCGATGTCATGCTAAACGTGTTCATTTCACATGCGTTGATAAGTATGGGTCGGGTTTACATATGGTTCAAAGATTACTGAAGCAGCGGTGCTCCTGTATTAGTTCAACTAGGCACGTGATAAGTTCTAACTACAGTATAAGTAGTCACCGATATCAGCAAAGCTGCATTTTACCAGCATCTATGCAAATATAGTATTCGAAATTCTTTTGTATGTATAACTATCTATATTTACTCGGTGTTACCCGGGCCGAGAAGAAAATAGTTCAAACTGTAATCATGTTTACAATTTTTTTTTAAATTGGATTTTAACAAATTCGATTCAGTTTTTGCTCATATTTTATTTTGGATTTTAATAAATATTCGCTTAATATTAAATAAATAAAGTAATCGTTGAATGTGTTTATCAAAATTCCATTAGGACGAGAAACACACACAGACACACGATATATTGTCTGATAGTTTTATTAATGTAGATATTCCCCTGCATTCTATTCGATTCATCTCAGCAAATTTATCATTTGACGCGTCTCTCGACATTTCTATTTTTCGATGTGTCTTTTTTGGTTGTCATTATCCGATTAGGCGTCGTCTTCTTCTTCTTCTTCTTTTTCTTTTTCCTTTTCTCCTTCTTCTTCTTCTTCTTCTTCTTCGTCTTCTTCTTGCCATTATCTGATTGGTTGCCTTCTACTTGTACATTTTTGTCGCCCTCTCCGTCTTTCTCTCTCCCCCCCCTCTCTCTCTCTCTCATTTCAATTATTTGTAATCATTTGGAGAGCTTGTCAATTGATAGAAACGCCAAAATGCCCTCTGCACTTGTACGGCTCGAAAACGCTGGCGTTTTCGTGGGCGAGAAGGCCAGATTTGAGTTTCCGTGTAACATGACTCGGGTTGTTTACACAGTTTCGCTTGCCTCCTCCACAAATCTTCCTTCTTTAACTCTTTAGCCAATGCTGATTTTTGCGGGGTTCTCTGTGTACACTGTTAGAAAAAAAAGTGGTACGACTTGCTTTACACTTTTATAACATCTTGTACAACTTAGATGATCAACAACACGCACACACACACACAGATTGGCTTCAAAATTGGATGACTCTAAAGACCCATAACAAATCTGCACAGAGCGGTTATGTAGAACCAAAAGTTGGCAAAACATGATACTCTAAAACGTGCTAGAGTTATCTGATGAATCGCTTACTGTGTGAAACTTATGGTCATGGCTGATTAAAGACACCTACTTTATTCAATTATCTATACAGAGTGCGAACGATATTTATTCGCAATTTTCAACTGCTTATTATATGTAAATTTCTTTTTAATTTCGTTGTCAGTCTTGTCTGCATGTAAACATGTTTTGCATAATAATTGATTATGGACAATTCTGAACTTTCACATTCGTGGAAGTGACACGGAGTTCTCTTTGGAATCCTCGCCGGGAGGAAAAATAACGAGATTTAAGATTTCCGGAAGAGAGATAATATCAAAAGCCAGAAAGGAATGAAAAGATTTAGAATGCGATATAAAGCCGCATCAAAGATAAACACAAATGGTCAACGATCTGATACTTTATGAATGCCGGAGTCCGTTGATGAAGGTGATGTCATGCCATCCTACTTATTCACTGAAGATCTTAGACTGAACACCGATGGCCACATCTGCGTTTTGAGTGAGGGAGTAAAACACTGGATGGACCAGGTAGCTACAGGTTGGCCGTACGTGTGGCAGAATGACAGTGCCATGCCATACCAGTTGGAAGACTCAGGCCTCGTTGTCAGAGAACTTCGTCGATCAAACTTCACCTGGCAGCTGGCTCCTCAGCTCGCCTGACTGTAACTTATTCAATTTGTTTGTGTGGAGAGCGGTGAAAACAAGACATTAACAGATCTAGCTGCAACATGAAAGAGCGAGCTACAAGCATGAATAACCAGAGCCTCTGGGGGCCCAAGTCGGGAGATGGTGACCAAGGCTTATTGCTGGTTCTGAGACCGCCCAAAGGCTGCCATCAAAGCCAAAGGCGGGTTTATCGAGTTAAATCGATAGAACAAGTCATGAGGACGAACTGGCCCAAGTTTGGTGAATAAATAAAAATAAAATAAAATAAAATAAAACAATGAGTTATTTTTTCTTGCGAAAGAAAACTCGAAAAACAAAAAGGGATTTTACATTGTTTAATTCTTATTGCTCACTCTCACACTCATTTGCATGTGTTCAGCAGGCTCACTAATAGCGCCCACCGTGGGAGAAAAGCACATGGCGTTTATGTTAAGTGTACCCTTTCTCAGTTTCTATATTACAGTTGCATATTAATTCTGTGTTACATTCATCATGTTGAAATAAAATTATATAGTTACTTATGGCAGACCCTATACATTATTTACGTATATGTGTTTCCCCATTTTAGTTACCTTCATTTTTACGTTTCGGCCGTTATACTCTACCATCTTCCTCGTGTACTTTTTCTTGTGGTCGGTCGTAAAAGCGTAAAGTAGCTGTTCCTAAGTTCATTTTTACAGAATCAAAATAGACATATCAAACGTAGCGGCCCCTTATTCTCTTTAAGGGCATCATATATACATATATAACGTAGCGGCTCCTAATTTAATTCCTGAGGTCGTTCAAAAATGAATATCGATAATTTACTTAAAATGGTTATGCGTGGCGTTGTTTCTTATGGTTACGTGTCACATATCCGTCATCTTCATTTATGGAATTAACTTGTAACTCATAAATATGCAACGTATGTAAAAATGGGCAGAAAGTCTATACTTACTCAATATCATTTGTCATTCGATGTTAAACTCTTACACTCCTTTCTTCATGTTAAACTCTCACACTCCTTTCTCTATCTTCAACTCTCACACTCATTTTTATATGTTCAACTTTCACATTTATTTCTCTATGTTCAACTCTAACACTCCTTTCTCTATGTTCAGCTCTCACATTCTTTTCACCTTGTTCAACTTTCACGCTCATGTCTCTATGTTCAACTCTCACACTCCTTTTTCTATGTTCAACTTTCACATTTATTGCTCTATGTTCAACTCTAACACTCCTTTCTCTATGTTCAGCTCTCACATTCTTTTAACCTTGTTCAACTTTAATGCTCATTTCTCTATGTTCACCTCTCATATTCTTTTCACCTTGTTCAACTTTCACGCTTATTTCTCTATGTTCAACTCTCGTATTCTTTTCACCTTGTTCAACTTTAACGCTCATTTCTCTATGTTCAACTCTCATATTCTTTTCACCTTGTTCAACTTTCACGCTCATTTCTCTATGTTCAACTCTCACATTCTTTTCACCTTGTTCAACTTTCACGCTCATTTCTCTATGTTCACCTCTCATATTCTTTTCACCTTGTTCAACTTTCACGCTCATTTCTATATGTTCACCTCTCATATTCTTTTCACCTTGTTCAACTTTCACGCTCATTTCTCTATGTTCAACTCTCATATTCTTTTCACCTTGTTCAACTTTCACGCTCATTTCTCTATGTTCGACTCTCATATTCCTTTCACCTTGTTCAACTTTCACGCTCATTTCTCTATGTTCAACTCTCACACTCCTTTTTCTATGTTCAACTTTCACATTTATTGCTCTATGTTCAACTCTAACACTCCTTTCTCTATGTTCAGCTCTCACATTCTTTTAACCTTGTTCAACTTTAACGCTCATTTCTCTATGTTCACCTCTCATATTCTTTTCACCTTGTTCAACTTTCACGCTCATTTCTCTATGTTCAACTCTCATATTCTTTTCACCTTGTTCAACTTTAACGCTCATTTATCTATGTTCAACTCTCATATTCTTTTCACCTTGTTCAACTTTCACGCTCATTTATCTATGTTCAACTCTCACATTCTTTTCACCTTGTTCAACTTTCACGCTCATTTCTATATGTTCAACTCTCATATTCTTTTCACCTTGTTCAACTTTAACGCTCATTTCTCTATGTTCAACTCTCACATTCTTTTCACATTGTTCAACTTTCACGCTCATTTCTCTATGTTCAACTCTCATATTCTTTTCACCTTGTTCAACTTTCACGCTCATTTCTATATGTTCACCTCTCATATTCTTTTCACCTTGTTCAAATTTCACGCTCATTTCTATATGTTTAACTCTCACATTCTTTTCACCTTGTTCAACTTTCACGCTCATTTCTATATGTTCACCTCTCATATTCTTTTCACCTTGTTCAACTTTCACGCTCATTTCTCTATGTTCAGCTCTCATATTCTTTTCACATTGTTCAACTTTCACGCTCATTTCTCTATGTTCAACTCTCACATTCTTTTCACCTTGTTCAACTTTCACGCTCATTTCTCTATGTTCAACTCTCATATTCTTTTCACCTTGTTCAACTTTCACGCTCATTTCTCTATGTTCGACTCTCACATTCTTTTCACCTTGTTCAACTTTCACGCTCATTTCTCTATGTTCAACTCTCATATTCTTTTAACCTTGTTCAACTTTCACGCTCATTTCTATATGTTCAACTCTCATATTCTTTTCACCTTGTTCAACTTTCACGCTCATTTCTCTATGTTCGACTCTCATATTTCTTTCACCTTGTTCAACTTTCACGCTCATTTCTCTATGTTCAGCTCTCACATTCTTTTCACATTGTTCAACTTTCACGCTCATTTCTCTATGTTCAACTCTCACATTTTTTTCACCTTGTTCAACTTTCACGCTCATTTCTCTATGTTCGACTCTCATATTCCTTTCACATTGTTCAACTTTCACGCTCATTTCTCTATGTTCAGCTCTCACATTTTTTTCACCTTGTTCAACTTTCACGCTCATTTCTCTATGTTCAACTCTCATATTCTTTTCACCTTGTTCAACTTTCACGCTCATTTCTCTATGTTCGACTCTCATATTCCTTTCACCTTGTTCAACTTTCACGCTCATTTCTCTATGCTCAGCTCTCACATTCTTTTCACCTTGTTCAACTTTCACACTCATTTCTCTATGTTCGACTCTCACGTTCTATTCACCTTGTTCAACTTTCACGCTCATTTCTCTATGTTCGACTCTCACGTTCTATTCACCTTGTTCAACTTTAACGCTCATTTCTCTATGTTCAACTCTCACATTCTTTTCCCCTTGTTAAACTTTCACGCTCATTTCTCTATGTTCAACTCTCACATTCTTTTCACCTTGTTCAACTTTCACGCTCATTTCAATATGTTCAACTCTCACATTCTTTTCACCTTGTTCAACTTTCACGCTCATTTCTCTATGTTCGACTCTCATATTCCTTTCACCTTGTTCAACTTTCACGCTCATTTCTCTATGTTCGACTCTCACATTCTTTTCACCTTGTTCAACTTTCACGCTCATTTCTCTATGTTCAACTCTCATATTCTTTTAACCTTGTTCAACTTTCACGCTCATTTCTATATGTTCAACTCTCATATTCTTTTCACCTTGTTCAACTTTCACGCTCATTTCTCTATGTTCGACTCTCATATTTCTTTCACCTTGTTCAACTTTCACGCTCATTTCTCTATGTTCAGCTCTCACATTCTTTTCACATTGTTCAACTTTCACGCTCATTTCTCTATGTTCAACTCTCACATTTTTTTCACCTTGTTCAACTTTCATGCTCATTTCTCTATGTTCGACTCTCATATTCCTTTCACCTTGTTCAACTTTCACGCTCATTTCTCTATGCTCAGCTCTTACATTCTTTTCACCTTGTTCAACTTTCACGCTCATTTCTCTATGTTCGACTCTCACGTTCTATTCACCTTGTTCAACTTTCACGCTCATTTCTCTATGTTCGACTCTCACGTTCTATTCACATTGTTCAACTTTTACGCTCATTTCTCTATGTTCAACTCTCACATTCTTTTCCCCTTGTTAAACTTTCACGCTCATTTCTCTATGTTCAACTCTCACATTCTTTTCACCTTGTTCAACTTTCACGCTCATTTCTCTATGTTCAACTCTCATATTCTTTTCACCTTGTTCAACTTTCACGCTCATTTCTCTATGTACAGCTCTCACATTCTTTTCACCTTGTTCAACTTTCACGCTCATTTGTCTATGTTCAGCTCTCATATTCTTTTCACCTTGTTCAACTTTCACGCTCATTTCTATATGTTCAACTCTTATATTCTTTTCACCTTGTTCAACTTTCACGCTCATTTCTCTATGTTCAACTCTCACACTCCTTTTTCTATGTTCAACTTTCACATTTATTGCTCTATGTTCAACTCTAACACTCCTTTCTCTATGTTCAGCTCTCACATTCTTTTAACCTTGTTCAACTTTAACGCTCATTTCTCTATGTTCACCTCTCATATTCTTTTCACCTTGTTCAACTTTCACGCTCATTTCTCTATGTTCAATTCTCATATTCTTTTCACCTTGTTCAACTTTAACGCTCATTTATCTATGTTCAACTCTCATATTCTTTTCACCTTGTTCAACTTTCACGCTCATTTCTCTATGTTCAACTCTCACATTCTTTTCACCTTGTTCAACTTTCACGCTCATTTCTATATGTTCAACTCTCATATTCTTTTCACCTTGTTCAACTTTCACGCTCATTCCTCTATGTTCAACTCTCACATTCTTTTCATATTGTTCAACTTTCACGCTCATTTCTCTATGTTCAACTCTCATATTCTTTTCACCTTGTTCAACTTTCACGCTCATTTCTATATGTTCACCTCTCATATTCTTTTCACCTTGTCCAAATTTCACGCTCATTTCTATATGTTTAACTCTCACATTCTTTTCACCTTGTTCAACTTTCACGCTCATTTCTATATGTTCACCTCTCATATTCTTTTCACCTTGTTCAACCTTCACGCTCATTTCTCTATGTTCAGCTCTCATATTCTTTTCACATTGTTCAACTTTCACGCTCATTTCTCTATGTTCAACTCTCACATTCTTTTCACCTTGTTCAACTTTCACGCTCATTTCTCTATGTTCAACTCTCATATTCTTTTCACCTTGTTCAACTTTCACGCTCATTTCTCTATGTTCGACTCTCACATTCTTTTCACCTTGTTCAACTTTCACGCTCATTTCTCTATGTTCAACTCTCATATTCTTTTCACCTTGTTCAACTTTCACGCTCATTTCTATATGTTCACCTCTTATATTCTTTTCACCTTGTTCAACTTTCACGCTCATTTCTCTATGTTCAACTCTCATATTCTTTTCACCTTGTTCAACTTTCACGCTCATTTCTCTATGTTCGACTCTCATATTCCTTTCACCTTGTTCAACTTTCACGCTCATTTCTCTATGTTCAGCTCTCACATTCTTTTCACATTGTTCAACTTTCACGCTCATTTCTCTATGTTCAACTCTCACATTCTTTTCACATTGTTCAACTTTCACGCTCATTTCTCTATGTTCAACTCTCACATTTTTTTCACCTTGTTCAACTTTCACGCTCATTTCTCTATGTTCGACTCTCATATTCCTTTCACCTTGTTCAACTTTCACGCTCATTTCTCTATGTTCGACTTACTTTTATATTCCTTTCACTTTGTTCAACTTTCACGCTCATTTCTCTATGTTCAACTCTCATATTCTTTTCACCTTGTTCAACTTTCACGCTCATTTCTCTATGTTCAGCTCTCACATTCTTTTCACCTTGTTCAACTTTCACGCTCATTTGTCTATGTTCAGCTCTCATATTCTTTTCACCTTGTTCAACTTTAACGCTCATTTCTCTATGTTCAACTCTCACATTCTTTTTACCTTGTTCAACTTTCACGCTCATTTCTTTATATTCAACTCTCACATTTTTTTCACCTTGTTCAACTTTAACGCTCATTTCTCTATGTTCAACTCTCATATTCTGTTCACCTTGTTTAACTTTCACGCTCATTTCTCTATGTTCAACTCTCACATTTTTTTCACCTTGTTCAACTTTCACGCTCATTTCTCTATGTTCAACTCTCATATTCTTTTCACCTTGTTCAACTTTCACGCTCATTTCTCTATGTTCAACTCTCATATTCCTTTCTCTATGTTTAAATCCCATGCTCCTTTCTCTATGGTCACCTCTCACACTCCTTTATTTATGTTCAACTATCACACTATTTTCTCCATACCCAACGCTGGGGGAACAAAGTACAGGACTTCTTCGCGTGTTAGTTTTCTGATTAGCTCACCGTCTTAATCAAAATCTGTTTTTTACACGTTTTTTTAACAACAAAAACGTAAATGTTTATCTATATAATGATACGCCGAGGCATTTTGTGTTCGTGCGTACGTTATCATTTTTCATACACGTTTAAAAAATTAGATCTTCTGATTTGCAAAGATAGTGATAAAAAAAATCCGACTTTACCCATTTTAAAATGAATTGTGCCAAAATCGAATTCTGTCGTCTTGTCGACTAAACTGTACAATTATAAATAAAACGTCACGTTTGTTTCATTGAAATTCAAGACTGGATTGCTTTGACAGATTGTGATTTAGGAAATCTGGTACGTAAATTATTAAAAGTAGCGGGAGCTCGTGGAAATTCCACGATGCTTTCTGCAGCACTCTGTATAATTTACTGTTGCTAATAATATTACTTTTGAATTAATAAATGTCTTTCAGGGTCATAAATGTTTTTTATCTTCCGTAAAAATAATTGTGATTGTCAGCTAAATATTCTTTAAATAAATAACACGAATATGTATCTTCTTTGTTTATTTAAAATTGTAGCAATGCAAGTCGATGTAAAACAATAAATATTCTCTGTATTTTTACCGTAAAAATAACTGTCGGCTAAATATAAATCCAGTCTTGAATTTCATTTTCTAACATTATTTTGTGTCATCTACGTATCTCTTTAAATATTCTTGCATTAAGAATAACCGTTATTGTATTCCTTTCGCGTATGGTATCACGTCGGTTTCACCAATGTAACAGTTTTATTGTTAAAAGGCGATTACTTGTTCACCCATATTTTAGGTAGACTCCATTTAGCAGTATATTCTGGTTAAACTATCCAGCAGGGGTAGTGTGTAAAAGAGAAGAGAATGAAAGTGTATAAACAGGCGACAATGCAGCGAGGACAGATGTAACGAGATTACCCCGGGGTGATCGAAAGAGCAAGATAGTAAATATGAATTATAACCTACATGATAACGAGATGTAGATCAGGGTTGTGATTGGAATGCAACTGTGATTATTGTGATAATTTCAAGGTTGGGACGAGAATTAAAATATATAACCATTGTATTGTTTGTGTTTGGGGGATAAAGAACAGAGCGAGACTTAAGGTCCACGTGAGCGGACATTCTGCCTTTTGCTCCCCAAGCTGGAGCTGGGGAGTTGACTGTATTTGTAAAGCGAAGTGTACTACGAGGTCTGAGGAACGAGCCTATGAATTAAGGATTTATTAAACACAAAACCCCGTCTCCACATACGCCCTACCTTTCCTAGCCGGCATTTACAGAAAAAAATTTGTCTCATTTCCGATATTTTATATTGGTGAAACGTCCAGAAATATAAAATCCCGCATTTATGAACACAAACAGGACCTCAAACACAACAATCGCACTAACGCACTAGTCATACACAGAAAGACTTTTAATCACAATTTTGACTTTACAAACTACACCCTCCTCAAGACTGAATACTATCTCCCACGCCGCAAATGCATCAAAAGCGCTACAATACTTTTCTCATCCCCATCTAACGTAAACCTCAGACTCGAATCTTATTGCTTAAGCAAATATCTGGCAAAAACTGCCCTGAAACAATTCGATATATCTAGCACTGCCTTACAGACTCCGATCACGTATAAAGTAACAATCTGTTTTCACTGCTTTTGATCCATATTTTTCATGTATTTTTCTCGTCTTTTTTTTCCTTCTCTTTCTCCGCCCTTTTCGCATGTTAACGTCTTTACCGCACCCGTTTGTATAAATGTGTTCTTTTCTTCAAATAGTTAAACGCGTGACAGAAACATCCTGTTATGCGTTCCTTTTTTCCTATGTTTTGCCGTTATTCAATAAATTTTCAAATCTTCACTTTTCCTTAAGACGTTCGTAGATCCGAACGAAACCGGTAAAATTTCTCGCTTGTTGACGATTTTTTACTGTATTTGATTTGTTTTCCGTTTATCTTTGTAATACATCCTTTCTTCGCGGCATTTCATTTTATAATATATCGTGCATTTTGTCCTCATATATATATATATATATATATATATATATATATATATATATATATATATATATATATCCACGCTGATAAGTCGTATAAACATGTGTATATATTTACATATGTTCGTCGATATATATATATATATATATATATATATATATATATATATATATATATATATATATATATATATATATATATATATCGCTCCCTTTCTGGGTGCATCAAATTTGTGATGAAAATCATTTCCAACTAATATTTAGGTAGAGTGCTTTCCGTTCAAAGGTATCGCAGGCAAAATAAACGAAAAAGTAACATCTACAAAAATGGTGTGCTAGTACTAGTGGGGATTGGTTCAGTGGTAGAGCTGTAAGTCCCAGTCCTGGTTTCTAATCTCGCTAGTTTCAGCTACGTTTATGAGTCGTATAATGACAAAACACGTGTCTGTGGATAATTATAGTTCGAAAAATATATATTTTCATATATATATATATATATATATATATATATATATATATATATATATATATATATCAAATATAGAGTTCATATTTTTTAAGCATTTATAAAAAAAGAAAAAATCTGTTACGATTTATCTTTTAAATTAATATCGCATCTTAAATATGCTTTGAAGGTATTTTGCCTCTTTTCTTATTCTTAAATTTCTAATAGATGCTTACAAAAAATATGAACTCTATATTTGATACCTATCCCGCACGCATACGCGTCCTCATATTTAAAAGTGGAAGAAAAAACAACCGACACCACCCGTCCATATTACACCAACAAGGACGGAGTAATCCAATAAGATCAGGATTTCCAGACACACTGATAAGGCCAATTATACTTGACGAAATATTTGTAATTGTTATAAACTAAAATGAAAGTTTATAAAAAAAGAAAATCTGTTACGATTTTTCTTTTAAATTAATATCGCATCTTAAATATGCTTTGAAGGTATTTTGCCTCTTTTCTTATATATATATATATATATATATATATATATATATATATATATATATATATATATATATATATATATATGTATATATATATATATCCATTTAAGTAAATATTGAATTATTTTAACCTACATGCGCCGGTGTTTCAAACTTCCGCTGTCATCAGTGTATAAGTTGAAAATTTCAGACGGTCTTAAGATTCGAACCCAATTACAGAATAACCGTACACTCGGCAAGCAAGCTCTCTAACCGAACGGCCACGATAAATTAGCACGTAAAGAAAGGAAATTAAATTCTATTTATGCCAAGCAGGCACAGACAGTAGACTATCGAGAGAGTGTTCAACGAACGTTATCGGAACATGCCATATAGCTACGTGGCAGTATATTTTTAACTCCCCGAAAAGGGCTCAACTTCAATTTCTTTAAAGGGGCTTATAACAATATTTAAGTAAATATTAAATTATTTTTCCATACATACGCCGACGTTTCAAGATATGATAAAAAATAAAAATAATATTCAAACGTAATGGAAAATGAAAAAAAGGGAAACCAAAAATATTATTTATGCATTCATCTACATTTCGTCTTTATTTCTATTTCAAGACTTCCTCGGGATGATTGGTCTGAAGAAAATAACACACAAGTACAAAAATTTGAAAACGTTTGGTCCGTTTGTGACGTGAAAAGAATGTTGTTTTTTTTAGAAACGAAACGTAGCCGTTAGAATTTAATATGTGTACTGCGTCTATGAATTAGAATGAGTGTTTCTTTTCTTTTTTCAAACGAAAATGTAGTCGTTAAAATTTTTAAAAATGTGGTGCAACATATAATGTGTAAGGAATGATTTTGTTCTTTTTTCGAACAAAACATAGCCGTTCGAATTTGACGTACCAAACGGACCTAACTTTTTCAGATATTTGTACTTGTGTTATTTTCTTAAAATCAATCATCCCGAGAAAGTCTTGAAATAAAGACAAAACGTTAATAAATAATAATATTTTTGTTTTTTTTCTTTTTTCATATATATATATATATATATATATATATATATATATATATATATATATATATATATATAAGCAGAGTTACCCGGTGTTGCTCAGGTTAGAGTGTGGAATACCTTTGTTCGTGGGAAGCCCAAGGATTGGCTGAGAAAACAACAAATAATCTGATTGGTTAACTAGCCAGCCGTGTATATAAAAACACCCGGCAAAACTAACTCCATGCATTTTAGCCTGATGATTCTCCCCGGGGATGAAACGCGGGAACCTCTGTGTAGCTTAATTGCCATAAATATATTTTCATAGCTTACTACCTAGCTCTACTTACGTACCAAGCACTGTCGAAGTAAATACTGAAAACTGATACATAAAAAATGATATCTCCTTATAAAATTTTATGTGGATACATGAAATACCAATATATATATATATATATATATATATATATATATATATATATATATATATATATATATATGGGAAGAGAAGGATGAAATTAATCTGACGTGATGGGAAAATGAAAAAGGAAAACCAAAAAATGGATTTTTTTATGTGTACATCAACGTTTCGTCTTTATTTATAAGACTTCATCAGGATGTTAATATGGAGAAAAATGTCATGCAAGTACAAACACATGTAGGGTTGACATATTGGGAGAAAGGAAGAAAATAATGGCCACTACTGGGTGGACGTCCGTACTTGGTGAGGAGTAAAAAATGAATGTTGATGAAAATGAGTGAGGGAAAAAGTGGAAAAATGGGGGTGAGCAAGGACTACTGTGGCTGGTAGTAAGAGAAAGAGGTGGGAGGATGAGCAGGAATAATGTGGATGGCAGAGAGGGAGTGGAGGAGAGGGAGGAAGGAGGTGTTTGAACAGATGGCTGTAGTCAAGACTGAAGGGGAAAAAGTAAGTTGGAATGTTTGTGTGTGGGGGGTGTATGGAGAGAAAAGGAGGGTGGGTAGAGAAAGAGGGGGGCTGTGATTTTGGTGGATGGGCGAAAGTTATGGTCATAGAGAGCGTTTTGAGAAAATGAGGGGATTTAAGAAGGGGGTATGGAAGAGTGAAGGTACGAAAAGTTTAGTTCAGAGGGGGAATGGGTGATGGGGAGAGGGGGGATTTGTTGTGATAGGGTATGAAATATTTGAAATATTTGGAAAATGATGGCAATGAGTGAGGAAGTGGAGGGATGGAGGAGAGGGAGGAGGGAGGTAATTAAACAGGTGGATATGGAATATTTGAAATATTTAGAAAATGAGAAAGTTTCATTGGACTGCAGTGTTAAAAATGTGAGGGAAAAACGGAATGAGTTAGAGAAAGTAAAGATTCATGGAGAAAAAGGAAGGGTGTGAGTAAGTGGGAGAGTGTCATTGAGGTTAGAGATGAAAATAAATGTTATCTATGATCAGGCAAGAGTTTTTGTTCTGTAAGGATGATCTTGCTTATTAAGGGTGATAGATTAAAAAAGCTATTTCGTTGCTTGATGGTGGTGGAGGCGGTGATGAGAGCAGTTTCCAATAATCTTCGCCGAGATTTGTTGTGGATGTATTTTGTGATTTCGGCTTGTTACAATTTGAAGGCATGACCATGTTCTAGTGCATGGGAGAAAAGTGCACTGAAAGGGTTGTTGTTTTTTATGTCCCTTTTGTGTTCACTTAATCTTTTCTTTAATTCACGTTGTGTTTCTCCCACGTAAAATTGATGGCAGTCATTGCATGGGACAGTATATAAGCCGGCATGGGTGTGGGTTTATTTTGGAAATGTCTGGATGTGTTTAGTGTTTGTTTTGAGGATTGCGATGTGGTTTGTACTGTTGGAATGCCTAGTTTGTTAAGCGTGTTGCATATGGATGTGTTATTGGAATGCGTGGGTAAGAGAAGGGGTCTGTCTATGAGAGAGGTGTTAGGAGTTTGATTTTTTTGTGTGGTGTTTCTGGAGAATATTTGGAAGGGTTTTTTCTCTGCATTAAATATAAAATGTGTGGGGTATTGCAATGTTTTTAGGGAATTAAAAATGTATTTTATTTCTTCATCTATGTGTTGGGGGCTACATATTCTAAGGGCGCGTAGGAAGAAGCCTATAATTATACCTGTTTTGATCTTGCTATGGTGGTGGGAGTAGAAACGTATGTAGTCATTTTTGTGAGTGTTTTGCGGTGTACCTTAAATTCTAGTTTGTTGTTGGACTTAATTATGAGGGTATCTAGGAAGGGAATAGAGCCGTTTATTTCAGTCTCATAAGTGAATTTTATGGAGGGTTCTACTGTTTTGAGTCTATCTTTAACATTATTGATTTGTATGTCTGTGGGGAGGAAAATTAAAATATCATCTATGTATCTAAAGTATTCGATGTTAGGGGGTAGTCTATATTTGAAAGGACCGGATTCTATGTTTTTATCTATATTTCTTTGGTCAGTTTTAGTGTATGTGTTTTCGTCGAAATATAGAGTAGATATTTTTTTATATATGAATTTTTGTCCATGATTACTATGCCCCCTCCTTTGTCTGATGGTGATATGATTATGTTGTTGTTGTTAGCTAGGTGTTTAAGAGTGTCTATGTATCTCTTGGGTAAGACGGGGTCATTAGGGAGAGTGGTAGTGGTTGAATATCACCCCATCATTCCCACACTATACGGGCTCCCCAAAACCCACAAACCTGACATCCCCATGCGTCCCATTGTATCGAGCATAGGTAGCACCACACACAAAATCGCATGGGCCATAGCTAACATCCTCACTGCACTAATGGGTACCATCAATCCTTCCCACATCAAAAATTCAGGCGACCTTCTTAGCAGAATAAAAAACATCAACGTAGAAAATTAAAATATACATAGCCTAGATGTAACATCGCTCTACACTAATGTACCTGTTAAAAAATGCCTAAACTTACTTCACACACATATAAAGAAAATAAAAACCGACCTACCTTTTCTCCCCCAACACTTTTATAGAAATAATTAGACTCATCACTGACGTAACATATTTCCAATTTAACGAAGTATTCTACAAACAAGAATTTGGACTCCCCATGGGCAACCCCCTTAGCGGTGTTTTAGCCTGCCTCTTTTTAGAATTCTTAGAATCCGGTCCTTTCAAATATAGACTACCCCCTAACATCGAATACTTTAGATACATAGATGATATTTTAATTTTCCTCCCCACAGACATACAAATCAATAATGTTAAAGATAGACTCAACACAGTAGAACCCTCCATAAAATTCACCCATGAGACTGAAATAAACGGCTCTATTCCCTTCCTAGATACCCTCATAATTAAGTCCAACAACAAACTAGAATTTAAGGTACACCGCAAAACACTCACAAAAATGACTACATACGTTTCTACTCCCACCACCATAGCAAGATCAAAACAGGTATAATTATAGGCTTCTTCCTACGCGCCATTAGAATATGTAGCCCCAACACATAGATGAAGAAATAAAGTACATTTTTAATTCCCTAAAACATTGCAATACCCCACACATTTTATATTTAATGCAGAGAAAAAACCCTTCCAAATATTCTCCAGAAACACCACACAAAAAAATCAAACTCTTAACACCTCTCTAATAGGCAGACTCCTTCTCTTACCCACGCATTCCAATAACACATCCATATGCAACGCGCTTAACAAACTAGGCATTCCAACAGTACAAATCACATCTCAATCCATAAAACAAACATTAAACACATCCAGACATTTCCAAAATAAACCCACATTCCATGCCGGCTTATATACTGTCCCATGCAATGATTGCCATCAATTTTACGTGGGAGAAACACAACGTGAATTAAAGAAAAGATTAAGTGAACACAAAAGGGACATAAAAAACAACAACCCTCTCAGTGCACTTTTCTCCCATGCACTAGGACATGGTCATGCCTTCAAATTGTAACAAGCCGAAATCACAAAATACATCCACAACAAATCTCGGCGAAGATTATTGGAAACTGCTCTCATCACCGCCTCCACCACCATCAAGCAACGAAATAGCTTTTTTAATCTATCACCCTTAATAAGCAAGATCATCCTTACAGAACAAAAACTCTTGCCTGATCATAGATAACATTTATTTTCATCTCTAACCTCAATGACACTCTCCCACTTACTCACACCCTTCCTTTTTCTCCATGAATCTTTACTTTCTCTAACTCATTCCGTTTTTCCCTCACATTTTTAACACTGCAGTCCAATGAAACTTTCTCATTTTCTAAATATTTCAAATATTCCATACCCACCTGTTTAATTACCTCCCTCTCCTCCACCCCTCCACTACCTCACTCATTGCCATCATTTTCCAAATATTTCAAATATTTCATACCCTATCACAACAAATCCCCCTTCTCCCCATCACCCATTCCCCCTCTCAACTAAACTTTTCGTACCTTCACTCTTCCATACCCCCTTCTTAAATCCCCTCATTTTCTCAAAACGCTCTCTAAGACGATAACTTTCGCCCATCCACCAAAATCACAGACCCCCTCCTTCTCTACCCACCCTCCTTTTCTCTCCATACACCCCCCACACACAAACATTCCAACTTACTTTTTCCCCTTCAGTCTTGACTGCAGCCATCTGTTCAAACACCTCCTTCCTTCCTTTCCTCCACTCCCTCTCTGCCATCCACATTATTCCTGCTCATCCTCCCACCTCTTTCTCTTACTACCAGCCACAGTAGTCCTTGCTCACCCCCATCTTTCCACTTCTTCCCCACTCATTTTCATCAACATTCATTTTTCACTCCTCACCAAGTACGGACGTCCACCCAGTAGTGGCCATTATTTTCTTCCTTTCTCCCAATATGTCAACCCTACATGTGTTTGTAATTGCATGACATTTTTCTCCATATTATCATCCTGATGAAGTCTTATAAATAAAGACGAAACGTTGATGTACACATAAAAAACATCCATTTTTTAGTTTTCCCTTTTCATTTTCCCATATATATATATATATATATATATATATATATATATATATATATATATATATATATATATATATATATTGGAATCAAAGGGAAAACAGTTTTTAGTGGAGAGGTTGTGCCCTCGGGAACCATCTTAATATTATCAAAATTGCTGAAATTTTAGGAATAGACATCATTTTTGGTCACTTATCTATGGTTGTAATTTTATTTGAATCTAAGGGAAAGCAGTTTTCCGTTGGGATTGTGACCCCCGGGGTCCTCCAGCGTTGAAGTGATATATTTCTTATATAGCCTATGATCTTCACTGAGAGGTCAGTAGTCCACATGTCAATTTTAAAGCAATTCTGTCCAGCGGTTTTGGTGAACATAAGACACAAACATCAGGCAGACACAGACAGAGAGAGAGTTACTATTTTATATATATATAGATTATATATACGTGTGTTGTGTGTTTATATATACATATCTGCGTGCAAATGTATGCTACCGCACACACACACACACACATACACATATATATATATATATATATATATATATATATATAAATATATATATATATATATATATATATATATACGTGTGTGTGTATATCTGCGGAAGGCATATTCACACACACAGATGCAGACACCTGCATGCATGCAAACAAATTCGCCTTTGTCCTCTCGAGAATGACGACAGGAAAACGTCTTCTCGAGTTACACGTCAAATAGGAAGTGTGTAAACTGAGATTTTTCCCTTCTGTGTCCAGAATGACCACCGCAACCACCGCAGCCACCGCCACGATGCCCGCGTTGTCTCGACAAACTGTCCAGTCCGGCACCTTACACACGGCTTAACCGAACATTTCCGACCGGTCAAGCTAACAACGACTCTCAAATTCGAGGGTTTACCCCCCCCCCCTCCTTCTCTTCCCCCCCCCTCTCTCTGTCTCTCCCCCTTTCTCTCTTGGTATTTTTACGACTCTCTCCTCTTTTTCTCTCTTTCGCTCATTTTCTTCAGGTTCGTCTATCTAACATAAGAACACGGACGAAGATAGACTTTCTCTTCTTTTTTATTCTCTGTTCCTTTCTCTCTCTCTCTCTCTCTCTCTCCCTCTCTCTCTCTCTCTTTATCTTTATTTCATGTCCGTCTATCTTACAAACACGGATGATGACACACTTTCTCTCCTTCTTTCCTTATCTGTTTTTTATTCTCTCTTTTTCTCTCTCTCTCTCTCCCTCCCTCTCTCTTTCTCTCTCTCTCTCTCTCTCTCTGTATATATATATATATATATATATATATATATATATATGGGTAAAGGAGAGGTGCATATGCAGTGTCAGAAGCGCGATTTGACCACTTCACACACACACACACATATATATACATATATATATATATATGTGTGTGTGTGTATGTGTGTCTGTGTGGTCAATTCGCACACCCATCACTGTCTATGCACCTCTCCCCTACCTGCCATTTTCTGTCTCTTTCGTAAATAAATCATGTTTGTTCGATTGGCGAAGCGCCGTAGTCTTTTGACTCGTTCGAAACTCCTACAAGAGGAACGCAGCCTCGCTTTGACCAATCACCGTAGAAGGACAGGACATGACACGACAGGACACGTCGGATGTAACATCTCTCAATCAGATTAGAAATACACGCATATAATCGGGGGGGGGGGGGCTTTTACACGCTTGGTTAACGTTCGATTGCCAACAACTCTACCTGAAAATAGATTTGCCCATCATATTAGGGATTGGTTTTCTTTGTCCGGCTCGTTTTTCGGGTTTGTGAGTTCTAGACTATCTTCAGGGTTTCTGTCGTCCCCTTTTTTCTTCCTTCCGGATTCTGGGAAGCAGGATGTGGAAATAACACAATTCCATCGACCCTTAACAGGAATCTTTTGTAAAGACTATTTGTTTTCATAGCGTCATTATATGAACGGGGTCATCATAGGGGTCAAATTTCAAATAATAATAATAGTCATGAAGGGTCAAGGAGGATAGAAATACCGAGGAAGAAGAGCACTAACCCAAACATCCACTGGAAGGGTACGGAGAGTACTGAGACCTTTGGAGGCTTATTGCCACCCAAATCCCAGAGAAGACCAATGATCGCTGCCAGCGAGAAATTAATGGTATGCGACTGTTGCAATAACGCAAAATCATTTATCGGAATGTCACCGGAAAATCACCGGTTATTTTCAGTGAGTAAATAATAATAATTCTACTACTACTACTACTACTACTACTACTACTACTACTACTACTACTAATAATAATAATAATAATAATAATAATAATAATTATTATTATTATTATTATTATTATTATTATTATTATTATTATTATTTCCGGAACAAGTACAACGACAAGGAATTTTTAATCGTTATTAAAAGTTCTCATAACTGTTTTGATTCTTAACACATGCTTTTTCGCGTATTCTCCCCTAAAGGTTCGCGGGTGTGGCAGTGCGTTCTTCATAATGTGGTGTGTGTATATATATATATAAACTCAAGTTAATTCTTGTTGAACATTGCTATGACGGCTGACTATTGTACCTCCTGCTATAGCTGAGCAGCTTAAGTAAAAAATGATGAAGAATCGTGCATTTTGGTTAGCAAGCATGAAACTTGGCACGATTGCTCACAATGGTCTACTCTTCCGAAAAAACTTTTGGGCCACTCAATAAATCCAAGATGGCCGCCATTTTGTGAACTAAATGCTTCATTTTTGACCGATTTCCACATATTATATATCAATTTATATGTTTCTGATGTCAACAAAGCCATTTCTGACGACAAAATAAAGATTTAACACCATTTGAGTGTAATAAAGGCTATATTTTACACACTTATGTCAGTTTATCCCGCATTTTTCTCTTCTTGTTCTTGTGTTTTCATCAGGATTCACACGTTCAACACTCGCAATTGCAGCTGCATAAATTTGTACATGGAAGGCCGAATTTATAGCATTTGCATCTTCCAAAGCATTGTGTCTTGCATCCGCATTTTGTTAGTTCCTTGCAGCTTTCTGCAACTGGCGGAAGTGTTGTCCAAAATATCTTCCATGTATTGCCGTGCTTCTTCCACCCCCACTCGCCAGGACTATCAATTTCCATGTGACAGCATGTTGCTTGACTCCAAATGCACCCTGCTTGATATGTTGCACGCTTTGTGTGTTCAGTTAAAGCTGCTTTAGTTGGAGGTATGGAGTCATAGGGTCTCTGTTTACGAGCAAACATGTCCAATCTTACAGCATCTATTTCTGTGAGGGAGGTAGATCTGTAATACATTGTGATGACAAACTGGTCAATAACTGCTTGGTCCTCACTTGTTATGACTGGTGGATGACTGCTCAGCTTGACAAATACGTCCGTCACGTCAGGTAAAACATTCCATGTCTGAAATGCTGTCTTTTTAGCTTTATATCGAAAGGCTGACACATTGTCACAACCAGTATAGGCATGGAAAAAGGGCAAGCCTTTAACTTTTTCAGGGCCAAGTACGCTGATGACTTCATGTACTGGAATAAACCTTGTGTCATTTCCTTGACCAAATTCAATGAACATTGCCTCCAGGCCCAACTCTTTCAAGACTGGAAATACAGTGATGGCAATGACAAGGACATCTGTGTCATTAGCTTTCAGCAGTACTGTTTTGTAACCATGATTAACTGCATGTTTTGCATGTACAAACATCCTTGTGTCTGATTCCTCATGGTTGCAAGGTGCTAGTCCTTCAAAACTGATATTCTCCATCAGTGTTTCGACATAAAGTCTGAAGTCAGCTTCCCTGAAAGAACGTATCAGAGATAGTATGGTCAGTTCCATTGAAAGCACTAGATACCAGTAACTGAATTGCGGGCTCTCTGCTTTTCGCTTCTCACACCACTCATCAAAGCTTAAGATAACTGACGCATCTTGCTCGAAAGAAGTATCTGCAATGTAATACTCGTATGCTTTTTTCATCAGTGTGTAGAGACTACATGCAGTAATCTGGTGAGCGTATCGTGTCCTAGTAACACTTGAAGCAGTGATGAAAGATTCTGCAATACCAGACGAAGCTATATCTGCTTCTACAATGGCTTCTATCCAACCACTTGCTTTTAGAAGCGACCCAATTGACTTCAGTGCAGCCATTTCAACATGCAAGCCGCCAAACATGATGACGAACTTATTTTCACCATATTGCTGAGGCCAGTGCCATTGTATTTGCTTGGTCAATGCATAAAGTGGCTGATCAGCAGTTATGACTGGAATTTGCCCTGGGTTGAGGAACGCTATTGTCTCTCTAATCCTCTCCATAACATGTCGTATTGTGGCAACTGAGTGGGCTTGTTCTCGGAGGAGAGGTAGAATTGATGTAATGCTCACTTTGAAATCTAAACCTCTCTTCTCAGAAGCATGGTGTGCCGACCAGGTTATGTTAACGTCATCATCAATGCTTTGTGTCAGATGAACCTTTTCTAGCCACTGAAATTCATTTGCTAACAAAAGCCTGGGAAAGTCAATATCGACACTTGTTGGATATTCGAACTCTGGAGGCGACGGAGTCTTGTTCTTTAGATATGCAGGATGAATGTTTGTGAAAGATTCTGGAAGTTCAGGCACCCGTTTTATACTATGATTTTTGATCATAAGTGGCTCACGCAGTTCACCATCACTGTCAGAGGTTGGATGTTGAAATAGTGAGATACTGGTACCATGAAAGGATGTTGTAGCTGTTGTTGCAGACGGATTGTGATCTATATTGTCCATAGCTGATGTGGTGAAAAGACCTTTCCTAAGTTCTGTAGGGCACACAACACCCTCTTCAGTGTACCTGTCAACAACGGCATCACCCAATTGAGCAGATAGTTCAAGCACCCTGTCATATGAAATGCTTAGTCCATGGTCATGTAACAGTTCCACAAGTCCTCGTTTTCGTGTTTTCCCATACAAAGATAGGCCCATAAAGATGGGAAAGGGAGTCTCACGATTGTGTGAATGTCTGAATGTGGATGAATTGCTTTTGTGACTGTAGCAGTTGTACTGCAGGAATTGAGCTACAGCCAAGTCTGTCTTTGATGAACCTAATTCCAGTTGCGACTTGATATCGACGCCGTGCTCCACCATACAAACAAATTGTTGTAGTGATTGAGGAATAGAATTTCCCACTGAGTCTGCACGGAATCTACCATTAAATTTCCATTCATGAGCAAGCATGTGTCTTCGCAAAATACTAGCAGCTTTATTGAGTATAACAGCATCAGAAAATTCTGAAGCTTTTGACAAGATTGACCCTGTATCCTCTGTAAAGGACAAGATAACATCTCTCCCACTCTTGTGAGCTTCAAGTGCTGGTATATCTGACAAAAGCTTCTCTTTCAGTCTTGTTGAGTGAACATATGAGGCAAGTTCATGCAGTTCCAACTGTTCAAGTCGTTGCTTATACAGTGTGATGAGATCTGCAAGTTTAAACACAACTGGTGCATCACTGTTCGTATTAGTTTCAACTATATAAGCAAGAAGCTCTGAATATACCAATGGATGGATTCCTTTTTTCTGAGAATCTTCATTTTCCTGTTTTTGTAGAGCAGCAAGGTGACATCTTTCCCTGTTGTAAAGAGTTGTTAAACAATCTTTATGATACTTCAACTCTTGTGCAATGGCATCACCAGCACTCAATCGGGCAAGAATTTTACATTCACCTAGAGTTGTGGCACATTCATTGAGCCTACTGCTGAGCCCCATTGTCATGACTTCACGTCTTTGTCCATCATCTAGAAATTCTTTGTCGCAGATGAAACATTGTTCTGGCTTTAAACTCACTCTTCGAGTCTTTGAACAACTCTTATCAGTATGTTCCTGAGCGTCAGATGCCCTTTTCCTGGCCCGATCAAGTTTGGTATTTTTGAACAAAGCACGGCAACTCTGATGGTACTGAGCATTGTTTTGCCGCAATGTATCTTCAATACCATCACCTTCATCGAGCCTAGCAGGATTAATAATCATGGGCATCTGACAGAGTTCTTGAAAAAGAGGAATATTTGTAGCCAGCATTGAATATCCATCTGATTTACTGCGACCTGGAATGGGACTACTGAGATCCTCTCCGGTTTTATCTGTCTGACATAGGCAGCATTTGCTCCAATCAGTTTTCACATTTGACGTCTTCTCACTAGACATTCTGTAAATGTTATAGGCTTCAGGCCGAGGGTTTATCCTTTTACCACCTATAACCACAGTTACCGAATATATTTTGACACATTCAGATATGGGATACAACTAGGTTCAGAAAGGTAGGTTCCCTACACCTAGCCCGATCGTTCATCCAGTATCATTTAAGTCCCGTGCGATCTGTACACCATCCAGGTAACTATAGCCCCGTTACCTTTGGCTCGGCTCTCCCGCGCTGGCATATCCTGTCAATTCAGGTGCGGCTATCTAACAGACTGAACATTATTTTGTCCATGGGGCTTATTAGACAGCATTTGGGACACTGAAACATGAACAGTGTGTCCGTAATCAGTTGATACTGGACCCCATGCTGAGTTTCACAGCAGTGATGTCACCGTTATGCCCTGGTTGTGTCATGACAATCACTCTCTTACATATGACATATTATAAGAATGAGCTGAAAGTATTAATTTTTATAACTAATACATTCAGCTCACTTGGGGAATTGAATATCAAGTCAATGATTCGGTTTAATGGCAATAAAAGGCAAAAATTGACAATATTTGCTTAAATTCATCTCATATATGTACCTTTGTGGATTGTAGGACTAATTCATCGGTTATTTTTGTGTCATTTACTGCTTTCGCATCCCCTAAAACATATAATTTGACTCAAAAATTGTGAAAATCGGTTAGATACTTTGTAAACTAGCAATATTGGATTTCAGAATGGCGGCCATCTTGAAAATGGCGGCCATCTTGGATTTTTTGAGTGGCCCAAAAGTTTTTTCGGAAGAGTAGACCATTATGAGCAATCGTGCCAAGTTTCATGCTTGCTTAACAAAATGAACGATTTTTCCTTAATCTGCTCAGCTACTAGGTGTAATAGGATTTATTTCTGATAATTTTGTATAGTTATTCAGAGTAGCGTCGGGATTTGGAGTTAAAGGTGACTCTTGTTCCGGGGTTCGAATAGTTATCTATACCATGGACGGCGGCACCGGGGGGGAGGGGGCTAAACTTTTTGACTTGCCCCCCCCCCCCCACACTTTACGGTCATCAATAATGAAGTTATATATGCATGTGTTTAACCGCCCCCCCACTTTTTAGGAGAGCCCCCCCCCCCCACCCACACACACACTTTTATAACTGTCCCACCGGTCCTGATCTATACACTAATGATTCCGCACTGAAGAAACTTATACAAATGTAGATAATTAAATATTCATTATTAAATAATTATATATATATATATATATATATATATATATATATATATATATATATATATATATATATATATATATATATATATATAAAGTATGGATTAATTCCGACAAAATATTTTGAAAAATGAATGTAACTGAAAATTACCGTCAAACACTAAAGGCAAATCAAATCAAAACTATTTTCGGTGACTAATATTTCAGCCTTTTTATTCAATATATATATATATATATATATATATATATATATATATATATATATATATGTGTGTGTGTGTGAAATATTTTTGAAAATCAACACATCTTGCAATTTAAATGAAAAATCATTGATTTATTATTATTATTTTTTTGCAAGCTTTCGTTGTAGAATAACTTTGTCAGGCGAGACTGTCTTATAGTTTTTTTCTTTATCTTTCTCATTTTGATGGTATTTACGAATCACGGTAAAGGTAGAAGAGCACGTCAAGTTCTAGAAGACGTTAGGATAAGTATAGTCCAGTCGATGTTATGCGCAGATTGGCACTTTTTGAATCAGCAAATTCACAACATCTTTGAGGCACGCATGAAAATGTATTTAAGTGAAATATGTTTTAAAACTAACACATCGTGCAATTTAAATGAAAAATTATTTATTTAATTTTTCTTTGCAAGCTTTCGTTGTAGAACAACTTTGTCAGGCGAGACTGTCTTATAGTTTTGTTTTCTTTTTCTTTTTCATTGTTATGCACTTATCTGATACGAAGGCAATAGCCGGACATCTAAAAGTAAAACATCGTTTCCCCGGCTCTAATATCGAAACATTCTTGTAGACAACACAATTATATTCGAACATGACAATTGACAAACTAAGACTACAGATATTAGAAGCCCTACACATGAAAACTAAAAAGTTATCCAAATTATTTTCGATAACAATGAAAACATCTTAAAATACTTTAAATACTAATTAATACTATATATATATATATATATATATATATATATATATATATATATATATATATATATATATATATAGATATATGTTACACCGGCCGTTCTAACAGAAGAGAAACTAAACCGGTTCTCACTATAAATAGTGCGAGTAGACAATCACCAGGGAGAAAAAGGACAGTATTGTAACTGTCTAGCCGAGTGCCAGTCAGTTTCCTTACCTTTGTACCTTTTATGTTAATACACTTGTTATCTTAACCCAACCTCGACTTGACTTCTTTTTACTGTTGGACTACTTCACAACAATATATATTAATATTATATATATATATATATATATATACATATATATATAAATATATATATATATATTATATATAAATATATATATATATATATATATAAATATATATAAATATATATATATATTATATATATTATATATATATATATATATATATATATAGTAGTGTGGTCCTGCGCGTTTGTCTCGTGATTCTAGTCTGAATCTACGAACTGTGTTCGATCCCATGCGACCGCCTAAAACAAAAACTCCTGTACTGATGAGGGTAAAAAGCCGGAAACGATATCGTCTCTAGGTAAAAAAAAAACACTTTAATATTTAAAAATATTTATAGTTCAAGAAACCCTGTAAAGATGTAATAGTTATAAAAGTATAGCATCGTGAAACTGAGAAAGTCTGTTGTCATTTGCAACAAGCGAGTTCCGCACGAACGTTGTACACTAGGCAGCAATAACGCTTTCCAATACCTCCCTTGGTAAGTGTATTTTAATTTCAATTACTGTTTGTGGCGATTGCCGACAGCCGTGTGGTCTTGAGCATTTGTCTCGTGATTCTGAATCTTTGGGATGTCTTGCCAACGTAGTCAGCTCCACACGGACACATGAATTTATAAACAACAGAATTCTTTTGAATGGCTGGCAAAACATCCTTACGAAAAGAAGAGAAAAAGATTCGAGTCGTGTAAACTACTCTCAGCATGGTTGCTGGAAAACAACGTTGAGTAGAAGAAGAAATCCTTTAATAATGCCAAGGCCGTCAGAACCTAACCATGGGAGTTTTAAATAAATAGGGCAACGTGACGGGCCAATAAATTTACCACCATTAAATAAAGCAATTTTGCACGCAAAGATCGGCTCCAAAAATTAAATCTATTCTCACTTGATCAGTGGAGGATGCGAGAAGACTTGATTTCGGCGTACAACATCATCAACAGGAGTGTAAATCTACCTTTCGAGTATGTTATCATAGTCTCCGCGGACACTCTCAAAGAAGTATCACCGTCACTTTCGGCTTAATAGAAGAAATACAATATTCTCTATTCGTGTTTCTCAATTGCCAGAAGAGATCGTGAAAATGACTATATATCCAGGTTTTAAGCAGCCTTGAACAAACATCCAGACTCTATGTGGATGTAAATAGCTTTCACCTATTTTTTTTTTACATGGCTATTTTTATTATAATTAGTAGACTTGTTACATTGTGATATACATAAGTCGCAGAGTGGTTACATCAACTAATGTTAATTTTGACAAGGGGCGAACTAGTACAGGTTGAGGTGACACGAAGTTTGGAAGACAAATCAGTTCCCAGGAGAAATTGTCAGAAAGAAATAACCTGTACGATTAAATTAAAAGTGAGATCAAAATAGGTCAGCCGCAAATGGATATGAGTCGACATGACGCAATGACGTCACGGATATTGAGTTCACAAAGAAACGAAGATTTGAGTCAGTGGTTCGTGGAACTTTAAGCGGGGCGAATTGTCAGTAATGCTGTAATACTTTTAAAAAGTTAAAATCGCCAGAAAAAAATTATGGCCCGTAAGACGTATGTTCGTTATATTCATCTACTTACCCATAGTCGAGATTACCAATTAAGAGTTAATTTAGAATTCTAATCTCCCACTCTCTCTCTCTCTCTCTCTCTCTCTCTCTCTCTATATATATATATATATATATATATATATATATCATGCGTAAGTTATTTCTCTCCAAATATAAAACCCAAAACTCTCCGCAAATGTCTTAGTCTCCTTTCTGTGCGAGGAAAAGTTTTATTTTACTAGCTCCACTGATGAGACGATCAACGGTCATACCATACAATGAAAGCAGCGATCACTAGACAATAAAAATCAATGCGGCGACGGTGACGATGAAGGGGAAAGAAGCGACGAAGACAAACTAATGAAGAGAAAAAGGTATTTCACGGACTATAGTTATCAGATATATTTAAGGTTGTCACTTGACGAAAAAAAAGAAGTAAATAACTAAGGAACTAATGAACCTGCCAAAAGAAACTGAAAGAGTAGTGAACAGCGAAATATGCAACGTACAGAAATTTTAGTAACAACAACGTTACAAACGATCGTGGTGTGTGTGTGTGTGTGTGTGTGTGTATGCATATAAATCAATTTTCTTAATGTTTCCCCATTGAGTCCCCCTTAATATTAAATTATACATTTCTTTGTTACTGGAGTAGAGCGGTTTTATATTATTTCAATTTTACAAAGTTTTGTTACTTTTGTGATAACAGTGGGGCACAGGGTGCTAGTGTGATTGCAAGAATTATGAGTAGATGGAATAGGTTTATGGAACTTCTGCCATTACTAACCAGCAGAGCGTTACCACTGTCGAGCAAGTGAAGAGTCTATCAGGCATGTGTATTCAGAGTAATGATGTATAAAAGTGAAACTTGTCCAATGAGGTTTGAGGACATGCGTTACATAAAGAGACTTGATATGAGATGGATGTATAATGTGAGTCTTAAAGATAGGCTTAGATCTGATGAGCTCAGAGGAAGATTAAATTTAGACAGGATAGGGAGAGGTGTGCAGAATAGGAGACTTCGGTGGTATGGCCACGTTGAAGAAATAGATAGGATTGTTTGGCTTAGTAGATGTAGAACAGTTGAGGTAGCAGGTTTAGTTCACAGCGAAAGGCTGAGGAAAAATAGACTAGGGAAAAAGAGGGCTAGATAAAGACCTGGCTAGAAGTAAGTTACTTTACAATTTCTTAAAGCCGTCCAACGCATGCAAGCATGTAAAACGAACGTTAAATCGATGATGATGATGATGATGATGATGATGATGATGATGATGATGATGATGATGACGTACAACGCACGTACGAATTACTTTCATTTATGTTTTGCTCAATGCTCCCCTTAGTATTTAAATATTTACGTCTTACTAAATGTGACATTTATTTGCAAATGTAATGGAGCGAGAGAGAGAGAGGGGAAAGGGTAGGGTTTTTTAAAAAAAATAGACATGAACAAAAGAAAAAAGAGGAAAGAAAGAAAAAAGAGAAAGGTGTTAATATAGGATAGGAAAGAAGAGGGGACGAAACAAAGAAAAGCCATTTAGATTTTTTCTTGTTTTTGTTCCAGATTTAACTGACAATTTTGGCGCCAGGCTTTTGAATTCGTTCGTTATTTTACTCGTGTACTCTGTGACTATTTTATTTCTCTATTTTCCCGTTTAACCTCCCCCTTTCTCTATTTGCTCTGATATCATCTTCTCTCCTTTTCCGCTCTCCTTCCCTGAACACCATTCTCTTTTCTTTCGATCTCTATTTTCCTCCTCTTTCACTCTTTCTCTCTCTCCCCCTTCTTCCCCTCTCTTTTTGCCTATCTATTTTTATTTCTTTCTCCTCTTTTTTTCTTTTTCCTGTTACTTATCATTCCGCCCTCTCTTTCTCTCTGCACCTCTCACCCTCCCTATCTTACCTGATTTTCTCTCTCCATTTATCCCCTCTTTTTTTTCACGCACCTATTTATCTTTCTCTTCCTCTTCTGTTCTTTCCATCACTTCATTTTTTATTTATCTCCCTTTCTTCCTCCTCTCTCCTTTTCTTTTCTTCCTCCCTTTTCTCACCTTTTTTTCGCCTTTTTATGAATCTCCCTATTTCCCTCTTCTTGTTTCCGTCTCCCTCCTTCCCTTTTTTATATGTTTTTTTAAAATATCGCTTTCCCCCTTCTTTTAAGTCACCTTTTTATTTCGTTCCCATCTCTTTGCCATTTATTCCCTCCCTCTCTCCTCATATCATCTCCCTCTCCTTCCTAATCCTCTTTTTAAAATCTATCTCCTATTTCTTCCCCTCCCCGCTTTTTTACCCATCACTTTTTCTTCCTTCTCTCTTTTCCTCTTACTTCCCCCTCCCTCTCTTTCTTACTCGTTTCTTTTTCACCCTCTCTTTCCCTTCCGTACTTCCTCCTCTGTCCTTTAACTCATATCTCCGCCTTATCATCGTAGCTCTCGCTTTCGGTTCCTTTCACCCGTAATCACAAAATAGGGAAGGTAGTCTTATTACAAACACTCAGAGTATTTTATGGGATTACAAAAGCTCAATTTTCGTGTTAGTAACAGGGGAATTTCCAGTTGAAAATGGTGTCAAATTGAGTTAGGCGTATCTTTGTCTCAACCGGAAGTTTCGCCATTTTGCGAAAATTGCCTGGTAATTGAAAAATCAACTTTGCGTTTATGGATTAAAAAATAAATTCACTGCTGTCTTTCAGTTCTGGAAGAGATGAATTCAGTTAGAATATTTACACAATTGCTACATGATTCTGACGCATTAACATTGGGATTAGAAATGGCGAAATATGGGAAAAAAAATTGGCAATGTTGAATGATTAAATGCAAAACAATTATATATATATATATATATATATATATATATATATATATATATATAGAGAGAGAGAGAGAGAGAGAGAGAGAAAGAGAGAGAGAAAGAGAGAAAGAGAGAGAGAAAGAGAGAGAGAAAGAGAGAGAGAAAGAGAGAGATGTGTGTGTACGTGTGTGTGTGTATTCGCCGATATATAAAAGTAAAGAGATTGGAAGAATAAAAATGTATGGTTGTGATCGTTCGACGATTAAGAAATTGAAAGAACAGATGAAAAGAAATGGTTATGGATTGATTGTTCCTTTAGTCATTGGAATGTAACTATAACATATATATGCTCTGAAGTTTGTAATACAACTTCATTGAGCTTGTAAATTGAAACATATTCGGATTATTATTATAAAGAGCATATACTTAAACATATATTTTTTGTAAGAACCCATAATTATATATATATATATATATATATATATATATATATATATATATATACATATATATATATATATATATATATATATATATATATATATATATATATATATATATATTATACTAAAGTTGAGTTAATCATTATTTGTTTCGCTAAGGATTTTTTTATATACTTTGATCGCACAAAAAACATGTTTAATATTCCTCAGTTTAGGGATTGACTTATGTTTTTAAAACATCCATTTTTATTGATCTAATTAGCTGCAATTTGCAATTAACTCACACATTCACCTATACCTTACTAAGTTTCTATCACTCACACTCTCTCATTGTATGTTGTCCCCTCCCCCCGCTTTTATTTTATGCAGTGTCTATCACTCTTGCTTCTGTCACACACACACACACACACACACACACACTTTCTTACTGTCTGTTTAGTAACAATCGAAGATATTAATTAAAGGAAAGAATAAAATATATTTATAAATAAACCTGAGGAAATTTGCTGTCACTCAGATTCAAAATAAAGTGCAATAAAGTGTACTTGGAACAATCATGGCTACATTTTCCAATAGAGAACATTCCGAGTTTTCAAGTCTCTACATGTCTGTATATGTCTAGTGACGTTGTTTAATTGAAATTATTTACTTATTGTTACACCGGCCGTTCTTACACAGAAGAAACAACACCGGTTGTCACTATAAATAGTGCGAGTCACCAGAGACACAGAGAAGACAAAGCACAGTCTTGTAACTGTCTAGCCAAGTGCTAGTCACTTTCTTACTTTGTTAATACACTTGTTAAACCAACCCTCGACTTGACTTCCTTTATTTATTATTTACTGTTGGGCAACTTCACAACATTTATGTATTGTGTTGCATTTTTTTGCTGACTACAAACACTGATGTATAAACATATAATGATACATCTTTATTGTCGGTGACGGTGAACGAGTGGGGGTGAGTGAAGAAGGAAAACGTAAAGAATTTACGGAGTTGTTTTCTCATACGCAATCACCAGTTGACTGCCGATCTCACTTTCGGTTTAGTTTATATAATAGTTTGTGACACCCACACATCCACCTGTAAATGCCATTCTGAAATATCGCCTTCGCTGTCGATGTAGACACGCTCCTAGAGCGTTTATTTAACGACAGGGTATTCTCGTCTACATTAAATCTTTAGATAAATATAACATTTGAAGCTGGTTTCGAATCAATTAACAATTATTTTATTTCCGATAATCAGGTGCGTGTCTCTGTTAAAGACGTTTGATTCCTGACAGGTGACATTTCCGGTACACCCGGCCCAGATATTCAACAATTGTTATTTTATGTTTTTATTCAAAAAATATATATTTAAAAAGCAATACTTCACATAACATTAACCGATATGTATTTTCCATGTAGTAATAACCTTATTCTTATTATAATTACTATGTTTCTTGTTCAAATAATAAAAATAGGTCGTTTTCTTTTTTCGAATGAAAAACAAACAAACAACTCCCTCGTTCTTTAATAAAGGCCTATGTGTATTTATTTTATATATAAAAAATGTAAATCCGTCCCGTCACACAAAAGTTAGTAAGTAAAAAAGTGCCAGACGAAACCATTTCAAGTGTTTAGAGGAAGGGTGAAAGCATATAGCAAGTGCGACCTCCACCGTCTGAAATGAATTCGTACAAAAATCCTTCACTTTATTTTTATAATGAGACTTTTTTCTTGTTTCTTTTTTGTCCATACCGATTGCTATATTTTTTCTTTCTTCTTTTAAATGTTCCAGTTTGAGACGCGATTTGATATGAATATGGATATTAGTGCGAACACTGGCGAAGCATAATTTTTTCTGTCATTTTTTTTACTGAGGATGTAAATACTTTTTAAATGAAAACAATAAGTAACATGATAAACGTAAATCTTAATCTAACCGGCGTTGTCCGGGTGTCCTTTTAATTTCGTTTTTATTTCACTGGTTTTTATTAAGTATACCACTTGTTTTCTTACCAAATTAACTATGCCACTTGTTTAACTATGCAACTTGTTTTCTTACCAAATAATTACTTTTTTAAAGAGGATTTTGAAAGTTAAATGTAATTGTTACGATATCATTTGGTCATTAAATTTTTAATTAAACAAAATTGCTATAAAACTATAACTATTTGTTGTTGTTATAATGTTGTTTTAATCTATTTATAAAATTATAGGATGCAAATAACTTCCAGACGTTCAATCGTTTTATACACAAGGATTTGCTAAGAATTTTAAAGCCATTTTAAAGGATTTTCTATTCGACAGTTAGAAGGCTTCCAAATTAATTTCTAAATTTCGAAGTGTCATGAAGTAATTTTTTCTCTTTTTTAAAACGATTAACAATAGATTAAAATGTTTGACTAGCTTACGAAGAATGGAAATACATTATGGTGGATTTAATTTTGTAATTAAATTTCCTTTTTTTGTAAAGCAGTCAGTTCCAGTGGCGTCTCGGATAACCAGTTTGCGTACTATTTCATGTTTTTTTGGGGGGGTTACAATGATGAGGCCCTCAACATGTTTCCACAAGGTGTTTTCCTGAGACATCATGTAGCGCAACAGAGAAACCACGATCACTGACTTGCCTCCTGCTACTCTAACAGCTTAGGTGTAGTTCATACCAGTCGAAGATACGTCCTCGACAATCAGTCCGACGGTGCTTTTATTTCTGACGGGTATGCTTCTGTGACGTCCTAAGAGGTCCACCGTTGAGGCTGTACTCTCTCTCTCTTTGAGAAGTTAGTGTATTGCTTAAAGTCTGATGTATCCCTACCTAAGAATGCTGATAGGGCCTGCTCAGGTATTTTTTGTAGGTCAGAGTTATCTTTTCCTAGTGTGTTGGCTTTTCAAAAACTGACCTGACCATGTGTGTGACCTCCTGGAAAGGAGGTAACTCAGTACTCTGCAGCCACCCTTAATCAACGGTTCAGATCATCTGCAAAATGCAAACACCATTTTTCCTGATGTTAGCTTTGCAAGGGAGGTATCACCATCCTCCCATATACAACGCTTGATATACCCAAATGACCAAGTTCAACGTCGCTTTACTTCGCTGATCGAATGAGAACCGGTGTATCAACGTGATTATGCTGAATGGTTTTTTAAAAGGATTTTTAAATTTTCGTTTTACTACTTTACGCTATTGCATTTTTGATTTCATTAAATAATCGATTGATCGTGACTAATAAAAACAGTTATGTTGAAGTCACTTGGAGGTGAAAACACCCATGTACAACGGAAGTTTTCTCATCATTTTATCAATATAGAGATAAGGTGTATTGGACAAATGCCCAACGTCAATAAGATATCCGGACCTTAATACCTGTAAACCACAACAAAATTATGTACACTGGTTTCCAGAACAGACCTAGATGTTTTGCCTAAGATCAAAGTGTAGTATCTGTTCCGATGGAGGATACTGCACCCCATACTGGTGTTGTCTTGGCCTTCGGGTCTTGATTTACGCCGGTCAATGGGTCTGTCCACCTTCCCAGGCTTAGCCTCCCCTCTTTGGGGAGGAGTAAGTTTATTGCTTACTGTCTGAGGCGCCTCTACCGGGGAATGCCGACGGGGCTGCCCAGGCAATTTTTAAACCCCACTTTCCCGACCCGACCTTGGGTCACATCTTACTTGTGGGAGTAAGATAAAAACTGGCCTTGTGCCTAACTCCTGGAGAGGAGTAAATCAATACTCTCCCACAGCGGAACATGTGACTCAACGTCGAAAGTCGGATTTGAAACCAGCGCCCTAGAGGAAGAGCACTCTGGCCGAAAAACAATTGCTTGGCCAGCCCCATCGGCATTTCCCAGCGATTAACAATAAACTAACCTCTTCTTAAAGGGACAGAAGGTAAAGCCTGGGAGGGTGGACTTCCTAGAACTGCACATGACCATACCTCAGACCGACAGCGAACAAGCCATCCTAAAAAATGCTAGAGACTCTGGCGGTCTGATTTTAGTAACTCAGAACAGACGTAGATGAAAAATTTACAATTTCGAATTGCAAGTACATTTTTTAAAGAAAATCAGTCTTGACGAAAAATCGGGCAGGACTTTTACTGCCCGCCACTGCCCGCCACTGTCAGCCAAAAAATTGTCTCAACTACGGTATTTACTGTTTCATTTAGGATTTTTTTATGCAGAGTTTTTAGCCAAAAATCCTCCATGTTTAGCCTTTCTATTGCTTAATTGTTGACATGTCATGCTTCATCGATTTCGATTTATCAGAGTAGAATGATGAAATCTTCTCAGTACAAAACTAATGAGGTGAAAAATGTAAGTCTATATTAGATATGCAATCACTTTATATGAAATATTATTTTTAAATGAGTTTTTCTGTTAGATGTTTTTACAAATAATTTTTTTTTTTAATTTCTAAAATGCTTGAGTTTTTGATGATTTGGATCTTTTTTCGGTTTCTTCGCGACATTGATCAAATTTTTATTTGTGTCAATTTCATCGTTTTATAATATATTTTTTCATATGAATTTAGAAGCCATTTTTTAAAAAATCTCTTGATTACTTTCATTTCCGAAGTTTTGCCATAATGTTTGATTTATTGCTAACTCTGATGAAGACAAATTTGTGGCGGGCACTGGCGGGCATAAAAAAAGTGTTGCCGGAAAAATCTGAAGACATATCAATGAACTTGAAGTCGTTAAATTAAACATGGCGACCTAAATCGTAGTCGACCTGTTTCTTATATTGATTGCAATCTAATTAGGAATCTAATGAAATGAAGTCGTTTTTAGATAGTAACGAGGGATGGAAATCATTCCTTTTTCGTTTAGTTTTTTTGTTTTGTTTTAAAGGATAGGAAGTCTTGGATTATTCCTCTCCAGGAATTTCCTTTCCGTTGCCAGTTCAAATATCCCTTTCTAACTTTGTGCCTAGTTAAACGATCCGGCAGCAACTGCCGGCGACGATGAAAATGTCTGGGGCGAGGTAGATGGCCGATCTATTCTCTACTCAACTGCACGTAACGTGAGACGAGATTCAATTGAACAGCAGAAGGGTAACACGAGATTCTCTTGTCTTTCTGCTAATTCTTCTTCTTCTTCTTCTTCTTCTTCTCCTTCTTCTTCTTCTTCTTCTTCTTCTTATTATTATTATTATTATTATTATTATTATTAGTAGTAGTAGTAGTTGTTGTAGTAGTAGTAGTATTCTGCATCTTATTATTATTATTATAGTTATTATTCTTATTCTTATTCTTCATCTTCTTCGTATTTATCCTTATTCATATTCTCCTCCTTAATTCTTCTTATTGTCTTCTTATTTCTCTTCTTCCTCCTCTTTCTTCTTCTTTTTTTCTTCTTCTTCTTCTTCTTCTTCTTCTTCTTCTTCTTCTTATTATTATTATTATTATTATTATTATTATTATTCGTATTCCTATCTTTCTTATTCTTCATATTCCTCTTCTGTTTCATAGTCTTTTCATGTATTTCTTTTCCTCTGTATCAAAAATGTGTGCGT
The DNA here is from genome assembly GCA_963556195.1 of Sepiola atlantica. Classification (NCBI taxonomy): domain Eukaryota; kingdom Metazoa; phylum Mollusca; class Cephalopoda; order Sepiida; family Sepiolidae; genus Sepiola; species Sepiola atlantica. The sequence continues at coordinate 48,997,395 of OY744525.1, read as the reverse complement.
TGTCCCTTGTTTCTTACTGCTCGATGTCGGTATATGCAAGCGTACCTCCTTTTTCTTTTATGTCTTCATTATCTCGATATATGCGTGCTTAGTTCATCGTTCTCTTTGTTTTATTCTTCTTTTCTCTTCGTCAATGTCGAATATGTTGCGTAGTTTATTCTGTTGTCCTCTTTGTCGTATAGTTTACCACCGTTTGTTTCTTTTCTATTTGCCGCTTGTTCCCTCATATACGTGTCGTCTATTTTTTCGTCGCCGCTACGTATCTTCTCGCCGTCACTTCTTCTCGCCATGTCGTCGATCTGGCTAGGGCCTATGTTCAAATAACATCGTTGTGTATAATATAAGTTATTTATTGCGCTATTGAAAGAAGAATTCAAATATAAGACAGAGGTTCGGAATGGCGGTTTATTTGAGAGAAATATGTTAAATGAGTTACAAATACAATTTACATTTAATTATGAAGGAGGGAAACAATTATATTCCTTACTTAACTATTAGCTAGATTGACAGGCAGATAAATGGGTAGACTGATAGATAAATAGCCAAACAGACAGACAGACATACAGACAGATCGGCGATTCTTACAGTTTTGTCGTTTTTTAAGATATGCTTTTCAGCAACCGTCCGTTTCGAGGTTCCATAACGGTCTGATTTTAAATGCTAATCATTTCTTCTTGCTCTGTTCTCATGTGGCGTCATATCCATGGATCACTCTTCTCTCGTCGCTCTGAGTCATCCCCTGTGATCCCGACCATACTCGTGAAATCTGACCCCAGTGTCAGATCAGTCTAGAATATACTCTGAGAACATTGTTTATTTCACGCACGGACAGGTCATTGTGACTGTACTCATTCACATGTGTCAAAATTCACAACAGTGTATCTACCGTCACTAATAGAACACACCTGCTCAATTCTTCTTCTTTTTATTATTATTATTATTATTATTATTATTATTATTATTATTATTATTATTATTATTATTATTATTATTATTATTATTTCATAGTAGTCTCAACTTGTGGATGTTTTTAGTTGGAGTTTTCTTTTTTGAACATCAAATACATTCTCTTGACTTTAGACATTCAAGCTGTACCTTAACACTTTCGCTGTTCCTAACAGGCAAGCCTTTTGCAGAATTGGAAAATAAACTGTCTCGTCAATCTGTTTAAATCATTTATGGTGGCTTTTCGTTATGGTTCCAAGCGTTCCAATTACAATGGGAATCATCTTTACTTTTTATATTTCCATAGTCTAACTAATTCCCATTTTAGATTTTGATATATTTTTTTTCGTGTTCTTTCTCCTGCACTCTGCTATCGAAGGGGCAGGCTATATCAATGATTAAGCAAGTTTTCTTTTTTTTGTTTAGAAAGATTAAGTCGGATTTTGAATGTTCAAGAACCTTATCAGTCTGTATGCGCATGTTCCAAAGAAGTTTGACATTGTCGTTCTCATGTACCACTTCTGGCTTATGCTAATACCACTTCTCCTTGTGGTCCAATTAATTAAGTTTGCATATATTCCAGTGTAGTACCTGAGCGACTTTGTTGTGTCTCCATTTTTATACTGATGTTGTGCTAGCATAGGGCATTCAGATACAATATGCGCTCGCTAAGGTTTTTTCCTTTTCATTAAACAATCGGCATATTGGTGATTTAGCAGTTTTGTCAATGTAATGTTTGATGGACCTAGTGCAGGTGGCGTGTTCCTTGGCTGCCATTAAGGTGCTCTCAGTGGATCTTTTGAGATCACCCTGACCAACCAATTCCAGCTGTCATTATCTCTAAATAAAGTATTCTTAAAGAACACACTGCATGGTTCTTTTCCAAATAATTTTAACCCTCTCTCTTGTAACCTTTGATTCTTTTTCACCCCAGTTCTTAGTATTTCCTCTCTTTTCACTTCACGAAGAAGAATCTCATTACTTCCAGAAATATATTTATATAGACAACCTTCTTCTATATTCACATCTTCAACACTAAGTAGACCTTGACCTCACTTCTTTCTAGGTAGATACAATCGATTTTCATCTCCTTTTTTGCAAAAGCTCCATAAATTGTAAGCATTTTTCGTGTTTTGGTATCCAAACACTTTAGTTCATCTACATTCCAGTCAAGTATACCGGCAGCATAGTATTATGTACTCACTAGGAGTTCTCACACAGGTCATCAGTGATTGCTCACCGACAATCGGTGGTATTCCCTAGAGTCTGAGTGACAACAAGTCTCCCCAGATTTCCAGTATTCTCCACCTCTTTTCGATAGCCACCGCAAATAAACTTGCAGTATCACAACAGCCGTTTACCATTGATTTCTCGCTGGTAAGGACCATTGGTCTTCTCTGGGATTTGGGTGGCAATAAGCCTCCATAAGGCCCCAGCAGTCTGTGCACTTCCAGTGGAGGTTTGGTTTGTGCTGTCCCTCTTAGGTTATCTCATTGCCTTGACCCTATGCAAATATTTTGTGTGGTGTCAGCCTAGGCTGGTACCATTTTGGGGGAGAGTGGGGGTGGAGGTCAGGCAGCTGATGGTGTTTCTTGCTATTTCTGTTCATTGGTTCACTTTTGTATCGTGTCAGTTGAGGCCGGTGTAATTTATTGGAGGAGAGCTTATAAAGTGATGTTTCTTGCATTTTCTGTTCCTTTCTTTGTGATGTGTTCTTTCTGTGGTTTTGTTTTCTTCCTGTAGTAGATTCCATGTGACCCTTCGTAGCTTATGCGGGTTGGTTTCCGCATTCAATGATTTTTCTTAAGATTGTAGCTGTTTTGATCATTGCCGTCCTTTGTATGGTTTCAATTTCTCCCAGTCTTTTTTCCAGGTTTTCTGGGATTGTTCCTAGTGCTCCTACGATTATTGGTATTATTTTTTTTCTTCTTATTTTTCTTCTTATTTCCTTATTCCGTTTTTGTTTAATGTATAACAGGAAGTCCTCCCAGAACGATGGCGACATGCACACTCATATTTTTATACAAAGAAATAAAAACTATTAGAATTTACTTTTACAATTATTAGTCTGCCGTGTTTTTATACTAATGAGTCACCACTTATCAAGGCTAAAAGCGACTAGAGGATAAGGGTTAATGAATGAATAGATTGCCAGTCGAATGATGATTAGTATTATAAGAGGATTGAAAATAATGAATGGAATGAACAAAATATGATTACTGATGAAGACGGTTTTAGACAAGTATTTTTTTACATTAGATTTGAAGACGACCATGTTGTAGCCCACATAGAAGCAATCCCCTGGTAACGTGTTCAACAGATGATAAGTTCTTGGAAAGAAACTTTGTTCCTGGAAATTCTGTTTGATGTTAGGAACACGGAGGAAGAAAGTAAAGTTCCTTGTAGTTGTGGTAATAAGACGATGTTGTCAGTTGTACGGCATATCAACGCTTTTTATGTTATTTAATGCTGAAGCAGAATATCTATTGTAAACTATTCATTGTAAACGATTCAGTGGATACGATTTACTGAAGACACGTTGCTAATTAACCAATAGTCAGAGGGAGAATTGCGGGTTCTTATCTTTTAACAGTATTAGTGCAATGATAATTACAAGAGCTTCGCGGAGATTCGAACTCAGCATAGCTGATTCTATATTTCACAGCAGTGTCCATTGAAAAAATCATGTACCCCTTTCGTATGGCGTGCGAGTAGAGTTGTTATTGAGCTTACTTAAAGGCTGCTTGTATCAATATCTATGAAATAAATGGAAGACCTGTTATACATGCATGTACAGTATGACAGACCACGTGTGAAGTGCCACTGATACCATGTGACCCAATACGACTAAAAAAGCTCACCTCCCAGGGCTTATCTTATAAGAAGGCTAGACACCCAGAACAATTCAAAAACAAAATCTGAGGAAAATCCCGGATAAACTCTCTTGTATAGTCAGTTGTCATTTATAACAATATTTAATATGAGATAAGCAATTGGGCAAGATTTGGTTGTATTTGGAATTCAAGGTTGAATGGTTTTGACAGGCTGTGATTTAGAAAAGTCGGTAGGTAAATTATTAAAATAACCTTTTTTGTTTTGTTGTTTAGAAGAGAATGTGTTAAAAAAAAAAGAAAAGATTTTGATAAATATGGTGATCTGATCAAAAAACGACGGAGAGTAAACTTGATTTCAAGACGCGAGGAAGTCCTGTGCTTTATTAGGGCTCCCATAGGTTATCTGCTGTTCATAAATGAACGAGTGTAAGATTAATTAATAAAAGTTAAACAACGTAAAACCCTTTTGTTCAAGTCTCCTTTGCCTTCTAATATTCTGGAAAAAACAGCACCCATAACAAAAATAGACTATCAACTGTCAAAAGGGGAACAGGTTAAAACGTCACCAAGTCAAAACGTCACCAAATTTTTTGGCCCCCGTTCCGGCGTCGGATACCCCCTCTCGACGGCTAGCCGCACCACTTCTGGGGATGTTTCCACTCGTCACCAAACTTATAAAATATTATAATAATAATATTGTTTGCAATGTGGGTCGAATATGATAACGGTGATTTAAGTTTGCTTCGAAAAGCATCTCGAATCTACATGCTGGCTATTTAAAAATATATTTTTTATATTTCATTATTAATAAAAAGCTTCATATTTTTCAAAACCTTTTCATTATTACAAAAGTAGAACACTGGTACAAGTAACAAATTATTTGACGATAAATATGACTTAAAGAATTTGGTGACGTTTTGACTTGGTGACGTTTTGACTAGGTGACGTTTTGACTTGTAACTGTCAAAAGATACCAAGTAAATGCAGATTTCCAGTCTTTTTGTTATATACATGAGATCTTGACGAGTTTCTAGCGAATCACTTTCCAACAAATATAATAGCTATGTGACACATAACAATGAGAAGCAATGTCATGCATAACCATTTGAAGTAAATTACATACTTTTACACTGACAAAGAAATAAAGGGTGGCTATGTATACATTTACATCATTCTCATTTGTACATCATGCTGTGATAGTTTGTATTATTTGAATAATTGCTATCGTCTTGGATGTTATTCTCACAACGTTTTGGTTAATGTAATCTCCGACCTTTTTTAAGTGTGTCTTGTCGAACTCGGTAATCTTTCTGTCTAACTCCGAAATCTATACGGAATATCGAACGGAACCGTTTATTAAATCCACGGGGTAGCTTGCTCTAATTTCGTCAGGTAGAAGTCTTAAGCAATTTGTAATTGCATTCTTAGTATCGCCCGCACTGAGGATTGAACCTTCAACCTCCAGAAGACTGTTACTTATAACGGATTAATTTTGGCAGTGGTAGTATCTGCAATTCAGTTGACTAGGAGAGGGTAAACTTTGAATCCAAACCTGGCTTGACAGCGGTCATTAGTTGTAGTGATGACAACCTGTTCACGAGATGAAAATTCTAAACAAAAGCCAGTGGGTATTTTAATATACAACATTGTTAATTTCTTCTTCTTTTGAGGTCAATACTGATTTGTCTCGGAAAGTGGGTTTGGTGAAGTGCAGCATTTTATTTACTGAAACATTTTTATTCACATGTGTCATTAGACATCACATAACGGTAAAAGAGAAGCAGTCTACTTTATGTCGGTTTCCGGTTTTGAATTCGAAAATTGACAAGCGGTGTTTATCAGGAAACAGTCCCTCGTCATTTTCGTCTGCTTAGAGTTTGATGGAATTCTTATTATAAAAAACTATGAGACTATTTTAAAAAAACTATTTGAAAAATGTTTTCATGAATATAAACTATTTAAAAATTATTTTCAAACAAAACAAAAAAATTATTTACTATTTTTTATAATTGGACTGTTTAGTCCAATTATAAAAAATAGTAAATATTTTTTTTTTTTAAATGAAAGCAGATGGTCACATCTTGGAAAACATTAGTTTTGTAAAATTATTTAAAGTTAGAACACCAAATAATGCTATTTTTTATGAATAATATCATTTACTTAAAAAAAATTCAATGAATAAAATCATTTATTTAAAAAAATTAAATGAATAAAATCATTTACTTAAAAATATTTTTTCTAACACTCTCATCAACAAAGACAGACCTATATTTTGCGTTCCCAACGGGAGCGGGGCACCTTTAGTGGGTTAATACTATCAGAATGAAGAAAAAAAAAAGGAAAGTCTTTTATTTTAATTAAATAATCTAATTCCGTCCAGATAATACTCTTGTCGAGTCGGGATTATTTTTAAATGGCCGCTATCTTAAAAGAAGAACGTGACTCTGTATTCGTCCATACAGAGTTATTTTCCTGTGATTGGAACAAAAATATTATTTTGGAAAAAAAACAGCCTAGTTTAAAATAAGAAAATAAAAATAAATTGCAAGTAAACACACTTCCGGACAACACCGGGTATGGACAGTTAGTATGTTAAGTAAATAATTCATGTATTTAGCCATGTACCATGTTTTATCGCTTTGAGGATATTCTTCCTCCGCGAGCATATTGCATATGTTCCCTTACAACCACGACTGAAGCTCTTCGTTTACAACCATAGAACGACACCTACAAGGTTTTATTTATTTTAATTGGATATGGTGCCCAAGAATTCCTGAGGGATTATTAACTTGAATAGATTCTTTATTTTTGATGATACATTGATGAAATTTTAATATAATATGACGAATACAATGGAGATTTGTTTGCAAAAAAGAACAACATTGAAAACGTTGGCAATGTCAATTGGCTTACACGTTCCGAAGACTTGACTAGCCCTGGCTTTTTCTTGTGGGGGTATTTCAACGAAAAAGTTAACATCAACGAACCTGAAACTCTACATGAATTGAAGGAGAACATCAAGAATGAAGTCGGGGACTTAAATCGTGATCGAGTGATCCTGCAATCCGTTATGGATAATGTTTTGGAAACGGCACGAATTTGTGAAGCTGAAAATGGAAATTTTTTAAAAGATGTTATTTTTCATAAATAATGTTTCATTTTCTTTTTTTGCAAACAAATGTCCATTGTCTTTGTCATATTATGTTAACATTCCATTAAAGTATTAAAGTATTATGTTAAAATTCCATTAAAGTAGTAAAGTATTATGTTAAACTTCCATTAAAGTATTAAAGTATTATGTTAAACTTCCATTAAAGTATTAAAGTATTATGTTAAACTTCCATTAAAGTATTAAAGTATTATGTTAAACTTCCATTAAAGTATTAAAGTATTATGTTAAACTTCCATTAAAGTATTAAAGTATTATGTTAAAATTCCATTAAAGTATTAAAGTATTATGTTAAAATTCCATTAAAGTATTAAAGTATTATGTTAAACTTCCATTAAAGTATTAAAGTATTATGTTAAACTTCCATTAAAGTATTAAAGTATTATGTTAAACTTCCATTAAAGTATTAAAGTATTATGTTAAACTTCCATTAAAGTATTAAAGTATTATGTTAAAATTCCATTAAAGTATTAAAGTATTATGTTAAAATTCCATTAAAGTATTAAAGTATTATGTTAAACTTCCATTAAAGTATTAAAGTATTATGTTAAAATTCCATTAAAGTATTATGTTAAACTTCCATTAAAGTATTAAAGTATTATGTTAAACTTCCATTAAAGTATTAAAGTATTATGTTAAAATTCCATTAAAGTATTATGTTAAACTTCCATTAAAGTATTAAAGTATTATGTTAAAATTCCATTAAAGTATTAAAGTATTATGTTAAAATTCCATTAAAGTATTATGTTAAAATTCCATTAAAGTATTATGTTAAAATTCCATTAAAGTATTAAAGTATTATGTTAAAATTCCATTAAAGTATTAAAGTATTATGTTAAACTTCCATTAAAGTATTAAAGTATTATGTTAAACTTCCATTAAAGTATTAAAGTATTATGTTAAAATTCCATTAAAGTATTAAAGTATTATGTTAAAATTCCATTAAAGTATTAAAGTATTATGTTAAAATTCCATTAAAGTATTAAAGTATTATGTTAAAATTCCATTAAAGTATTAAAGTATTATGTTAAAATTCCATTAAAGTATTAAAGTATTATGTTAAACTTCCATTAAAGTATTAAAGTATTATGTTAAACTTCCATTAAAGTATTAAAGTATTATGTTAAAATTCCATTAAAGTATTAAAGTATTATGTTAAAATTCCATTAAAGTATTAAAGTATTATGTTAAACTTCCATTAAAGTATTAAAGTATTATGTTAAAATTCCATTAAAGTATTATGTTAAACTTCCATTAAAGTATTAAAGTATTATGTTAAACTTCCATTAAAGTATTAAAGTATTATGTTAAAATTCCATTAAAGTATTATGTTAAACTTCCATTAAAGTATTAAAGTATTATGTTAAAATTCCATTAAAGTATTAAAGTATTATGTTAAAATTCCATTAAAGTATTATGTTAAAATTCCATTAAAGTATTATGTTAAACTTCCATTAAAGTATTAAAGTATTATGTTAAACTTCCATTAAAGTATTAAAGTATTATGTTAAAATTCCATTAAAGTATTAAAGTATTATGTTAAAATTCCATTAAAGTATTAAAGTATTATGTTAAACTTCCATTAAAGTATTAAAGTATTATGTTAAAATTCCATTAAAGTATTATGTTAAACTTCCATTAAAGTATTAAAGTATTATGTTAAACTTCCATTAAAGTATTAAAGTATTATGTTAAAATTCCATTAAAGTATTATGTTAAACTTCCATTAAAGTATTAAAGTATTATGTTAAAATTCCATTAAAGTATCATCAAAAATAAAGAATATATTCAAGTTAAAAATCCCTCAGTGACTTCTTGGCAACCCTGTATTACCTTACATGCTAGAATTACGTGGCAGACATAAGGGACTAAAACTGGAGTCGTATCACAAAAATGGCGAACAAGACTTACCTTATTCTTGGTGGAACAGAATTCGTCTTTGCCTGGAATACAGAGCCTCGATTTGAGAAAATAGGAGTGCATGACGGAACTAAGTTATCTATTGATATGAATCACGTGCATTCAGCGTGTTTTGCGATCTATAAAAGAGGGATGTGTAGAAATCAGATAGCTTTTGGCAGTCGCACTGCTATTAGCATTACGATGAATGTTGAAGAAAATATTCTGTGTTGATGGGGTACGTTGTTCATTATGCTGTTGTTCAAGAGAGTACAATGTATCATAGAGTTTCAATGGTGAGTAGGTTGTTGTGGAATAAATAGCATAGCTCTAAAGTAATACAATGCATATGGTTTTAAAATAATACAGGGTGACCCAAATAAAATGCTACCCATGGAATCGTTAATAAAAATCACAATCCGTTCTGCAATCCAGCCATGTTTGGTACAAAGGAACTTCAGTCGATGCCTGACTTGTTCACAAAGTTTCTGCCATGAATACACAACAGTCTTTGTTTTATTGCTGTTCTATGATATGCAGAGAGTGAGCACTTTGGTGATCGTCTCATCAGGCGATTTGAATGAGATTCATATTCAGCAGACATTAAACCCTCTAAATTTTTATCTGTTGGCTTATCTAAAAGGTAATGTTTATCAAAACAATTTCTAGACTGTTCTTGCACTGAAGAGGGTCATCGTAGCCAATAAAACAAAGACTGGTGGACATTCATGACTTAAACTTGGTGGACAAGTAAGGCAGAAACTGAAGGTTAATTGTACCAAATATGGTTGAATTACAGAAAGGATTGTGAATTTAATTAACGATTCTATAGGTTGCATTTTGGGGAATGGGGAGTCATCTTATACTTTATCCTTAACAAAAAATGATATAGACATACACGGGGCTGTCCTAAAACGTCATCTCTCTACAAACAATTACTTATAAAAATCTGACTTTTAAAGTTACGGATGGACCGAATGACCTATAATTATGTCCATTTCTTATGAAACCAGTCTAATGATAATCTTTACAAACATGTATTTATGAAATCAGACTTTTATAACTGCGGACAACCCAAATTACCTATACTTTTCTCTATCTCTTCTGAACACTAACCCATTAACGACAGTGACAATGGGGGTATAGGCATTGAATATAAAATATCGATTTAGATAAGTGACACGAAGACAGGCGTTTGCAAATGTGTTAAATGGAAAAAGAGAAAGAAAAACAGTGAGTGTGCAGAAAAATCCAGAAACAGAAGAAGGAACGAGTAAACAAAACAGTGTGAAAAGGAACAAATGAAAAAGACTAGGATATTACATTGATAGTATGCGTATACACCATTCTCACTGCTAGTATAGTATTTATAGACTGGACTAGTGTCTAGGAGAGCCAGGAGTAATGCTAATGAAGAGTTGACTTCAAACCCGCCAAAGGTAACAAATTAGGGCCTCTACACTAGATGTCATTTTTTTTTTTTAACGAAGGCCGCCTTTGTAGACGTAAAGGGCTACTGAGAAGAAAGAAAAGGGGAGCAGGTTGGGAGGGGTAAACCTAAACTGGGATCTGCGCAGTGAGATGTCTGTTTACATTAATTTCAAATTTCTGCATGTCAGTACTGTCGTAGAAACAGGGGGCAAGGAGGGAGTTCCAGCGGCCAGCAGCACGAGGAAAGAAGCTATTTGAGTAGAAAGCTCTCCGGCATCTGGTGGCCTCCACAGTGAATAGATGGGATTTAGTCGATTGTCGAGTTGGTCTAGTGAATTTACGTCGAGGGGGCACCAGAATAGCCAATTCATCGGAGCATAATCCATTGAAGTATTTTTCATGATACCTACACAGATTCTGTTTAACTGATGACGCTGAGAGTTACTAGGATTTCGGTTTAGGGTAGACATGGGGTTAATGGCAACTTGAATGGTGACTCCGTTCTCGTACACAGGACATATTGTCTAAAGAGCTAACTGAAAGGGATATGGAACATGAAGAAAGTCAATATAATACCAATAATCGTAGGAGCACTAGGAACAGTTCCAAGTACCTGGGGAAAAGACTGAGAGAAATTGGAATACAAAGGGATCACTGAGACCATACAAAAGACGGCAATGATAAAACAGCTGCAATCTTAAGGAAAATAATTGAATGCAGCAACCAACCCACATAAGCTACGAATAGTAACCAGTCACATGTAAGTTACAATAAGAAGAAATCAAAATCACAGGAAGAACACCATCACACCAACCAAGGAACAGAAACTGCAAGAGATATCATAAGCTGGACCCCCTCCCCCAAAAAATGAAAAAAAAAATGATGACACCGGCCTCGTAGAGGGTCAAAGAGGATGGGAGGTTCACCACTAATCAGACCTTCACTGAAAGAGTGCGGAGAGTGCTGAATTCTTGGGAAGGCTTATTACCACCAAAATCCCAGGGAAGACCAATGGTCGTTGCCAGCGAGAAATCAATGGTAGGTGGCTGTTGCGATACCACAAGGTCATTTGTGGTGGTGACCGAAAAGAGGTGGAGAGTAATGTAAATTTGGGGAGGCTGGTTGTCACTTAGTGAACATAAATAATAATAATAATAATAATAATAATAATAATAATAATAATAATAATGATAATGATAATAATAATAATAATAATAATAATAATAATAATAATGATAATGATAATAATAATAATAATAATAATAATAATAATAATAATAATAATAATAATAATAATAATAATAACAATAATAATAATAATAAACAAATACACGGAACTTGACAGGGAACTACCAAATACATGGAACTTGCCAGAGAACTGAAACGAATATTGAACATGAAGAAAGTCAATATAATATGAATAATTGTAGGAACACTAGTAACAGTCTCGCAAAACCTGGAAAAATTACTAGGAGAAATTGGAATCAAGGGGAAGACTGAGACTATACAATGGACGGCAATGATGAAAACAGCTTAAATGTTAAGGAAAATCCTCGAATGCAGAAACCAACCGACATAAACTACAAACACTAACCAGCCACATGGAAACTGCAACAGAAGTAAAACTAAAAGATGGAAGAAACACCACATGAAACCAAGGGAACTAAAACTGCAAGAAATCTTAAGAACTGTGCCCCCCCCCCCTAAAAAGGCATCAGTCTCGGCTGATACCACGCAAAATAATTGTGAAAGGTCGAGGAGGATGGGAAGACCGAGGAGGGAGAGCACTAAGCAGACCTCCACTGGAAGAGTGCGGAGAGTACTGGGATCTTAGGGGAGGCTTATTGCCACCCAAAACCCAGAGGAGACGAATGGTCCTTGTTAGCGAGAAATCAATGGTAGGCGGCTGCTGCGATACTGCAAAGTCATTTGCAATGGTTATTGAGAAGAGTTGGAGAATACTGGTAATCTGGGGAAACTTGTTGTCACTCAGACTCCAGAGAACACCAACGATTATTATCAGTGAGCAATTACTAATGATGACTTGTGTGAGAACTGCTAGTAAGTAGAGATGATGATGATGATGATGATGATGATGATGATGATGATGATGATGATGATGATGATGATGATGATGATGATGATGATGATGAGTTCTTTGGAAATTTTGAGAAAATAAATTGTACGTGACAAATCCAACTGAATTCAATTAATGTTCTATGTATCTTCCATGCAAATCTTTTCCTCCTTTGTTTTTTTTTTGTTTTGTTTTTAAATGTTTTAAATTTTTTAATTTCAAATCCTTCTCCTACTCATTAATCAATTTCACACCTACCCGCTTCGGAAAAAAAGGAAAAAAAAAAAGAAATAACAAACTTGTCTCTCCCCTCACCCCCCCCCCCCCCCCTCCCCGCCCCGTCATCGTTATCGATAAATACATCCTGTTTATGCGTATTTGCTTTTGACGCCATTTCTGACACCCGGCTTTATTGGCCTTTTTTTGTTGTTCGGCGAGGATTTCTGATGTTGTCAATGGCGAAGGCAGAATACCAATTTGTTCAGACGACAGCGTAAATTTATAACGATTAAATCGTATTGAAACTTTTTCCATTTTTTTTTAACTAACTAATTCAATCTTACTGATTGCAATCGAGCAAATATCGGTGTGATTTCGAGGGGCGAGGAATGAGGAAGAAGAAAAAAATGAGTACAAGAAAAAAAGATCCCGGACAAGTTACGAAAGAGGACACAGTTGCCGAAAAGTTTGAGGGCAAATTCCACCGCAAAATAGAACAAAAGTTATTACCGTTTTTGTCATCCATTTTGAAAGTTTTTTTTTTGTCCTTCAGAATTGTTTTTGTTTTCGTTGTAATACGAGAACATTTTTAAAAAAATAAGCGTGACCGGTAAAAGGACGGAAATGATCCCATATAGGGATGCTTGGAAGCATTTAAAATAAGACAAGTTAATTCAATCGGAACTTTTAGTTAGCACTATCTGAAAGCGAAGCGTAATAGACTGAACACATTTATTTAAAACTGAATCGTAACAGACGAAAATTCTATTTCACATTTAAGCATGACAAATTAACGAAAATTCTATTTCAAACTCAAGCATAACAGACTGACGAAAATTCTATTTCAAACTCAAGCATGACAGACTGACGAAAATTCTATTTCAAACTCAAGCATGACAGACTGACGAAAATTCTATTTCAAACTCAAGCATAACAGACTGACGAAAATTCTATTTCAAACTCAAGCATAACAGACTGACGAAAATTCTATTTCAAACTCAAGCATAACAGACTGACGAAAAATTCTATTTCAAACTTAAGCGTGACTGATAGAAATTCTATTTCACATTTAAGCATGACAGATTGACGAAAATTCTATTTATAATTAAATCATGACAGACTGATGAAAATTCTATTTATAATTTAATCGCCACAGACAGACGAAAATTCTATTTCAAACTCAAGCGTGACAGACTGACGAAAATACTATTTCACATTTAAGCATGACAAATTGACGAAAATACTATTTATAATTTAATCATCACAGAAGACGAATATATAGACGCGTCATAGACTAACGGAGAAAACCTCTTTACATAGATGTTTGTACGAATCTAAAAACATTCAATCTGCGCGTTTAACGCTGTAAATGCTATTCAAAGTGTGACAGACCAATCAACGGCCTGACAGACCGAGTTTCTTATATAGATGCGTAGACTCATTTAAAAAGTTGTTGTTTTTTTAATCAAAAATCTTTGCTCGCTTGAAAAAACAAAAACTAATTTCATGACATTGTTTGTTTGTTCTGTTTTCCGTTTAAAAAAATTTACTTTTGTTTTAAGTTTTACTTTTTTTCTTTCTTTCTTTCTTTTTTTTAATCACCTTGTATTAAGTGAAGCATTTGTTTTTTAATTGATACGTAGATATCAGATTCAGATAAAACTAGAATTCTGATTAATTATTTTTGTGTAGAAAAAAAAACGATACTAATGGAAAGTTTTGCAAAACAAAAAATAGCCCTGTCAAACATGTGCAGTGCGCGACCACGCCCTTGATCTACTTTTGTGAGTCCTGTCCAGACACGCGTCAAGTGAAGGTTAGAGTTTGGTTAGGGTTAGGTCATGATTAGGCTATACAAAATGGAGAATAAATACCACTGTGGAACGCACCGTGGAATGGTAAACATCTATGTGAGTGTATGTGAAGGCAGAAATATAAGGGAAAGGGTATTTTAATGCAAATACTGAATGATATGAATAGCTTCCATGCTCTTGAGTATGTGATAAAACGTTTTTATTTTTATACTACAACCCGCATTTTGTCTATGTTGGGGACGGCAGGGTATTTTTTGTCCGGGCATTTTTTGAGAAACATGCTGCAACTTACAACTGACTAAAGTTTGAATCACCTACTAGACACCATCCTCGAGCGTCTTCGGTCTCTGTACACGGGTTTGTCAGGAAAATCTGACATGAAGATACTTAACCCTACAAGTAAATTCTGACCAAATATTCAAAATAGGATAGTATTTGAAGCCCAAATAAGATCCACTTGGCAAGGCTATACACTGGCTCATAATGCTGCACCTTCTCTTAGTGATGTTACCTCAAGTAAAAGCACTTAGCTAGATACTCCACCAGACCAGATGAATTCCTGTCTCAAAATCCGGTATAACCAAGAGACCAAAAGAAAGGAATACTATAACATAGTTAACTGGTCAATTGGAAAGAGGAAAATTAATGTTTCTCGCTTCTTTACTACTCAACGGAGCTACTCATTGTTGATTTGGCCTTTCTTGGCCTTTTGGCTAAGATCAAAGTGTAGTATCTGTTCCAATGGATACTGCACCCCATAGACTGGTATTGTCTTGGCCTTCGGGGCTTGATTTACGCCGGTCTATGGGTCTGTCCTGTGCAGTTCTAGGAGGTCCACCCTCCCAGGCTTCGCCTCCCCTCTTTGGAGAGGAGTAAGTTTATTGCTTACTGCCTGAGGCGCCCCTACCGGGGAATGCCGACGGGGCTGCCCAGACAATTTTTAAACCCCACTTTCCCGACCCGACCTTGGGTCACATCTTACTTGTGGGAGTAAGATAAAAACTGGCCTTGTGCCTAACTCCTGGAGAGGAGTAAATCAATACTCAACGTTTATGGGGTAATGGAGAACTGTAATTGAACACACGGATATCTACGGATATCATATAGAGATAAACGATTAGCACCAATAACGAGGCCCTTTGATTTCTGAGACTTTACACTGAAGTAAAAAACTAAAGACTTTCAATATAATATTTGTTAAATAAATTTTAATTGTTATTTGAAAATTGCGTGAATATATACAGAAACTGGTGAAAAGGAATTGCATAAAGAAAACACTTTTTGTTGAAGAAATTATCGCATATGAGGAGCATCAACGATTTTTCTTGAATTTTTTGTCAATTTTTTTTCTTTTTTACTCAGAAAAATATATATAAAAAATTAATCTATAGTGATATATATATATATATATATATATATATATATATATATTTATATATATAGGATTAAGTTTTCTTCACTTTCGTACGATTGTCGGTGGTCACATTGAGTAAAGCATTGGATCCTGGCTGTTAAATGGTGACTGGTGTTCGAGTCATGCGACCAGCGAAACACTTGTATATAGCCACACTGGTGATTGTTAGTGAACTTGAAACATACGTCCGTGGATATTAAAAATAATATGTATTAGCTAATTATATATATATATATATATATATATATATATATATATATATATATATATATATATATATATATATATGTATATTACTTTAATTCACCTTAAACAATGCACATTGCTACTGAAATGTAAGGGGCTACTGTGAATTAGGAGTTTTATTTACAGAGGCATCCTAAGTGGGGAGTTGTGCAGCAAGATGTTTGTTCACATTACATTTAAATTTCTGCATGTTAGTGGAGTCAGGGAAACATGGAGCAGTAGGAAATTCCAAAGGCTGGCACTTCAAGGAAATAAGTTATTAGAGTTGAAAGTCTTCCCGCATCTGGTGACCTTTACAGTGAAGGGGTGGGATTTTGCTGAGTGTCGGGTCAGGCGGAGATATTTACATATAGGGAACACCAGACAAGCAAAACAAGCACAGTGGTACAACATTGCAGCGATAGGACAGGGGCTGGAGCTTTGTAGATAGTGTGAGACCTATTAGATTAGAGACTCTTTTGGGGACACTGTCTAAGAGGGAGAGCTTAGTGGTTGGTGCACCAGCCCAGATTTTACAACAATACTCCATGTATGGGCGAATGGTGGCTTTGTAGAGATATGGGATACTGGTAGATGTGAGAAGTATTCTTCTTCGGTATGGGGAGCTCACTTTACTTGCAGCATAATTGGCAATGTCTTCTATGGATTTGTTTCAATTCATTTTTTGTTTTCTGATGTGTCACCACTTATCAAGGCACGAGGGCAACTCGAGGAGAAGGGTTAAAGAGATCGCCAGTTGGACTATAATCGCCTTCACGAGGGAATCGAACACAAATGGATGGGATGGGAGGAAGATTACTTAAGAGGAATTGCTTATCCAAGGGGACGGCTCAACAAGTGTTTTTTTTCAAATTAGACTTGAAGACGATTATGCTGTAGTCAGTTGTTAAGCAGACTCGTGGTACTTTGTTTCACAGATGAGATGTTCTAGGAAAGAAACTTTGTTCATGGAAGTTTCGTTTTGTTTTTGGTAAGGAGAGAAAGAAAAGAAATGTTTTTACTGTGGTTGCAGCTAGACGAGTTTCAGCTCTGAATGTTTTATAGATTGGAGCTCAGCCGAGCATCTACTATAAACATAGCGATAGAGTAGAGAGAGACTAGTAACATCTTTTCTGTGTGAAAGAGGCTGTAGGGAAGAGACTAGATCATCTCCCAGTAGGGCGCAAAGTCGATTTTGTACTCTGCAAGACAGGAGAGGGTGCTCCAAGCGGCACTTCCCCAAGTACTCTATCTTAGGACGTATTTGGTTCTTATACAGGTACAGGGTTGCGTCAGGGGTGAGGTATCTTCTGGATCGGTAGAATGATCCAACCATTTTTCCTACAATCACAGCAACAGATTTGATGTAAGTCTTCCATTTAAAAGCTGGAGTCAAAATCAGTCCTAGGAGCTTATCAAAGAAGGGGGCTTACTCGAGGAGAGAACCATTAATTTCGACTGGGGGAGAAGTGAAGATCCGAGCGTTGGAGGTGAAAAGAGAGAAGCTTTGTTTTAGAGGCGTTAAAAGTAACAAGCCACTTCCACCCCCCCCCATTGCACCACGTGCTCAAATTCGGAAGAGAGAGACTGAGCAAGATGTTGATTCTCGATGCTTTTCGTAGTGTTGCCATAAATAGTTGTGTCCTCTGCATAAATGTTGACGAACGATCTCAGAATATGATTAGGATGAAGATCAGGAAGAGGGTTGGGCCTAGAATGGATCCGTTGAGCATGCCGGTATTGATGCTATGTGCTTCAGACATGTCCATAAACTATTACTTATATATATATATATATATATATATAAATATTTTTTCTTTTCTTCTCTCTTGCTCTCTCCATTTCGTTTTTGCTTTCTCTGTTTTTCTTCTTTTTTCTTTCTTTATTCTGTCTTTCTTTCTTTTTGTTCTTCATTTACTACTTTTCTTCTTTCTTTTCTTTCTTTTTATTTCCCTCTTTTTGCCTGAATCCTGCCTCTATCCTTTCTCTATTTCTCATTTTGTTTTCATCTTTCTTCCTCTTTTATTCCTTTCTTTCTTTCCTTCTTTCTTTCCTTTCTTTCTTTCTCCCACTTTTCCTAATTTCTCATTGGCTTAATTACTCCTTGAAACACGAGATGATAATTGAAATGAAATGTTAGCTACATTTAATGCTTGTTCTTTTTTTTTTTTGCTTGTCTTATTGTTTTTAATTTTGTTTTTGCTCCATATTGTCAAGAAGTATCATAATAATAATAATAATAATAATAATAATAATAATAATAATAATAATAATAATAATAATAATAGACTTCAACTGCTGAGATGCGTAGATAGAGACCACAAATGAAAATATAGGCAAGAAAATTGTGCATAATATTATGATTAATTGTCCCCCCCCCCCTATCCAATAACTCTTTGGAGTATTAGTGGCAATCATTTCAAGAAAATCTTATTTAAGAAAATTTTATTTAAGAAAATTTTATTAGGATTTCAACTGCAAATAATTATGTTTAAATATGATCATCCGCACGCACGCATGCATATTAAAAGAAAACCCACTCTCTGGACACGTAAAATCTATGGCGACATTTCGTGTTTTACTAAATATAGATGAAACCGACACAACGTCATAGTGCATATTTATTGGGCATCTCATATCTTAACCAATATTCAAAAAAATTTTTATACATGTACATTGTGCTTACAACCTCGTATTTCTCAAAATTATGAATGTAGACATTATATAGAGGATAATTGCTAGAAGAATCATTGCAACCAAATTTCACATTCCTAGGTCCAATAGTCTAAAATTGGCAATGCAATGGACAGACATACACACATCTCTCATAATATAAATACAATTTTCCTTTCTTTCTCTGTGTACCTAAAATTAAAGTGAACTTCCATGAGCAAAGTTTCTTTCCAAGAACTACCCGTCTGTGGAACACAATACCACAAGACTGTTTCCCAAATGACTAACAGATGGTCGTTTTCAATACAATATTAATAAATTCTTAAATAATCTGCCCAGTCTCAACCATCGTTACCAAACCTCATGATGTTGTCTCAACGTCCACCGGACAAACTCATTAACCCTGATCCTCGAGTGGTCTTTAGGCCTTAATAAGCGGTGATTCGTTAGTACATAAAAAACGATACAACACAATATAATTCAATACAATACGATACAATTAATTCCCTGAACAGCACCACTTTTATGATCCGTTACGAAGATTAACATCAAGATATAATGATATTAAACCTTATGTCTAGGATCCTTATTCTAATTTCGATCAAAATCCATTAAATCATTTTGATTCTAGAAAATGTATCAAATTTAAGGCTTAAGCTTAAGGAGTCTTAAGAAAAAATTAAAATTCAAGGAATCTTGCTTAATTGCTGTCCAATGACTATGCATAAAATCCAGTGCAGATTTGATATATTTGAATTTTCAAATGTGAGGTTGTGCCAATATTATGCCCCCCTAAGACCCTTTAAAAACTCCAAAGAAAGTAAAATTTGGGGAATATTTGTAATTGGTGTCTAATACCTATTGTTAAAATTTCATGAAAAATCAGAGGTATTTAAATGTTCATGAAGAGTTTCTACCCCATTTGGATGAAACGAAATTAAACTAAATATAGCCCACATTCGGACCCCTTACGCTTAGCAGCTGTGTTTAAAAAATTTTTTAGCCCTCAGACGAAACTATTGCAAGTGGTGAAGGGAAGCGAAAAAGCAAATAGCAAATCAACCATATCAGAATTATGCCATAGGCTAAAAAGAATTTTTTAAGAAATTATCCACTCTATAATAAACAAAATTAATGGTAGGTGTTTTTTGTCTTTGGGTCATAAGAAATGATAATAATAATTTATATATGAAAAATCAAATTACGTACGTAATTCTATGACTTTATATAGACGAGCGAAGCATATTTTTTGCGTCATTTTTGACGGAGCTATATACATATATCAATGGAACATATATACGGCATAATCAGGTTGACACACCGGATCACGTTAGCTCACCAAAGTTAAGCAACGTTGAGTCTGGCCAGTACCAGATGGGTGACCATTTGGGAACATCAGGCACTGTATGTGGCTTGGAGATTTTGAATTGATAAACATCCAAAATGAATTTAATTAATCAGTTGTAGTATACTAGACCGCCATGGATCTGGATGTTGGTCTAGATGAAAGATCTCACGAAATGATGACGTCATCATTTTTTGATGTCATCCACTGTGTCCAGTTATTCTCTATGATGACGTCTTCATTTTTTGATGTCATCCACTGTGTCCAGTTATTCTCTATGATGACGTCATCATTTTTTGATGTCATCCACTGTGTCCAGTTATTCTCTATGATGACGTCTTCATTTTTCTCTCACAAAATTATGACGTCATCTACTGTTAACGGAGACATGTAAGCAAAATTCACAGTCTTAGTAGTAAATATATAGATGTATCGAATTCTCTTCAATAATTAATCAGATATATTCAACGGGTGTCGTCTTGTCCTTCGGGACTTGATTCCACCTGTCTGTGGGTTTGTCCTGTGCAGTTCTAGGAGGTCCACCCTCCCAGGCTTCCCCTCCCCTCTTTGGGGAGGAGTAAGTTTATTGCTTACTGCTTGAGGCGCCCCTACCGGGGAATGCCGACGGGGCTGCCCAGGCAATTTTTAATGGCCAGAGTGCTCACTTTCTCGGGCGCTGGCTTTTCAAACCCCACTTACTCGACCCAAGCTGTGGTCACATCTTACTTGTGGGAGTAAGATAAAACTGGCCTTGTGCCTAACTCCTGCAGAGGAGTAAATAAATATTCAAAAGTGTCCCATTAAGTTCATACTTTTACCATTGTTTCTAGATCCATCCATTTTATACTAAAAACCTGATAGCCTTATACATAAGTCTTACTTCTAACTTGCTTACCTAGTTTGTTATAAATACTATCAAATACGATCGCATGTTTTTGCCAGCCCAGGAAGATGGCGAATGAACATATACTGCACTCCTTACCGAAAGGCGGAGGTAATGCATGGGAAGAAGGTGTCGTGACGAACGAACATATACTATACTACCCTTACCTCAAATGAAGAGGTAATGCCTCATGACAACAGAACATATTACACTATGCTCAAAAGAGGAGGTAATGCCTGGAAAGGTGGTCTAATGATCACTGAATAGCGACTACAATACAACCCCCTTCTCTGCCAAGATAGGAAAAAGTCATGCCTGTAAGGATGGTATTATGACTACAGAACAGATACAACACAACTCCCTACTGATGTTAACGTCGAAATAGAGCACATTAGTCTGAAATAGTATAGTAAACTGGATTGAGTATTAAAAGATAGTACAATTGATAGAAATAATTGTATAATTTTGGTTTCAGACAGAAATATACAAAATCTTCACTTTTAATAGATATTAATATTAAATTCTGGTAGATTTAGTTTTTAAATGTGTCTTTAAATTTCTAGGTTGTGAACAAAATATAAAATAACTGTTTTAAAGTTGGAAACTCCATTACTTATTTCAAACTCCGTCGGTTTTTATTATAAAGTGGTTAAATATATGAATCCTATTTTTTTTCTTGAAATTGGAATCCTTCATTCGTTTCATCAGTTTTGTTATTATTCTTTGTATGCATTTAAATTTACCAATTCCAACTACAAGTGTTGTATGGCCCTTTAAATAATTCACACCTTTAAATCTTCTCGGTCGGTTTCGTCGTCCGGTGGTTGAGTCTTTCTTCGCCTCTGCCTGCCGTGGCCATGTCCGGGAGCTGCCCGTAACAAAGGACTCCACTCGCCCGCTTCACAAGACAACAATCTTTACATTTTAATTACTTTTATTCAGGCGTCGTTTGTATTGCCGTGGAGTTGTGTCTTGCCATCGTTGATAGAGAGAGAGATTTACGAATATCATAGTTAGATTATTACTGTTGTCCTAACTATTCCTAGAGAGATAGGGGGGGGGGGAGGATCCTTTCGCCTGTCTTCCATTTAGGGAATACTTCCTTCTGTTAACGTCACATTTTTGGATCTTGACTCTCTCGCTTCTAGACAGTGACTGATCTCAAATCCAACTCAATGTTCTCACGCTAGGGAAATCTCGTTCAATTCTCGCGACAACACGCGGATGTAATCTGACTTCTCTTGAACTCAGGTCTCATCACTCAGTAACCTTGTCAATGTCTGCTCTCCGACGGTGAGAACTAGCCTTGTTCTGCACTCGACTGCCCCGCGCTAATTCGCGCAAGTCAAACCTGACTTCCACAGATGCGTCCATCTCTCCAGGGCTATTATCTAACACTCTCATAAAGGTTTTTATATTATCCCACAAGTTACGTCCGTCAATATATAACACAAGCGACTGGATGCAATGTTCTTCATATGGTATTTTAGAGGGTGGGTCTTCCCAAAATGTCAACCATAGAATCGTTAACAGAATTCACAATCATGTCTGCAATCTAATCATATATGGTTAGAGTTAGGGTTAGGCTTACAATAGTTGGATCGCCCCAATACTTTCCAGATCTACCGCATGCCACCTCCCAGAAACAGGAAAATCCCTAGCGGTCTTTTACTCCAGTTTATACCTGACTTGCCCACCCAGTTTCACCCATGAATATCCTCCAGCCTTTGTTTTATCATGTTATACCGGGATACGTTGGTGATTGTTTCAGTAGAAGGTATGACCTTTAAAAGACCTTTTACTTACCGATCCTCAACCCTCCCCCCCCGAATTTAATCTGTGGGATTATCTCAAAATTAGTGTCTATATAAACAATTTCTGTCTATTTTTGAACTGAAGAGGGACATCATAGTCAGAATAATGGAAATGCCAAGAGAGTATTGTGCCAGAGTTGTGGAAAATTTGACACGCCATATCCAGGTGTGCTTATCATTGAATATCGATAAAACAAAGACTGTTAGACATTTATGACTGAAACTTGGTGGACAAATCAGACATAGACTGAAGTTTATTTTTATCAAATATAGTTAGATTGCTGGAAGTGATTGTAATTGTTTTTTAATGATTCCATGGGTGGCATTGTTGAAGGGTCACTTGAAATAAAGTTTCTAACCAAGAATCCAAGTATTTGATTTGATTTTGACAGAATTGACAACATAAACAGTAGAAAATGCGTGAGAGCAAATTAATGTGTAAACTGAACGAGTAAAAAAGGTTTTGGAATCTACAAAACCAGTTGTGTGAGGCGAGAGAGTGAAATGATCCAAGTTTACCATGTTTTTAGCAGGAGGGACTTTATAATCGGTAAGAATCGATCACATAAACGTAACAAATTATCGCAGACGTTCACGATATATTTATTGGCTAATCGTGGGCAATTTAGTCGGAATTGTTAAAAGTGTGGCTCGAGGCGGCACAATCAGTTTTAAGAATCAGCATCTTCACAAATAGACTGGGAGAGAAGAAATACTGGAATGCAGAATGCATGACTTTTAATATTTCTCTCTTCCCCTTACTCCCTCTTTCTTTATTTATTTCTCTCTCTCTCTCTCTCTCTCTCTCTCTCTGCCTCTATCTATCTATCTATCTATCTATCTATCTATTTTTGTCTCTCTCTCTATCTCTGCCCCTATCTATCTCTACCCCTATCTATCTATCTATCTTTCTTTGTCTATCTCTCTATATCTCTCTCTCTCTATCTATCTCTATCTGTGCCTCTCTCTCCCCCCCTCTCTCTCTCTCTCTCTCTCTCTATATATATATATATATATATAGAGAGAGAGAGAGAGAGAGAGATTAATTCATGCTCACATTTACCGATACAAATACATAGAGTTAAAATTAGGTTTGTGCATATACAAAAGGTATGAATCATATAAACACACCCCTACAATACACATGCGCACATATTCTCATTAAGGCGTACACATATGTCTTTCAATATCTCTATGCCCTTCTTTCTTTATATATATATATATATATATATATATATATATATATATATATATTAATAACAAAATAAGTTAGCAAAACATTAATCTGGAACAAAACTTAGATCTAATATACGGAACGTTTTTATTCTTGTCTTTTAAGGGAAGTGGGGTCTGATCAACTCCTGCTGGGAAGCCATGAGATAAAATACTGTTTTGTTTTTAAATTCCCGGTAAACAACTGATGATTCCTTAAATAATGTTAAGACTAGCGTAAATTCTTGGAAGCAAACTCATATAGTGACTGTAAAAAGTAAATTGACTTGCAAGAAAAGTAATTTTTCAACCGAAGGACTTGGGACAAAAGTGTTTTTTTTTTCTTTCCATATAGTTTTCATAGTTGAAAAACTTCCGAGACCATATATATATATATATATATATATATATATATATATATATATATATAT
This sequence comes from Sepiola atlantica, assembly GCA_963556195.1. Taxonomy (NCBI): domain Eukaryota; kingdom Metazoa; phylum Mollusca; class Cephalopoda; order Sepiida; family Sepiolidae; genus Sepiola; species Sepiola atlantica. Next base: position 48,973,010 of record OY744525.1, on the reverse strand, counting down.
ATATATATATATATATATATATATATATACTTGCTGCCCAAAGCCGGCTTTGTCCTTGATTATTCATAATAATACTTTTATTTTATAACTATCTAGAAGAAAACCGTTTCAATGTGTTTATATATATATATTAATGTAAGTAGCTCGATTTCATACTTCAGACCTAAATAGCATTGCATATACAAATTTGATATTTAATTCCACCCGGCCTTCTTATTTCGTTGAACGTTGATTCATGTTATTAAAAACAATAAAGTTGTATTATAGTTAATTTCTTGACAGATATAACTTATCTTGCTCAGAATATTTTTCGCAGGGAAACAAATATTTTCTTTCGTTAGCTAATATAAATTCAGTATGGAAGCTAATTATGCTATCAGAGGCAAATTTACATATAAATTATATTAATTAGTATTACTATTGCATTTTCAGCTTTCATTGTTGATACATAACTGTTAAAAAAATTAATGTTTCTTTCGATAGGATCTGTCGTACTAACAAATAGGTAATAACTTGAAACTGTTACATTTCTATGTCAATTCAAATCACGTGACTCGCCCTTCGTAAACGGTGTCCGTATATATATATATATATATATATATATATATATATATATATATATATATATACACTAGTTGAATACCCGTCCCGGGACGGATAAAATTAATTCCTCAAACAGAACAGTTTTACACCATTTACAAAGATTAAAATTAAGCTATAATCCTACTAAACCTTATGTCTAGAATCCTTATTCCAATTTTGATCGAAATCCATTACATGATCTTGATTCTTGAAAATGTTTAAAATCTTAGGCTTAAGTTTAAGGAGTCTTAAGAAGAAAAATTCAGATACCTACGTTTTTTTTTTAATATTCATTAAATTCATTTAGAGTATTTTAAAAAGGGTTTGAGGGAGGGCATCATATGGGCACAACCTACAATTTGAAAATTCAAATATTTCAGATTTGCATTCAATTTGATTCATAATGATTATACATTACATATGCAAGATTCCTTGAATTTAAGTTTCTTCCTAATACCCTTTAGCTTAAGCGTTAAATTTGAGACATTTTCAAGAATCAAAGTAATGTAATGGATTTTGATCAAAATTAGAATAAGAATTCAAGACATAAGGTTTAGTAGGATTATATCTTGATTTTAATATTTGAAAGGTGGCATAAAAGTGGTGCAAAACTGTTCTGCTTGGGGAATTAATTTTACACGTCCAAGCACAGGTATTCTTCTAGTATTATACTAAATGTGAGTCCATCAAAGTTTGTTTTCTAAGGATTTAATAACACAAAATACATGCTAAAATATAACTTAGTTCTGGGATTGGGTTATGTTTTAATTATTCTAACTAACCGTAATTTATAATTAACTGAAAAGGTCACCAATTTCCCTCTTAGCTATCTATGTATTTCTCTCGCTGCCACTCACTTTGATTTAACCGCTCTTTGATATTTCTTAAAGGCTTAGTTAGCATTTTTTACAGCATGACCATCTAAATTACATACGTGTGTCTGTAAAAACCACATGCAAACTTTTGTAAATTATATGGGAAAATAATTAGTCTTTTTCCTTGTAGATACAAATAAGTCACAGTTTATGAACATTAAATAATAATAATAGTAGAATTTATAGTGGTAGTGGTTCCAAACGTGGCACAGGTACGTCTAATATATATATATATATATATATATATATATATATATATATATATATATATATAGTTTGAAAAGTCACACATTGAAACTTTGCTGAAATGGCAATAATAAGGAGAATATTTTTTTTTTTAAATATTTTGAAAACCTGGACAACGCAATTTATTTATGTTTTTTAAAATAAATTATTTATTTACTTTTAAAACTTGAGTACTTTCGGTGATATACACCCTTGTCAGAAGTATGAGCATATTTGTTTCTCTTCTTTTTTCGTATAATCCTTCCTGACTGACTTATTATTGCCAATTGCCAATTGCCAGTTTATTATTGATGAGAGTAATAGGCTTGAAACGCTAGTGTATTAATAATTTAATATTTATATATATATATATATATATATATATATATAATTATGTAAACATAAGAAACCGACTACGTGGATTAACTAACGTTTTGACATTAACACGCTACGATGAAACGTGTTAACGTCGAAACGTTTGTTGATCTGCATAGACTGTTTCTAATTTTAATATAATCTTATTCATAAAAGCTCGACTTTATATTGAGCACTTTTGACAAAATATTGGATTTAAGTTCATGATATCGATATATTTGAACATAATTAATTTATATATATATATATATATATATATATATATATGATGATGGACTCTCCCGTCGATTTCGACGTATGAGTGCCCAACCAGGGGCTGCCCACGCGTGAATTTGTAATTGCAAGGGTTGCGCAATCCCCAACAACCACTCTCCTGAGTCGGCATTGCTTGATTCCAATGGCAAGTAGTAATACAAGACGACTGGAAACAATGCCGAGATAAGCAGAGAGCACATACATCACCTGGCATTCCCAAACAGTCACCCATTTAGTACTGGCCAGGCTCGACGCCGTTTAACTTTGGTGATCTAACGCGAACCGGTGTGTCAACGTGATATATATATATAAATTTAATTATGTTTATATGTTTATATTTACTAATTAACCGAAGATAATTATGAATTTGGGAACGGAGCTTATATGCATAAGAGGTTCAAATGTTGGCTATATTTAGTTTAATTTAGCTTCATGCAAAAAGAATAACAACGGGTGTCTCTGATTTTTCTGAAATTTTAACACTAGGTATCAGACATCAATTAATAAATATTCCCCAAATCTCAGTTTCTTTAGAGTATTTCAAAGGGTTTTTAAGGGGTGTAATATGGGAAAAACTTTCCATTTAAAAATTCAAATACGTGCATTAGATCGCTGTGTTTAAGGTGAGACTAAATCAAATAAGATTTACTAAAAAAAAAACATTTTTTAAGAAATAAAATGTAAAGAATTCACTTCGTTTACGTCCTCCATCTCAACACCGACATATTTCCAATTTTTGCATTGTGATAGCCTTCGATTATTCCTCTCTCTCTATTATATATTTCACGCAATGCTTCAATCAAACTACACCATTTTATCATATCAGCTTTGCATTACATTTGATCCATAGTCATTACACACTAATTAAGCAAGATTCCCTGATTTTTAAATATTTCTTAAGACTCCTTAAGCTTTAAATTTTAGACATTTACTAGAATCAAAATCATGTCATTTAAGCAAAATTCGAATACAAAATTCAAGACATAAGGTTTAGTAGCATCATATCCTAATTTAAATATTAGTAGGGGGATATAAAAGTGGTGCAAAACTGTTCTGCTCGGGGAATTACGTTTACCCGTCCTGTGACGGGTATTCTTTTAGTTGTTATAAGAGGGGGGCCAAATAATATACAACAACAGAGGAAAAGAATGATATAAGTTTAGTAAGAGTATTTATTCATCTATATATATATATATATATATATATATATATATATATATATATATTTATACTAGACTGAAAAATGCTGACGCATGTGTATTTATATTATTAAATATAAACCTGTAAAAGTACAGAACAAGAATTAACTCTTAAAATATGGAATTGAGATTCGAAGAATTAAATGTACACTTAATCACACGTAATCACAAGGTTGCTAAAATAGCAGACATATGCAATGGTTTTTCTCAGCTCTTTCTTGGATATTGGTATTTTGATTAACACAATAATGACATAAAACACCCAAATATTTTTTTTTATCAATTAATTCAAACTTTTCATTCATAAAAGCAATAATAAGAAATCTTAACTACATTCATTATCATAATTTAGAAAAAAAATGAGTATATTTCGTATAATTATTTAAAACATATACCTTTTTGGACAGCCTTACTTATTCATTACTGCCCAAAGTCACAACAAATTATATTGTAATAAATTTGAATTTAACATGAAGTTAGCAACAATAATAACTTCACGTTTATATTTTTAAACTAAAAACTTGTTAATAGAACATATTAAATGAAACATTTGCCTTTTCTCGACATCCCTACTACATGATTTAGTACTGCCAATAAAGAAAAAGTACTGACTATACCCTAATCATTAAAAATTTAAATTTTACAAATGAAGTTATTACAATTTTTTTAATGAAGCTTGCAATTAAAAATAACTTCACTTTTTAGTTTATAAAAGTAAAAGTACAAAATATGAATATAGTCAATTAAAACATTTTCCTTTTCTGTACAGCCCTACTAAATAATTCAGTACTGACCATAGCGACAAAACCAGAATTGACTATACTTTAGTAATAAATTTAGAGATTAAGTTTAAAAATGAATTTATTTGGAAATAATAAATAGAAAAACAAAAAATATCTTTACTTATGTTATCTATTAAAAAAAGTATTTTTAGAATATTAGCAAAAAAGACATGTCTTTTCTGGACAACCTAACTACATGATTCAGTACTGTCCACAGAGACAAAGTCACTAATGACAATATTTTATTAATTAATTTAGAGTTTTACTTGAATAAGTAGAGTCATTGAAAATAAGTTAACAAGTAAAATAAATAATGGTGTTGCTTAGAACATATACCCCCACTTTTAACCCTCTAAAATCCCTCCAATTTGTTTTATTATTACTAGCAAAAATATGCGACCGGAGGGAGCATATTATTGCTAGTTGTTTTATTTAATTGCTCTCTCTCTCTCTATTTCTCTCTCTCTCTCTCTTTATCCTTCTCTCTCTCTCTTTATTGAAATAGAACTTTCTGTGCGTTCGAATAATCAGAGGGCAAGTAACCAAATGTTGGAATGGCTGCCGGCTGTTCCATCATATTCCATTACAATCTAATTTAATTACGTAACTCAATTATATAGATTAAAAACAATGTCTTTAATTTATTCTATTTATAATTTTTATTTAGATTATTATCGAGGAAAATATTTTTAATACATCTGGAAACCTGAAAGAAAAAAACAATCATGAGTGTATATGTGCGAATATTAAGTGATTAAAAGCTTAAAACAAATTAATTATATAAATTTATAAAAAACGCGTGCTGTTTGGGGAAGCTTTGGAATGGGTATAAACAGCAGCTGTTAAGTAGATATCATGAGCGTACATTTGTGAATATTAATTTATTAGAAGCTTTAAAACAAATTAATAATGTAAAAACGAGAGATCAAAACGAATAATATAGTTTCGGCTTCAGACAGAAAGATAGATAGACAGACATATACATAATCTCCATTATAATTAGATTTAATTATTCTTTTAGTGGTTCTTTTGTTCTTCTTTTAAATAAAATGTATTCTTTTTCTTTTCTATTATTAGAAATTCAATTATTAATAAGTTAAGAATTATCAAAACTAATAATATTTCTTCTATTTAAACATAATATTTTTTTAAATAATGTAATACAAATTTACTTATTAGTTATATTTAATAATTTCAGTTGTTTTCTTTTTTTAAAATACTAATTCCATATTCCAATTCAAATTAAATAATTTTCAAAATTTTCAGAATTTTATGAATTTTCAGAATTTAAATTTTTAGATTAAAGTAAAATAAGATAAAAATATGTTGAATATTTTAAATTCAAATATTAATAAATTCAGTATTCTGAAGTATTATTTTATGTAAAACTCTGAATTCTAAAATAATTGATTTTCTATTTCCAAAACGTAATTGCCTAAAAAAAAAAGGATAATCTCATTTTTGTTTATGGATATCTATCTAGAAATCTATCAACAATTATTTAAATATAACATGTTAAAGTATTCTTTAAAGTCTTCCAGTACAATATAAAAATTAATTTGTATGCTGTAGAAAGTATTATTTATTTAGCACAATAATTATATAAACACGTTTTTTGATTTTCCACAAAAAGTATATATACAAAAAGCCACAGTTTCAATTTCATAGGGGACATCTTTGCTTTCACCGCTAAGAAGACAATACGAAACTAATAGAAAATAAGATATAAATATTTAGGGGTTAACATCTTCAACATACACAAGAGTTAATATCTTCAATACAGCCAATTTTTCTTCATTTTCTTCATTAATAAAAAGAATTTTCAATTTGGCATTTTTTGTGGCTTTCTTTCATTTAAAAGTGTGGCGTCAGTTTTCAGTTTGAATTTTGGGGCCTTTTTTCTTTAAAAATTTAGCTTCAAAAGTAAATTATCACTTAAAAAAAATTTCTACTAAAAGTAACACAGCTCTGTTTCGATGACACCAAACATTTTAATACTAACATATTTCGAATCAGCTCATAGACTTCTATCTTTCTACTTTTCCATTCTTAAATTATATTTATAATTTAAGGAGTTATGTCGAGTTAAAGGGCATGAGGAGCGTTACTCAATTGGCATTTTTGTCAGTTTAAGTTGCTCAACTCTTTTATATCTTAAACTCGTTTCGACATATCTATATTTTTTTTAGATTCCTTGTGCTGTTTGCTACATTTTGGGCATAAAAAAATATTTGTTTTAAATAAAAAAAAGTTATGGTTATTCAAAGTCAATTCCGGGGGTTATCTTACACACTGATGACCACACATATAGTAACTTTTTTTCTACTGGACCAAATTTTAATTTCTTTATGTTCAAAAAAGGCTTGGCACTAGTCGATTCTAGTGCAAACAACCGCATTAAGTTTGGATGAAAACTGATATTATTCACATGTGAATAATATATATATATATATATATATATATATATATATATATATATATATATATATATATATATATATCTAATATATAAAGTAGAGACGATTTTCCCCTGTACCTTCTCGGAGTATAGGAAAATAACCACATGCATCACGGGCTACTAAACTCACCACTATACTACACTTATTCACTCAAGCATGTTTTAGTAAATTTGTTATTATTTTTTTCCACCTAACACTAACTATTACATTTGGCCCACTATCAACGTTTCTCCGAAAAACCAACTCCATACAGGTGGTAGCAAAAGCTTTTCTCTCTAACAATTCTGTACTGTCACTTTACTCATCGACACCGGGAACTAATACACACAGTTTAATTTTCACAAAACACCGGTTCTTATTTATTATTAGCTTAATTAACAAATTTTCACATCTATTTTTAACCCGAATCCGTTGTGCGGTCGGTAAGAAGGCAGGTTTCATGATCGCCTGTTTTAGCGTTCGATCCCATTCTACTCTACCATTTTTTAAATTGAAAACATTCGCCAACACAGTACGGGTGGGGGGGGGGATAGGCCATTTCCTTTTTTATTCGACGTCATGCAATAGGTAGTACTTTCTCCCGTGCATCGGGTTCCGCTAGTATATATATAAAATGACAAACAATATTAAAAATTGAGAATCTCGCATTGGAAAACTCCCCAGCAGAAAACCGACTAACACAAACTTTAATCAGATTAGAATCTTCCCTTTTTTTATCCTTTCTCTTTTTCTTAACATCCGGTTTTCTGCTGGTAACTTTTACAATGCCAGATTCTCAATTTTTACTTTTCATTAATATTCAGTCTTTAAAGAGATGTTGTAGCACTGAAACGTTGCTTGATTAACGTGAGGCTGTAATGTTGTTTATTTAATTTTATAAATGCTCTACTTTGTATTGAGCACTTTTGAAAATATTGGTGTTATGTTCATTTTATTAACATATTTAGACTTAATCTATTATATATAAATATATATATATACTAATATATATATATATATATATATAGATATATATATATATATAGAGAGAGAGAGAGATAGATAGATAGATAGATAGATAGATAGATAGATAAATAGATAGATAGATAGATATAGATAGATAGATATGGGGAAAATATATGTTTGTGCATATCATTTCTATTTTCAATAGACCAACCTTTTCAATGTAAAAGCTCGATGATTGCTAACATATAACAATAGAGCATATATAAATAGACAATATTAGGCTATATTCCAATGAACAAGATTTTATTCATTTTACTGTTAATTAAAAAAAAAATCTAAACTGAAGTACATTTTTACTGACCGATTCGCTCATAGACGACAATAGATGACATACCTGATTTGGTTGTTCGTCTATGAGCGAAACGGTCCGTAAAAATGTACTAAATTTTTGATTTGGAAAAAATGATCAGTACATCGAATAAAATCTTGGTCACTGGAATCTAGTCTAATATTCTATCTCTTAATATATATATATATATATATATATATGTATATATATTTTAACATATTTCACCTCAAACAAGGCAGGCCGCCACTGTAGACGTACAGAGTTACTGAGAATTTGAGTTTAGGTTTTCGGTGTCACCCGAAGTTGGGAGCAGTGCA
>OY744525.1:48889647-48952147 GCA_963556195.1 Sepiola atlantica | reverse complement strand
GTCCGACTTGGTCAAATCTTATTTTGAATTAAGAAAACTGACCGGAGAGATTTTCTTTCGTAACAAGATAAAAACTGGACAGAACATGACGTTTAAATTATCTGTAAAAGTCGTAGACGGGGGTTACCCCCCACTGAGTTCGATCGCCTCGGTTCTGGTCAACGTTGTTAACCAACCGAACACGCCTCCCGAGATTAATATAAATTTCTTTTCTGCGTCGACGGGAAACTTGACCGTCGTTTCGGAAGATGTGGACGTCGGCGGTTCTATTGCCTACGTTATGGTCTCCGATCGGGACACCGGGGAAAAGGGCGAGGTCAGCTGCGATATGAACGACCATGATAAATTTAAACTTCAAAGACTGACCGACAAGAAATACAAAATAACGGTCGTAAAGCCGATGGACAGAGAAACGGAAGACAGTTACGAGATTACTATCGCTTGCCGAGATAAAGGCACGCCCCCGTTGCAGAGCGAGAGACGGTTTTTCATCCAAGTGACTGACGTCAATGATATGAGGCCCCGATTCTCCAAAGCGACATTTATGTTCTACATCAATGAGAACGCAAAATCCGGCAGCTGGGTCGGTATTGTTAACGCTAGTGACCCCGACTTGGGTCCCGGGGGGAGGCTGACCTATTCCCTACAGACAAACGGCGAACGTTTTTTACCTTTTCAAATTAGCGAAGACGGTAATCTAAACAGCGTGATATCGCTAGATGCCGAGTCGCAAGATCTGTACAAGTTCTGGGTTGTAGCTAAAGATAATGGCACACCTCCCTTGAACAATTCGGCGCATGTTTCAGTCAAGGTAAAAGATCTGAACGACAACGTTCCTTATTTTACATTTCCCAGTATCAATCCGTTCACTCTGGATATCGTCTATCGCCGAAACCAGACGAGAAATATCACCACATTAAGGGCGTCTGACAACGATAGCATGGACAACGCACTTCTCAGATACGAGCTAACTAAGGGCAACGAACAACAGATCTTTCATATAAACAATATAACAGGTCTCTTGTTTTTCAGGCGGGAACTTTCACAGGCCGACACAGGGTTATATAATCTCCAGTTTGTGGTAAAAGATAGCGGCGACCCTGTTCTGTCCGCTACGACAAACCTGAATGTTCGCCTGATCGTCAGCAACAGGACGTTTGAAAACCTGAATGCCCTTCGTATGGACCCGAACGACAAAATACACATGTACCTCTTGATCTTCATTGTGTTAGCGGCCATCTTCGCATCGATCATTATTACGGCCCCTATTTCCGTATGTCTCATTCGCTGTAACGACCATAAACGGCCCAAACGGAAACGGATACTCATCCCTTCTAATAAACACATTGGAGATTTGAAAACGACGAAGTGTCCCACGTACTGGACGGAAGAGCCGGACAATGCGACCGAAGATCAAGCTGCAATCGAGAATACGCTCACGAGAACCAAAAGAGTTATTGGCGACACAAATGGAACATATAATAAAGATCTTCGGAATCGGTGTCTTGAGATGAAAGCTCACACAGACAAAAACATTATCCATGAGGTAAGGCACGTGCTTCGGATTATTTTGATACTACTCCCCTTCCCCCGTTTCCCCCCCTAAATATAGTCGGAAGAAGCTGAAATGTTGGAAAACTCTCTGAATTAGTGTCTTATACATATGGTTTAAATATCAGTAAAATCGGATATACGTATTTAAGATTTTAAGGGGGTTCTTTTCCCATGGTTCACTTAGAGGTGGGCGCACATGGATATTCGGCAGATAGAAGGTGCTGTAGAGATTCAGAACCACTTCCATTGTCTTCCCCGGATAATTTTATACATATGATATGAATTTCATCAAAATATGATATATTTGAAGTTTCAAAGAATTTCCTCCCCCCTTGCTTCTTCAGGTGAGGAGGTCACTTAGAGATTCAAGATAACTTCCATTGTCTTCCCTGGAAAATTTTAAACCTATAATTTAAATTTGATAAAAATAGGATATTTGAAGTTTTAAGAGAGTTATGTCCTCACAGCTCCCTTAGAGGCGCACTTAGAGATTAAGGAAAACTTCCATTGTCTTCCCGATAAATTTTTGCATAAGAATACACTTTAAGATTGTATGTAGATGCTCTAACCTTTCTTTCTATAGGGAACACACAAACATCACACACCCACACACACACACATTGAGATTTATTTTACTTCAGTGTAAAGTCTCAGAAATCAAAGAGCGCTTTTCGTTGGGCTACTACTTCTGTATGAGATACAGAGATATCCGAGTGTTCAACTAAAGTTCTCCTTTACCTCTCAAAAGTTGAGTTAGTAAAAAAGTGAATAACATTAATTTTCCTCTCCCCAATTGACCAGTTAAGTATGTTATGGTATATCTTTCTTGTTGTCTCTTGGTCTTACCGAATTCCAGGACAAGAATTCATCTTGTCTGATGGATTATCCAGCTTAGTGCTGTTACTTGAAGTAACATAACTAAGGTATGGTAAGGTAAATTGTTGCTTTACGGCACATCAACCCTAAGGGTCATTTCGTGCCATGAGTGTGGAAGGGAGTGTCCTTCATTTGAATCTTAAGTCAGTGATATTTTAAATTGTTTAAGGTTAATCTTAGTGCCCCTGTTTTAGGGCCTAAAATTCAATTTTGGCTATTTCGTTTGTTTTGTATTAAATCTTTAGATGAGTTCCAAAAGGTTTATTTTCTTTAGAAAATGTAATATTTTGTAAAGTGTTACTTTCTCAAATAATGTTTTTAGAGTTTGTTCATTAAAGTATTTCTACGGGTATTTTCATATTTTTTGCAATCCATTAATATATGTTTTATGGTTAGTTGATGATCACATGTTCTGCATTGAGGTGCATTTTCTGCTTTTAAAAAATATTCATGAGTTAGTTTTGTATGACCAATTCGGATTCTGGTGAATTTTGTATCTATATTTCGTTTTGATAATATTTCTCTGTCTTGCCCAACATTTGGGTGAAAGTCTCTAAGTTTGTCGTTTTGTTGTTCGTCCCATAGATTTTGCCATTTGGTTTTAATATACAAGTTGATTTTGTTTTTTCTATCTGTGTATGGGATTTTTATATTTGTTGGCATCAGATTTGTTGCATCTTAAGCCAGTTTGTCAGCTTCTGTATTTCCTTTTATGTCAACGTGACTAGGGATCCATGCCAATACTATTGTTTTATTCTTTTTGGTTTGGTGATGATATGTTTCCATGATTTCCTGAATGAATGGGTGGTTTATGTTTCTTTCTCTGAGTGCAATTAGGCTGAACATGGAGTCACTGAAGATAATGAATTTGTTTTCATTAGACTCTTTGACTAGTTCTAGTGCCATCTTAATGGCTTGTAATTCTGCAGTGTATATTGATGCACCGTCCGGTAATCTAGTTTGTGGGAGTTTTGTATTTTTGCTGCTGCTCCCACTCTTTCCGTTATTTTTGAGCCGTCTGTGTAGATGGTTTTATGAGAGGGATATTTGTCCCTAAGTTCTAAAAATTGGCTTTTGTATATTTTGTTGTTCGTGTGTTTCTTAACTGTTCCTAGTGACATGTCTATAAGTGGTTCCGGAATTGTCCAAGGGGGAATGTCCCCCACCTTATGGGTTAGTATATTTTGGGGTTTTTTCGTATCCTTCATTGATGGCTTTTTGGAGGCGATGTCTTAAAGGTTTAATTTTTTAAGGTTTACTAGTATAGAAGTGTTGGTATTTTGGAAAGAAAACTTTTTCATAAGCAGGATTGTCTGGGGTACTTTTAAGTTTTAGTGTATATTGGAAGGAGAGTTGTTCCCATCTCAGGTGGAGGGGTAGTTCATTTGCCTCAATGTGTAAGCTAGGAATGGGAGATGTTTGGAAAGCCCCCAAACAAAGTCTGAGGGCCTGATTTTGTATGGTTTTTAACTTGTTTAGATATGACTTTCTGGCTGAGCCATAGATAATGCAGCCATAACTTAACTTCGGTCTTATTAGTGCTCTATATAAAGGAGCATGTATTTTTGTTGTCTGCTCCCCAATTCGTGTGGGATATTATTTTAATAATATTCAGTGCTTTTTGGCATTTTTTTAATGTAATTATATGTGTTTTGAAGTTGAGTTTGCTGTCAAGGATTATACCTAGATATTTTACCTCCTGTGCCATTGTTATTGGATTGTTATTGATTTTGAGTTGTGGATTGAGGTGGTATTCTTTTTTATTGCAAAAGTGCAGGCATACTGTTTTGGTTTTAGAAAAAATGAACCCATTTTCATTAGTTCATTTTTCGATTTTATTGAGGCATTCTTGCATTCTTTGGGGGATTGTTGGTATGTTAGGGGATGATCAGCTTATTGAAAGATCATCAACAAAGAGAGCTTTGTCGATATTTGGAGATATCGCTTTGCTGATGCCGTTTATTTTTAGGAGGAAGAGTGTGACTGATAAAATGCTGCCCTGGGGTACACCCATTTCTTGTTTATATAAACATGACTTTTCCTCTCTAAGGTGCACTCTAAAAGTTCGATTCTTAAGGAAATTTTGTAATGTATGTAGGTCTTTTAAGATGCCGCATTTCCATGTGGTGTTGTATGCTTTTTCTAGATCGAAAAAGACCGACACCACATGGTGTCCTCTGATGAGACCGTCGCAAATGAAGGTTTCTATTTTGACAAGTTGGTCGATAGTGTTTGTCTTTTTTCTATATCCACATTGGTGCTTGTCCAAAATCTTATTTTTCTCCAGCATCCATACGAATCGGTTGTTTACTAGCCTTTCCATAGTTTTACAAATACAGCTGGTCAATGAGATGGGACGGTAGTTTGATGGGTTTGAGGGATCTTTATTTGGTTTGGGTATAGGTAGGATAATGGACTCTTGCTAGGAGTTGGGAAAGTTTCCCTTGAGCCATATATTGTTCAGTATGTTAAGTAGAAAGTTTAGCGAAGTTTCTGGGAGCTGTTTAAGGAATTGGTAGTCTATTTCATCTGGACAGGTAGCCGTGTCCTTACTTTTATTTAGGGCTCTTTTGAGTTCAGATATGGTAAATTGTGTGTTATATTTCTCTGAATTATTAGAGGTGAAGTTAAGTTTTTCTTTTCTGTTTTCTTTTTAAAGTTTTGGAAAGTAAAACTTTAAAAAGAAAACAGAAAAGAAAAACTTAACTTCACTTCTAGGAAAAGGGGCATTATTCCTCGTATTAGCCAGTGTATAGCTGTGTCGAGAGGATCTTATTTGAGCTCCGAGTACTATGTTATTTTGAATATTTGGTAAGGGTTTACTTGTAGGGTGAAGTATCGTCATATCAGGTTGTTTTGATAAACCCTTTTACAGAGAGACCGAAGACAATCGAGGATGGTGTCTAGTAGGTAAGTCAAACTTTTATATATATAGACATTAGCAGAGCTACCCGGTGTTGCCCAGGTTAGAGTGTGTGATAGCATCATATACAACATCATGGTAGGGAGAGTTTACTTTAACAGCAACCTTGATGCTGTCAGCTAGATATCTTACTCACAGAGCTATTCAGATATATGCTAATACTCTTAAACTAACGCTAATAAATAGATTAATTTCATTGTGTAACATGGTTAAAAATTGTCATTAGTTTCTTTAAGGGGCAGCCAGAGACGCAAAAATACTTCCATTATGTTCACATGCAAATTGTGCATGTGAATACAATTATATTGGAAGTACACTTCCTAGTATGTCTTCGTTTTTAGAGACAGACATGAACGGACAGAGAAGTGTGCTCCTTGATTATATATATATATATATATATATATATATATATATATATATATACAATAAGGAATAAGGTAAAATAAATACCTTTGAAGCATTTAAAGATGCGATATCAATTTTTAAAAGAAAAATAAATCGAAATCGATTTTTTTTTATTCCTTTTATAAACTTTCATTTTTTTTTTCTAGTTTATAGTGATACAAATATTTCGCCAAATGAAAACTTGGCCTTTTCAATGTGTCTGTATATCCTGATCTTATCGGATTTCGATTTTCCCGGCTTCTGTTGGTGCAACCGGGCTTAAGGGATGTTGTTGTTGTTTTCCACTTTCAAATATGAGATCGTGAATGCACACGAGATAGGTATAAAATTTAGGGTTCATATTTTTTTTTAAGCATCTAATTGAAATTTAATAAGGAATAATATATATATATTATTATTATTATATAATATATATATATTATTTCATTTGAATCAAAGGAAAAACAGTTTTTAGTGGAGTATCTTAATATTATCAAAATTTGCTGAAATTTTAGAAATAGACATCATTTTTAATCAATTACCTATGATTTAAATTTCATTTGAATCAAAGAGAAAACAGTTTTCAGAGGGCGGGGACCCTTTTAATATTATCAAAATTTGCTGTAATTTTGTAAATAGAAATCATTTTTAATCATTTACCTATGATTTAAATTTCATTTGAATCTAAGGTAAAACAGTTTTACTCAGAATTGAAGTGATATATTTCTTATATAGCCTATGACTTTCACTGAGAGGTCAGTAGTCCACATTCCAATTTTCATGCAATTCTGTCCAGCGGTTTGGGTGAACATAAGACACAAAGATCAAACGGACCCAGTGTGGTAGTACCTTTCAAGATAGCATCAATAGAATTCGTTGTGGATACGACACTCAACTTCACTTCAAAGTGTTCGCTTCTAAACATAATAGTAGGAAATGGACCTTGGGTTTACTTTCGGCAGCCTCATAACTCTCACTTGCCTTATTTTGTCCTTTAGTCCTCACATTCCATGAGCGATGTTTCTGACAAAGGGAGAAGAATTGCTGTTTTTTGGGCTGGAATCCATCCATCTAACGCTAATCGTTGGCTAGTTTTTGACCTTGAAGTTGTATTTTTTCTGCCCCATTCCATCAAGTGGCTTTATGCCTTGTCTGGAGCGATTTCCATAAAAAAAATGAAAAACCAATACAAAAAAAAAACGACTCCCGAAATCAACTTTTCTCAACCTTTTCTACCATTTTTTTTTGCCTACCCTATTTTCAAAACCTATTAAGTACTCAAGCGATTTTGGGCATAACATAAAACTGCATTCACTGGTGAAGCCCCAATTTGGGAGCTTTGAGGTGTACGGAGTCACCCTTTAGTCACCACTAAGCCCAGGTCCCCTAACCCTACGCCTAAGCCCAGGTTCACTCTGATCCAGTAGTAGTGCCTGTTAGCGTCCCATCTAGAATTTGTTCCTGACACCCAATCCTACTTACCCAGCTATTTCTATCCGTTTTCTGTCTACTCTATTTCGCTGCCGTACAATTATAGTATGTTCACATGTTCCACCGATACAAATTATTTTTTCTATTATATAAAGAATAGTCGTAATTCTGTGTCCGACTAAAAGTCAGAAACTGTGCAAGATACACTTATAAACGTTACGTCATCCGATTTACTGTGGCCCCCAACACATACTGAAATATTCATTCTCTTGAGGTCACTAGGTACAAACAAATGCATGGGGGTAAACATTACTTTATTTTATTTTTACTGGTAGCTGTTCCGAATGTTACATAGTCGTAGTTGTGTTAATGGAAAAGTTTAGGGGTCAGGGAATGACACTGGGCGGAAGTTATGCAAATCACGTTACTTCCGGTGGGACCCCTGTCATCCTCTTAGCCGGGGAGACTTGAAAGAAGAAAGGCGTGTTTTTGCGTGTTGCCCCCAAAATGAGGACAGAAAATGCCGAGCGACTAATCTAGTGAAATCTCACTTTCTCTCTCTCTCTCACTCTCTCTCTCTCTTTCTCTCTCTCTCTCTCTCTCTCTCTCTCTCTCTCTCTCTATATATATATATATATATATATATATATATATATATATATATATATATATATCTCACACACACACACTCACACACACGCACTCACACACACACACACGCATATGAAGTTTATGTTCTGTTCTATTTTTATGAAATTGCATCATTGTTTTTAAAAAATAATTTTTTAAATTTCATTTTATTTTACACTATTGCTTTTTTGATATAGAAGTTATGTTCATGCGAGAAAAACATGCACATGGCAAATTCTCATAATTTTATTAATATAGAAGAAACATTATGTTAAATTCCCAAATCCTAAAATGTATACTAGAATTGTTTACATGGACCCATAGCTTAACAATTGATAGCGTTGGTTAACAATCAATATACATTTTGGACCACGTGTGCTTTCAAAAGTTTAATTATGCTGACAGCTGAAAGAAACGTGTTTGCGATGACACTCGATATGACGTCATTCAAACAAAAACATTACCTTTTTAAATCACCCATCCCTCTGACTATTTCTCTCCCTAATTTATGCGTAAACTTTTGAAACTGCATCATTAAAATAGAAAGTCTTACGGAATGTTGAAATTAAAATCCCATAAACAGTTTCGAGTTTGTTTTCTTTCTAAAGTTTTAAATTCATAAATATCCAGGAATATCCAGCGTTGCACGGGAATGAATGAGAAATGCTGTGTTCTCCACCTATCCTGTCATTGTATCGTTGTTATCAAAATGAGTCCCTTACTTAACGCAATCGTCTCAACCCCATCTATGTACGATTCTGGCGAACTTCTGCAAGATTAAATTGAGAAGATAAATAGATAAGAAATTGAAATGCATTCTGGTGGATTTTAATTAAATTAAATGATTTTTTTTTAAATAGGATTCTTTTAAATTTCGTTTTCTTTCACGCTATTGCACATTGAACTCTCAGGTAGGGTGTGATTTGCCAATCGCTGGTTGAAGAGGGTTTGTTGTAGTTGTTGAAGGAAAGGAGATTTTGTCTTAGCAACATTAAATATTACCATCCATTTATGACCCATTCCACTACAGACTGGAAGTCACTTTCTAAAGATTCAGCCATTGCCTCGGATATGTACGCGTCCATTTTACCCACATGACAAAAGTAGAGTGTGGTGTTGTCAGCAAATATATCCATCTCAAACACAATGTAATCAGGGAGCTCGTTTATGAAAATCGGGAACAATAAAGGTCCAAGGATCGGTCCTTGGGGTACACCTGCATTTATGCTATGTTGTTTGGATGAACGGCCATTGAGGACAACCTGGATCTTCCTTGCATTTCTTTTCATTTCTTGGGTTAACATCTTCCTCTGAATGGGTAATCTGAATAAATAAAATACTATAAATGATTTGAGTGTGCAGTGAACTTGAAACAGTATTTCCACAAATAGCTCTTGCATCCTGCATTAAGTATTGTGGATGTGTCTTGTGTAGTTTCTAACTTTTAGATGGACACGCACATGCACAATCAAGCAACTGCTCTTTAAATAACAGATTTACTATACCGGTAAGATAAATATAATAATTTACAAAGAATAACTCTAGTTTTAGTCATAAACGTGAACGTATATATTATAGTAAAAATTGTATAAAAATTCTGAACCAAATCACAGTTTCTGATCAGTAATTACCTCACCATTTTCCTGCATTTATTTATTCCTTGTGATTTAGGAAGTTGAAGAATCCTGCGAGAAAGGATTGGAAGAATTGACATTCATGTTGCCAAATTCCAACAAGATGATGTCTGGCAATATTGACAGCGGCGATTGTTGGAGTGATGCCGACATGAGACAAGACGAAGAGACAGGATCATCAGGTATGACACACTCACACACATATACGAGGCCTGTCTAAAAAGTATCCGACCTTAGGCCAGAAAAAAATATTTTGAACATGTGACAGGGTTGGGACCCTAATCCCCTTCAAAATAGTCCCTTTGTGCCTGCGCACACTTAGGCCACCGATCCATCCACTGCCGGAAACACATCTGGAAGTCTTTTTTTGGAATAATGTTCATCTCTGCCGTTACGTTAGATTCAGCTGGTGTTTGGAAAAGATGCGATGTGTAACACAAATTAAGGACTGGTTCAACCGATTCAAAAATGGACACACATCAGCGGAGAGTGATCACCGTTCTGGCAGGCCCCAAACTGCTCGGAGTGCAGCTGTTGTTGAGAGAATGCGAAAAGAGATAATGCGGAATGCGACAGCGGAGATGAGCACCATTCCAAAAGAAGACTTTTTCTGGCCTACGGTCGGATACTTTTTAGACCGGCCTCGTATGTGCACTCTGGCCTAAATAAAATGCCTGAACAGTTCTATCAGCGTTCCCCTGTAGGGGCGCCTCAGGCGATTAGCAATAACCTAACCCCTTCTCAGAGAGAAAGTAAAGCCTGGGAGGGTGGACCTCCTTGGACCAATCAGAACCATACCTCAGCTTGACAGCAACAAAGCCACTGTCGGACGTATCCTCTACTGGTACAAACACCCACTGAAGATGTGCTAGCCAGGTAAGTATATTCTCAATAATAGATAATCCACCAAAATTATAAAAAAAGACTATCACAACAGAAAATTGTGAATTTCACTAGTTGCAAAATTTATCGGCCTAGCTTTATGCACACACACATATACGAGGTATGTCTAAAAAGTATCCGATATATCTCTTTTCGCACCCTCTCAACAACAGCTGCACTCCGAGCAGTTTGGGGCCTGCCAGAACGTTGATCACTCTTCGCTGACATGCGGACATTTTGAATCGGTTGAACCACTCCTTTATCTAGAATTTCCATGGCTAGATACAGACGGCTATGTTACCCTGGATAGGATCTGTCTACTCAATTTCCATCAAGATCAAAGTGTAGTATCTGTTCTGATGGATACTGCACCCCATAGACTGGTATTGTCTTGACCTTCGGGCTTGATTTACGCCGTCTATGGGTCTGTCCTGTGCAGTTCTAGAAGGTCCACCCTCCCAGGCTTCGCCTCCTATTTTTGGGGAGGAGTAAGTTTATTGCTTACTGCCTGAGGCACCCCTACCGGTGAATGCTGACGCGGCTGCCCAGACAATTTTTAATGGCCAGAGTGCTCACCTCTCGGGCGCTGGCTTTTCAAACCCCACTTTCCCGACCCGACCTTGGGTCACATCTTACTTGTGGGAGTAAGATAAAAACTGGCCTTGTGCCTAACTCCTGGAGAGGAGTAAATCAAGACTCAATTTCCATCTATTATGCTAAGAGTAGTTTACACAACTAGAAACTTTTTTTCCATCTTTCCATAATGATATTCTGACTATCATTCAAAAGAATTATGTTATTTATAAATTCCTTTGTTACAACAAATATTCCGATGAATGGTTCTCTGTGTTGCATAAAGCTAGGTCGAACTTTCACCTCAACATACTTCGAGACGATTGTTATCTCTCGATCTGGCTCCTGTAAACAAAGAATTTAAGCACAAATTGAAGATTTTCCATGATCTGTGGAATTCATCTCATCATTGAGATATCAATCCTTCCACCCACCCCGCTCACTCTATATCTCTGCAAGTAAATTATTCCATTTCTCCCTACTCATTCGGCGTTGTTGAAACTTGTAACCTTGAAGTGATCCTTCCTTTTACCATCAGTAATAAATGTACAGATTGGTTAGCATGGTATCTCTTCATATCCAAAGGGATGCCCATGTGAGAATCAAAAACACAAACATGAAAACCGACAGAAGATCCCTCCCCCCCTTATCTGGCCATGGAAAACCAAGAGGCAAATTGAAATCAAGAAGCCATTTCATGACCAAAGAGAGCCTTGACTGCACAGTTACAGAACTACCACATTGGTGGAATGATTGGAATGACGACTTGAACAAAGCCACCCAAGAACCCAGAGAAAAGCTCCCACATGGAGCAGATCTCCCAAGAGAGAACTGGATAAATGTGAACCGAGCAAAAGTGAAGGTGTGAAAGGCAGTCAGTGACCTTCACGGCTGGGGACCAGCAATAACAAGTAACTACTCTTGTGGAAATCCCAGACAATGGAACACATCCTCAGTGACTGCAATGATGGACCACCTTGTACTGAGCAAGATTTGATGGACCGTAACCTTGATGCCCAACAATAGATCCATTATTGGCATAAGATATGATGATGATGATGATGATGATGATGATGATGATGATGATGATGATGATGATTAAGTTTTTTCTTTATAAAATACCATGTTTATCTGAAATTAATCCTTCCTTTTGTTAAGTATTGCCTTATTAAAAACACGTTCTCTAAATCAAAGTTACTTACTTCAAATGTTCTCAGTAGTCTTACGTAGCTTCCTATATACATGTTTTGCATGGGACACCCAATCCAGTAGTCTTTCTCTTTTTGTATACTGACACGCCGGCACTGTCCCGCCATCGTCGCCATCATAATCATCATCGTCTGGTGGTCTGTATTTCTCTTGACTGTTTTCTAGCCATGTCTGTACTGAAGAACTTCTCATGCACAGAAAGGAAAGTGCAAGATCGACGGAGAGTTTAAATGGGTCTTTATTTTGGAGAGATATTCTCATCATACGAATAAAAGTCACGCGTTAACATTAAACAGAGAGAGAGACCAAAAACGTTCTTCTTAACTATTTAGTTACACTAAAGGATAGAGGGTGGGCATACAAGTGGCGCTATCTTTTAGGAATTAAATTCCCATCTTTCTTTTTTTTAATTACATCCTAATGTGCGCCCATTCGTCACCATTTCCAAAACCTGACCTGTAAAAACGTCTTTCTTTCTTTCACACGGTATCGTGACGTCATTGCTTCAAGGGGATACTGAATTTATCATAACACACCTGTATCCGACCTTTTCTTTGAACCCCCAACTTAAATCTAACCCACAGTTTCTTGTTTATATTTTAGTCACGAGAGCAAACTTGTTTTTCAGATTTCCGTGTCAAGTTAACTTGCACGGGTCTACCTAGATACTAAACTCATTGTATTTAACAATTATTTATTAATAATAAGGGCAATAATGTATTAGTATTCATTATTACTAGTTACATTTTCTGTTGAGAACAAAGGTGGCGCTCAGTTTAATTTACTTTTTCTGCTGAGAAGAAAGATGACGTCCATTTGAAAAATATTCTTAGTCGGATAAAATGTTTTCTGAAAAGAATGAAATCGAATTACATTATTTCTTCACAAAATCATCCTGCAATGATCCATGAAAACAACTGGCAAGTCAGAATCAAATAATGATTTTGTAGGAAAAAATATATCAATGCTAGAAACGTACAAAACGGGCCGGTTTTATATCAGTATTTACTTCAATAGTGCTTAACACATGAGTAGAGCATAGTAGTGGTTTAAATATACTTATGTCAAGCATACTACACAGAAACATTTGCGTTTCATTCCTAGAACGAGTTCGCCAGGCTAAATACGAAGATTAACATTCTACAATTCCTTTTCTAATTAATTTAATCGATTAAAGCTATTAATTTCATAGTCTATATCTACATCACCATCTCCCTTTTCATTCCTAGATTCGCCTTATGAAGTGATGTTTCTTGCATTTTCTGTTCCTTGGTTTGTGATGTGGTGTTCTTTCTGTGGTTTTGTTTTCTTTGCGTTGTAGATTCTATGTGACCCTTCTTAGCTTATGCGGATTGGTTTCCGCATTCGAGGATTTTTCTTAAGATTGCAGCTGTTTTGATTATTGCCATCCTTTGTATAGGTTCAATGATCCTTTTGATTCAAATTTCTCCCAGTCTTTTTTCCAGTTTTTTTTTGGATAGTTCCTAGTGCTCCTACGATTATTGGTATTATACTGACTTTCTTCATGCTCCATATTCCTTTCAGTTCTCTTGCTAGTTCCGTATATTTGCTTCGTTTTTCCGTTTCTTTTATCTTCACTCATTGTCTGCTGGAACGGTGAAGTCTACGATTTTGCAAGATTTGGTCAAACAAATAAATGTTTATGCTAGCTACAATAGGTGCAGGTGTGCTGACTTAGTAAGCGCAATAACGTGTCTTGTATCTGTTCTTATTTTACACACAGATTTTAATTCTATATTACCATTATAAAAGCTTTAAGTTTTATTATCTAACCACTCTATTTATAACAGTCGATTTACCTTTTTTCATTTCAGCAAGAATTTAGAGACACTTTCATTTTGAAGTTGGTTACTTTTTTCTAATTGTATAGTAGCTATCTCAAATTAAAGTGTATTCTATGACTACAGTCAGTAGCTATTTTGCTTCTACATTTTTAACATCATTAAACTTAAATATTTCTAGTTTCTCGTGCAGACATAATCTACATAGATCATTAAAAATTCTACATGCGCTAGCATATGGTGGTTTGAGGTACAATTAGATGGATTACATAAGCTACGTTTCTAACTGAATTTTCTAAGAGCTAGGAGGACAATTAAATAAAGAGGAAATGAACTAACATATATATTATCGTATTTATTACAAAACCACTGGACTACCAGTGTAAGTCACTAAAGTAAGATGACAGACTGTGGGGGAAATTAAGCAACGACAATATTTGTTGATATATCGACAATGAAATTAATAGCTTTAATAGGTTAGAGGCTAATGTAATCATGAATTACTTATAAAAAGGATTGTAGAATCTTAATCTTTTTAGTTGACGAATTCCTTCTAGGAGTAAAACACAAACTACAAAGACAGTAAATGAGACTTGTATAGAAAGATTAAACATACAATTAAATACCCTGCTCCTAATAAACAGAAGAATGCATAAAGTTATACATAATGATAAACACACCTTGATACGACGTGCAAAATTGTCGATCTGGCATACTCCTCTCTTAGCTTTGTCCAGATTTTGGTCTATGATGGCTGTCTTCAGGTCAAGAATAGCTGGGGATTGTTTGATAGGCATTATCTTTAAGATAACTTCACTAATCAAAATCTGGAAAGTGAAAGTTCAATGAGTGTGCAGCACATTCAGGAGTATACCACCTACTGATGAGACAATCAACAAAGTGTCCCCACATATAACTGAACGACGAAAAAAACAGACTGTTGCATATTCATGACTGAAACATGGTGGATAAGTAAGACATAGACTTAAGTTCATTTGTACCAAATATGGTTTGATTGTAGAAGGGGTTGCGAATTTTATTAATGATTACATGTGTGCCATTTTTGGAAGAGTCACCCTATATCAACATCTTATATCAACACCCTATATCAACACATGTGAATTACACTATCTTCCATTTCCAGGTGTGCTTATTATAAAAAAAGACTGTTGGGAATTCATGACTGAACTTTAGTGGATAAGTCAGGCATAGACTTACGTTAATTTGTACCAATGGCATTTTGGTGCAGTCACCCTCTATCAACCTCCTATATCAACATGTTTGACTTACTCTCTCTTTCCTGTCCAGGTGTGCTTATTATAAAAATAACACTGTTGGGAATTTATGATTGAAATTTGGTGGACAAGTGAGGCATTGACTAATGTTTTTTTTTTTGTGGCGGGGTCACTCTATATTAGCTCTTCCATTTGTATTAATACATCTTTCTTTCTGCAGTTTCTTGCATTGTATTTTTCTTACTTCATTAACTCATATTTTAAATTTACGTCACAACAGCATTAACGCACCCACTGCTTATAACAGCTTGCAATTCCTTCTCTTCCTTCTGTTCTTTCATTCCAGATCATTTTTATCGCAGCAGCATGAAGTCTCGAGCGGCATCCCCATCTCTGACGGAAAATAACCACACAATGAACTCTCAAACCAAAGCTGCAAACAATCGGGCATTTTCATCGAGTCTTGGAGACGCCGATTCCATAACACGTCGTTTTTACAAATCACGAATGAACGGCCACAACGGTTGCCGAGACTGTGACAGTCTGCGAACCAGCAAAACGGAGAGTTCAATATCAGGTTCACAGGTCGGCACGTGGAGTCCCACCTCCAGTCAGCACAGGCTTCATACGGTGCCCGAGATGCTGACCAATTTACAAGACTGTACAAGACAGATTGCTCTTGACTCGGGTCAAAGGGTATCTTCCGACATTTCGATACAGGTCCCGGTAGCCAAGTATGTCGTAAAGATTGTCGACTCTCACTATTTACCTCAAGAAACCTGTACATGAGAAGCTGTTTGTTTCGAAAGATACGAGTTTGGATTAATTGCTTTTAAAAGGACTTCACCATTAATAAAAAAGAAAAACAAGGACCAGCAAATCAAAAGTTATAAAATTATCGATTAAATATATCTTTTAAATAATTTTTAAAATAATATTTGTCTTTAATTATTCTGAGTTACAAAAGAAATTGAGGCAAGCATAAAAATAAACTTTCGAACCTAATTGTGGTATTTCTGATTTCATATAGGGTATTCATTTTTACTCATTATTTTTAATTTATGTTACGTGCATATATACATGTATGTTAGTGTAGGTCGCTTTTGTGACTGCAGAAAACGCTGTGTTGTTAGAGTTGCAAATTAACATAAAGAATTACTGAACAAAATATTTTTTATTCAAAACTGTTGTGAAGTGGTTTGTGATTGGTAAAACACAAATATTAAGAAATAAATGGATGAAAACGATTCTATGGAGATTAACGACATAAAATAATGTATTAACAATTTTACAACTGGAAGAATTACTATGAAATGAGGAGCATTTTGGTAGTGTCCTCCAGTGACTTTTCCTGTTTTGTTGTCGTCTGCTCAATGCAATGGCAGATAACCTCAGACAGATGAATCATGATTTATGTTTTTTGTCAAGGGAGATAACTTTAGGGTTAAAGAGTTATTTCCCTTTAAACATTATTTCCTAGATGGACTTTGTTATCCATCTAACAAAAAACTTGCCATTTTTATTGAGGAAATAAAGTTAAAGATTAAACTAATTCTATCATTATTCCGATGTCATAAAAAAGACATGAGCTTGGATGTGATTCGCACAATGTTTCGGCAGATGTAATCTCCAACCTAGTTCACATGCGTCTTGTCAAACTTGGGAATCTGTATGGAATTTTGCACTGAAACCTTCATTTAATCCATTGTGGCAGATTGTTATCCATGAACATGTGTTTTGTCATAACTCCAGCTCATCAGCATGGCTGAGTATAGCAGGATTCAAATATATATATAATGCAGTCAGTCATTTCAAAACACCGAGGATGCCTTAAGAAATATTGTATTAAAAACTACATGTGCACATGCTTGCCTCAGTTGTCCGGTAGTGTTTTTACTCACAATTTATGTTTTTTTAATTATGCCGTTTTTTCTTTGTTTCAAACCAAGGGAAGTTATTCTGTATTGACGAAGACAGAGTTATGTCCTTTTTTAGATGACGTCTGTGTGAAAATAATTCCGGCCCAGCCAAAGTATTTTCTGTAACAAATTAAATCGAATTTTATTTTAATTATTTACATACTGCAACGATTCATCAAAAGAATTGATGGACCAGAATCAAATATCTATTTTGAAGAAAAAAAGCTATCGATGACAAAAAAAATCGAGAAAGAGACTGACTTTACTTCATATATTAGATCTGTTAGCATTCATAAAAGAAGCAATCTTTAAGAACATATAAAGGTGTTGCGAAAATATGAGGTCCTATGAGGAGTATCTGTACTGTCTCGGGAAGCCTAGCTCCCAGTGATTACCTCCTCCTTTCAGAGAGGGGAGGTGAACGTTATATTTCTTTCACCACTGCCTTTCAGAGAGGGTATGCGTTTATTGCCTGTCATCTGAGGGCCCTTCATCTGTGAGGAAATGTTCACGAGACTGATCAGGCTATGTTTGTAGCTGTGTAGTGTTACAGTCGACCAATTCTTGCCTCCAGCATATTATCTGCTGAAGTATTGTTACGTTGATGATACGTAGCAGTATGTGCATTTAAGCTGTCTCATTATCTTTTTTTTTCTGTAGCCGTCTTCTTTTTCCTTGTAGCTGTAATAATTGAAGCAATAAAAACACAACAACTCCATTTTTTGCTCTGGGCTGCATATTATTTTCTTGTTGACTTTTTTAGTTTCTTACAGCAAGTTTATCTAGATGATTGCATCTTTCTGGCGATCCCCCGTAGGAATGATGGAAGAGACGTTAAATACGTTCGTTCACTTCGACTTTCAACATGCAGGAAACAGGATTTATTTGGCTTCTTTGCCGTGTCAACTTCTCACCATGATGCAACTTTCTGTACTTAACCTCTAACTTAAGTCAATTAATTAGTCAGGGAAGCCGTGCACTGACAAGTTCGCACTGGAGGATGAATGCGCATAATGTGGCGACAGCTACTTCATGTTGGCCGGAGTTGTCGGTGGGTCCACTGTGCAACAGCTGATACGACCTATCGAGTCATGGAACCTTGATCGCAAACGAGTCTTTGCCAGATATACATACTTCCAACAGGCAAGCGATATCACATCCGTACTGATGGAGGGTACGCATGGTTAGGACCTGAGTCGCCGGGTTGAGAAATGTTCGTACATTCCAGCATGCCACTGTGGTTGTTTAACATGCTTGTAATAGGTCAGCTCGTAGATTTGTGACCTGTGCTGCTGGCTGTAGTACAAGACCATCGGTTCTCGCTGACGATGTAGCATGAGTCAGAATATTTATGAGATTCAGATTTCTAAGGGTTTTGTGGGAATTGGTATTCATGAGCGGTCCCTGGGCGCAATTGAGTGTCTACAGGACGACGTTATCCATACAGTCTTCATGCCGTTGATTGTCGCCAGATGCAGTGGAATTCTGACCAAAGAAGCCGCCGATTGTTGGACAGGCACTTCTTGGATTTGGTTGGGTTTTTGAGCAGGCGATTGCTTTAAACGGCAAACATTCGTTTTCACACCTCCTATTCAGTCATTAAATATTAGTGATAGCCAGTGTTGTGACGTGGGTGCATAGGTTAGAATTTGTCTGTCCAAGGCTATATGAGACACTTGCCATATGGAACGATTTTATAGGACAGTGGGTTCTCAATTCTACATGCCAAGCTCCGGCGGTGACACACTATTTAACACCAAGCAGTGACAGACCATTTAACACAAGTTTTCTTTTTCCAACCTGATCAACAAAATACCCTTCGAATTATGATGACCACCATCGCTGGACAAGAATCGGTTGAAGCATGGCATCCAAGTAATTGGCGAGCAGCTCCAATCCAACACTTGGCAAAAGCATCCAGAACTGCCGAATATTGCAAAAGGTTTTGACTCCCCTCTTATATTACTGATTCTTTGTTCTTTCTTTTCTTGATTATAAACTTTTTCTGATTCCCATTATTGAATTTTGATAAGAATTTATGACGCCTCCTAAATGTTGTCACCCTAGGCAACCACCTAATTTGTGCAATGTGTAATGCTGACCTCGGTTATTCTTGAATGTTGATAGTTATAAAATACATAATCTTTGACTGAGACATTCTGATCAACATCATAACAATCAAAAAATAAAACTGAGAAAAAAATGAGAAAAATAACAAAAACATTCATAATCGTTAAAATCAAATATGTTAGATTAAACATTGCTATAAATCAAATATTCGCCATAATGAGATTTTTCCACATAAGAGCTATTAATCCAGCAAAAGAAAAAAAGAAAAACGAAAAAAAAATCTAATATTGAATTAGCTTGAGCGATGTTGTCAATTTCCATCTTTACATAGCTTTTTTCCCGCTTTATACAAATAAAAGATATTCATGAAATTTCGTAGAAAAAATACGCTACTTATTATTTTGATGAGAGAGTAAGTAACTATGACGTATATATTTATGTATTTGTAATATTAAAAACAAAGCCGTTACAATGCCAATATTTCTTTATTTTAATCTGAAATTTTGGGGCGATAGACGCCTTCATTCTTGATACCACTTAAAAAAAAAACCTATTGCAGATTTATGACAACAATAAAAAAAAAAGAGGACTTACAAAAATTTGAAACATTTTTTTTGATGAAGGCGTCTCTTGCCGAAAAATTGAAGATCATAATTAATGATTTTAGCGATTGTCCGAGAAAGGTAGGGAGTAAGGGTTTATGTAATTGGAAGAGCAGCCATTATTAGAAACAGCTGACTCCCAACTTTCTACCACCTCATTAAGACACATAAAACCAAATCAACTACACAGACCGGGCCTATAGTATCCAGTCGTGAAGGACCCCCTATATAAAATCTCATGTCTCCTTTTCCAATTACTTAAAGCCTTACTTCCTACCTTTCCCGGACACGTCAACAGTTCAGATGAGGTCATCCACCGTCTACACATGCTACAACCGCAACAACTAAGACAAAACCCAATACGCCTTCAGCGTCAATGTTGTCGCTCTTTACAGCTCAGTACCCACACATGCAGCGATTGATTTAATTAACGACTTATGCTGATGCAGTCTCACATCCAGTGACATTCAACAAATAATAGTTGAAAATACCTAATTCACTTTCAAACAACATACATACAAACAGATCACAGGAATACCAATAGGATCCAGCTACTCGTAATTACTCGCCATCTCATACATGGATGGATTAGAGTGGCAAACCTTTAACACCTGCTACCATGCCATATTCCTAACTAGATATGCTGACGAGGTTTGGGTCCTGACGTCGTCACACAAGAAGCTGGTAATATCTTCACAGTATTTTCTAACGCAGACCCATGTATACGGTTCACTATTAAGCACCCCTATGTCTCTGGATCCCTATCAGCCTTAGAGTTTCACTTTAATATTTCTGAGGAGGGAGCCCTAATAACAAAATTCTACAGAAAGCCGCCAGCAGATACATCTTTGTATGTCATAAGTCCGTCTTCCCTCTCTAATAAGATATACAGTGAATGAAATAGCCTGCATTCAGGAGAAGTGCAGTGTAAAAGCAGACAAACCCGCCTGCATTTAGCAATTCCATCAGTTGCTGGTTTTGTATGATTACCCCAACACTACCACCAGGCACCTTAAGAACCCTAAAAAACAGATTAGAAGCTTTTCATCCAGCACCTGCTTCTTAAAACTGCCCCACCTCAGTGATAAAATCACGACAGCAGTTTGAAAGGCCATTAGAAGGGAGGGTCTCAGTATACTACTTGCTCATTCAGAACCATCACTAAGACAGAAACTAGCCACACAGAAACACCATGACAAACACAATGACAGACCAACACCGTACACCCTGGCTGACTACGTACATTTGGCACCGCAAATATACTGTTTACAGATTAGAATGCACCACTTGCAACAAATCTTATGTGGGTAGTACCATGAGACCCCTACACATTAGGATTAAGGAATATACACAAAGACAAGCATTATCATTTTAAGAAACTAACCACTTAAAACAACACTAACAGATTAATCAAAGTTAGTATATTGGCCACGGAGAAGAACATTGGAAATAAAAGAAGGTTTATTTATTTCTAGTTTATGCTCTGAACTTAATAGTGGACTGGGACTTGGTTCATTATGCTTACCAATTTAAAATTAAATAATTAATTTTAACATCGTTAACAGGTCGAATTTTGAATTTTAACATTGAAATAAATATAATAATATAATAACAATTATTAAAACGATGAATTGTAAAGAAATTTTATCTTTAAACTAAGGTATTTCTATAAGTTTATTTAAATGTTTAGTTTGCGCTCAGGGGACAAAACGACAAGGATTTTGTTAGATATTTTTAATGACATTCTAAGTCATTAATTAGTTTCTGAATAACTATTTTTGACACTATTTTTTTCGATTATTAATCTAATTTATTTATGAAAAAGAATGCTTGATTCAAATATAAAATAAACTCATGAAAAACTATAAAGACTATAAAGACGTTTAAAAAATTATTCAAACAAAAAAGATTTGAACAAATGTAAACGTGTTTGTATTTTTTCGTTAGTTTTGCAAGCAATTAAAAAAAATTTACATTAGACTTGAAGACAACCATTTTGTAATCGGTTGATAAGCAGCCTCATAATTACAATTACGAGGCTGCTTATCAAAGTGTTGGTTGTTTTGCCACAAACAAATGTATTATCAAAAGGCTAAAAACGATCTTTAATTTTCAATTGTTAAAATATTATGACTTTTCTTATAAAATATTTTTTTATTATTTGAATATTTATGCATGAAGTACTTAGTTATAGCAAATTGTTGTGGTAGTTTTGCCTAAAACTTATGAGATAAGTTTTTTTTATATTTTAGAACATTACCTTATTCAATTGAATGCACATTAAAGAATTTTGGATTATGGTGGGTTATAAGTTAGACCTAGTATACTTTAAGACATGATTTGAAGAAAAAAAGAAATTAAGAAAAAGTTTTCCATTTGATCTAACCAAAGACATCAGAAGACGACATAGAGTCAATTCCAGAAGAAGATCTTGTAGTAGTTGCATGGCAGATCTATTTTGTGTACGTGCAATATCTTGCATTATTGGTCCCTCGATTTATAAAATCAGGGGACTTATGTTTTGAGGCATGTCCGTCCGTCCGTCCGTCCGTCCGGATTTTTCTCCGCAACCATCCATTGAATTTCTCTGAAATTTTGCATGAAGTTGTAACTTTAGTCAGGCTAGAAAGTGACATTCTCCGATTTTTGACAAAAAATCTGGTTAGCTCCCCAGGGGGTCAAAGGCCCCGAAATGGCAAAAAATGACATTTTTTTGCCCCGTAACTTTTCATCCATCCATTCAATTTCTCTGAAACTTGGCCAAAATGGGGAGGCAATTGTTCCTAATAGAAAATAAGTATCGCTGACCTTGGAAAAAATCTGGTTCGCGCCCCCAGGGGGTCAAAAGCCCCCAAAATGGCAAAAAAATCGCCCTTTTCTCCCATAACGTTTGATTCATCCATTCAATTTTTCTGAAACTTGGCCAAAATGTAGAGGCAATTGTTCTGGATATAAAATGAGCATCCTTGACCTCAGAAAAATTCTGGTTCGCGCCCCCAGGGGGTCAAAGGAGGGGTCAAAAATGCCTCAAATTGCCCAAATTTATTGCATTTTATACTCGCCACATCGAGTCACATACAGAGGGGGACCACGCACATGCGGATTGTTATATTTCTGAATTTTTGAGATGAGGATTGATAATTTGTATAATTGTGGTTATTTGGACTACATTTCTTATCTTGAGTGTTATTATCACAACGTTTCGGTCGCTGTAACCTCCGGCCTTCTTCAGCTGTATCTCTTCAAACTCAGGAATATTTCTGTCAAACTCGGGAATCTGGACGGAATTTCGAACGGAAGTCTTTATTTAATCCACAGGGGTATCATGCTCTTGTTCTGTCAGCCATGACTGGGAGAAGTTTTCAGTAATTAGCAATTCTTTGTATCGCCCGCACCAAGGATTGAACCTTTAAATGACTATCACTTAGAACTGAATTTAACTTTGTACTATATCCACTGCGCCACGGGTCTGTTATATTGAGTTGTGGTTATGCTTAACACATGCTCAGTGATGTCTGGACTGATATAACTGTGTAGGCCCGAGGACACCTCTGCGCAAACGCAGCAATTCAGTTCCCACTCCGAAATTAAGCACGAAAGATGATTCAGTTCCCGAGTAGATTTCGTCACGTCACAGGCAAGATGGAACTCCAGGATACTACATTCTGTTACCGACAAAAGCCAGCCTACCTAACAACTCTCTTTTTTTTAGAGAAGATGTTGGTGTTTTCCTTGGAAGATAGTGGCCGTTTCTTATTAAATATTCAATTCCAGTCAGATATTTCCAGACACGGTTAACTCTAACAAGTGACTGTCTTTATCTTGACGTTCTTCGAACCAATTATCTCATCACTAAAATCTCAACGTCTCGTTCTCATTCCTTGAAATAAAAATTATATGTGTGCCAGATGATCAAGAAAACTGCATTTATTTATTCAACAAACCGTAAAAGTTATCAAACTTCAAGTTGAATTCCCTTCAAGACAAAATAGTTGTTATTGCAGCTCCTATTACCGGAGCACGGAGCTCCTACTTCAAGTAAAAGATTTTTCCTATCATGCAAAAACTTAAATGCTTTTCTATTGTCACATATATTTAAAAAAAAGAAAAAAAAACAGCAAAAAAACAACTTTTGATAAAAATGATTTTAAGAATTTTTGTTTATTTTTTGTGAATCAAGCAACCCTACAAATTTTGCGTAGATCTAAATTACACTCAGAAAAAAAATTAAATCCAATATTGTTATTTTCCCCAAAAGATTGAATTTTTGATGTCAAAGAAAGTAAATCTTTGATGTCATCACGGAATTAAAGTTCGCTCTGTGGTTTAATTTTTAGAGTAGTACTATAATTTGTTCGCTTTTCTAGGCACTAAACGAGTGTAAGACACAAAAAAAACAATAAGAGTGTCGGTGTTAGGAGTTATCCACCCCTGTTTATGATACTTCCACTAGGAGATCACTCTTTATAACGGAACCAATGTATTCATTTTATTTAATCGATAAAAATCAGAAAAATATCCAAAGAGCCACTGGATTAGAACAAAAATTTAAATTGCCTCAGTCTCAAAGGATTTCTCCTTCACTGACTGAGGACAGAAAAGATTAAATGTAGACTCAGAACAGATACTGCACTTTGCCCATAGCCAAAAGGCAAAAAAAAAAACGCTTCTAAATTAGTTCACTATTTTACAAACATCCGGCTAAATTTGAGTCATTCAACAGAAGTTTAAAGTGACCGTTTTTAGCAGTCAAAATGAATTTATTACTACCTTAATGTGGATTGTTGAATTTGCCATACAAACCACTAAAGGATAAAGGTTAATAATATGGCCAGATTGACAGTTAAATGATGGTGAAGACTACAGAGTTGAACATCTCTAGATACAACCCATTTAAAACAATAGAAAACAGCAATTCTTCCTCCTTTGTCAGAGAAATCATTCATGGAATGTGAAGACTTAAGGACAAAACAGAAGAGAAGTGAGTTACAAGTCTACCAAAAGTTAACCCAAGATCCACTTTCTACTCTCTATCAGTATGGAGGGTTGTTGGCTCTCATAGAGCTTAACTTGTACACTTCTTGTTTTTAGTGTTGCTGAGTGTCCACATATCCATCTCATCGGACGTGACAAGGCTTGCATAATGGAATGCCAGTTTAGTTGTTGACAGGTCGAACATTCAACAGCTAGTACTAGTTAACCTATAACTAGTATCAGGTAAGAAAGCAGACCAGACCTAACTAAAGAAAATAGTGCAGACCTGACTAAAGAAAATAGTGCAGACCTGACTAAAGAAAATAGTGCAGACCTGACTAAAGAAAATAGTGCAGACCTGACTAAAGAAAATAGTGCAGACCTAACTAAAGAAAATAGTGCAGACCTAACTAAAGAAAATAGTGCAGACCTGACTAAAGAAAGCAAACGAGAACTGACTAAAGAAAGTGAACCAGACCTGACTAAAGAAAGCAGATCAGATCTGAATAAAGAAAGCGGACCAGACCTAATTAAATAAAGCGAATCAGACTTGACTAAATAAAGTGGATCAGACCTGACTAAAGAAAGCAGACAGACCTGACTAAAGAAAGCAGACCAAACCTGACTAAAGACAGTGAACCAGACCTCACTAAAGACAGTGAACCAGACCTCACTAAAGAAAGCAGATCAGACCTGAATAAAGAAAGCGAACCAGACCTGACTACAGAAAGCAGACCAGACCTGACTGAAGAAAGCGGATAAGACTTGACTAAAGAAAGCAAATCAGCCTTGACTAAAGAAAGCAGACCAGACCTAACTAAAAAAAGCAGACCAGACATGACTAAAGAAAGCGGATCAGACCTGACTAAAGAAAGCAGACCAGACCTGACTAAAGAAAGCAGACCAGACCTGACTAAAGAAAGCGGATCAAACCTGACTAAAGAAAGCAGACCAGACCTGACTAAAGAAAGCAGACCAGACCTGACTAAAGAAAGTGGATCAGACCTGACTAAAGAAAGCAGACCAGACCTGACTAAAGAAAGCAGACCAGACCTGACTAAAGAAAGCAGACCAGACCTGACTAAAGAAAGCGGATCAGACCTGACTAAAGAAAGCAGACCAGACCTGACTAAAGAAAGCAGACCAGACCTGACTAAAGAAAGCGGATCAGACCTGACTAAAGAAAGCAGACCAGACCTGACTAAAGAAAGCAGACCAGACCTGACTAAAGAAAGCGGATCAGACCTGACTAAAGAAAGCAGACCAGACCTGACTAAAGAAAGCAGACCAGACCTGACTAAAGAAAGCAGACCAGACCTGATTACTATACTGCTCTGTACATTGAGCTCTCCACTCGGATGTATCTTTTAAGGTTTTAAGGAACTCTCTTGGGGATATTCGAATTACAACCCACTTATATTCAAGTGATTATTAATATATATATATATATATGTATATATATATATATATATATACTAGATGTCCCCGTGACTCGTTGGGTAAACACCAAATACCACCATTTATTCTACTTTGATTTCATTCAAAAATTCTGTAACATATCTGTTAAGACATTCTTTTTGCATAACTAAAAATAATAACTTGTGTAACTAAACATAATAAGTCAGTTTATGTAGATATTATCTTTTTTTATGTTATTATTATTTATTATTCGTATATAGAAGTAAAGAGACTTATTATTTTGCCATCTAATTTACACAAGTGCTTGTCGTGTTATAGACACACGTATGTAAATTAGATGATGACACTCAAAAAGGAGTCACTCTTTCTCTAAATGCTACCAAAGATATTAAATAATATAAGATAGCGGGTGAATCAACATATAGTGAGAGGTGGCGAGAGAAATATATAGGTAGCTAAAAGAGAAATGGTTGAATTGTTCAGTTAATTATAAATTACAATTCATTAAAACAATTAAAACAGATTTCGTTTCAAACATGTAGCAGTTACCTCCTCCTTTCAAAACATAACTGCACCGGTTGGCTGTTAGGTGTCGCTTTTTCACCGACAGATGGCGCTGAAAAGCCACACCAGAGTTATCTGCCCTTCTGATTATAAAAACCGGTGTAAACGGAAAATCACTATCTTGTCTTTTCAATTTGCCTCGCAGAACGACGCTGACACTAGCTCTCCGTCTCACTCTCTTTTCTCTTCAACTGGCCTCGGCAAAACAACAACCAACACACGTTTCTTCCGTCAACACGTGTTTCAACAACAGTAAGAGTTCTCAACTCATTTTCTTTGTGTACGGCTTTCAAGGACTTTTCCCATGCCGGACTCACTTCTACACATACGCATTTCAAGAACTGTTTCTTATCGACACACATACACACACCACACACCTCATCATTCCACATGACACACGTTCAATAAACCTTATTTGAACTACCCCCTTTTGTTTGTTAATTATTACTCTGTCTTTGCATGCAACATTGCTTGATTTAACGAACACGCTTATAATCGGGAACACGACCCGATTCCAACAAACATAACTCAATCCCTAAACGAAGGTATATTTTAACGTGTATTTTGTGCTTTTTAAAATTTTATTCATCCCAAACAATGCATATTGCCACTGAGACGTAATTAGGGGCCAGATTTATAGGTGAGATCCTAAATGGGGAGTTGTGAAGCAATATATTTATTCACATTTCATTTAAATTTCTGCATGTTAGTTTAGTCGGGGAAACAAGAAGCAGGGAGGAAATTCCAAAGGCAAGCGATCCGATGAAAGAAGCTATCAAATTAGAAAGTGTTCCAGCATCTAGAGACCTCTGTAGTAAAGGGATTGGATTTTACTGGTAGTTGGGCTGGTCGGGGGTATTTACATTAAGGGGGCGCAAGTTCAGGAATTTCGTTGGAGCACATTCCATGAAAGTACTTGTAAAACGAGAACATGGATGCAGCATTGTGGTGATGGGACAGGGGCTGGATCTTGGTAGACAGTGCCGGATGTATTAGGTTAGAGATTCTTTTGGCAAGTTGTGACTCTATAGAGATATAGGATACTGGCAGGTGTGAGAAATTTTTTACACCAGCAGAGAGAGGCCACTTTCTTTGCAGCAGACTTGGCAATATCTTCTATGCATTTATTCCAATTCATGTTGTCTGTGAATGTTAGGCCGAAGAGTTTGAACATCGGACTCTCGGGAAGGATGCTATCGGCAATGACAATCAGTGGTTAGAAAGGTTTCTCATAATTGTTAAAGGAAAAGAGCTGCATCTTGGTGGTATTGAATGTGACCATCCATTTTTGATTGCATTTTACTACAGACTAGCGATCATTTACTTTTACTAAGGATTCAGTAATTGCTTTGAATATGTGTGTGCACACCCGCATCAATGTGATGTTGTTTTTGTTGTGTTTTTTTTAATGGAAATAGCTCCAGACAAAGCATGAAGCCACTTGATGTAAGGAGCTAAAAAATATACTACTTCAAGGTCAAAAACTAACAAACGATAACTGTTAGATGGATAGATTCCGACCCAGAAAACAGCAATTCTTCCTCCTTTTTCAGAAACATCGCTCATAGAATGTGAGAACTAAAGAACAAAATAAGGGAAGCAAGAGTTACGAGGCTGCCGAAAGTAAACAGAAAGTTTAATTTCTACGGCCATTGAGGCCAACATGGATCTTTCTTTTAGCTAAGAAAAATCGGATTATATTAAATATACATCCAGTAATACCATATGAATTAATTTTCCTGAAACGGCCTTCATGCCAGACCTTGTCAAAGGTCTTGAAAATATCAAGTGCTACCGCCCTAGGTTCACCTGCCATATCCAGTGTATGATATATGCGTTCAGAGATGACTATTAGTATATCCGCAGTAAAACAGGATTGTCCAAATCCATACTGTTGGTCAGGCGATGGACTATTGCTAGATTGATGAATGCTTCAAAAGTTTTAGCAAAGACGGGAGACTTTCACCAGAGTTCTTGAAAACTGGTACCACACAGGCAATTTTCCGGCTATAAGAGAACCAAGATTCAGCAAGGTATTTGTTATAGAGTTTGAAGTGGACAGGGGCCAGATCAGCAGAGCCTCTCTTTAATACTATAGCAGGGATCAGATCTGGTCCACATTCTTTGGAGGTGTCAAGGTTTTTTTTTTATTATATCAAGGACATGGAAAGGGGTGATGCTCAGATCATCTATAGTAGGTTTCGTCCATAGTAAGAAATTACAGAGAGGGTGGAGTCCGAGGTGGAGTTTAAGGCGAACCACTGGTCAGTCCATGCTTTTCCATTGCCATGCAAACAATATCATGATAATTTAATAGTAGAAAAATTGTGGATTGCTCTTTGTTCACTACACTATTATAGATTTTCCAGAAATCACGAGTTCCTAATCTCTGTGACTTAATGCGTTTTTTGGTCAAATAGTATACGCTTACAGTAGTTTCCTCATGCTATAAATGTTTTGTCTATTTGGAGGTGACTTATAGCGTGTTGAAACCCGAACTGCTTGTTGCTTATGCACTATAGCAGCTGCACGGGTCGAAGTGAACCACTGGGCAGAGTGCCTGCTTTGACCCATTAAGTTACCTCCTTTGCGCTCTGTTCAACGTGTGTCTTTGTTGAGATCTCTGAGGGATTCCCAATCAGCACGTTCGTAATATCTCGTTGTTTGCGGGCAGAAGTTTATGGTAATATCAACAATCATTACAAGGTTATGGGTATCTGTCACACAAGCTTCAGGCTGTGTGGTCAAAAATAGGTCAGGAGGTGAGGCTTGCTGTTCCTCACGATATTGGAGGCGGGTCGGGAAAGAGACGATTTGTGAAAGGGAATGCTATTTCACCTGATCCCAAATTGCTATTAAACTATATATCGATTGTCATGGATAATAGGACCGTTCTCTAAGAGTCCAACGTTCGAACTCATTGGACTGACATTCTCAGGCAACATGAGCTGGAATAAGTACACAGAAGATGTTGCCAAGTCTGCTGCAAAGAAGGTAGGCTCCCTCTACCGGGCTAGAAAACTTCTTACATCTGCCAGTATCCTATATCTATAAAACCGCCATTCGCCTCTGCATGTAGTAGTGTTGTCACATCTGAGCTGGTTCACCAAACACTAACCTCTCACTCTTGGGCAGTGTACAAAAAAGAATTTCTAACATATCTTTGTCACTGTCTGCCAAGCTCCAACCCCTGTCGCATCACCACAGAGTTGCATCCCTGCGTCTGTTATACAAATACTTCCATGGAATGTGCACCGATGAACCCACTGCACTTGTATAACCCCAA
Organism: Sepiola atlantica; assembly: GCA_963556195.1. Classification (NCBI taxonomy): domain Eukaryota; kingdom Metazoa; phylum Mollusca; class Cephalopoda; order Sepiida; family Sepiolidae; genus Sepiola; species Sepiola atlantica. Next base: position 48,922,180 of record OY744525.1, on the reverse strand, counting down.
TGTAAATACTCTTGACAAACTTGACTAGCAGCAAAATCCCACCCCTTTATTATAGATATCCTTAGATATACTCTGATAGCTTCTTTCCTTGAACCGCTTGTTTTTCTCCCCCTGCTCCCTGTTTTACAAACATGCAGAATGTTTAATGTTATGTGAACAAACATCTTGCTGCCCAGATCCTCACCAAAGCTGCCCCATACCTCCCTCCAAAAAAATCTGACTCCTATCACAGTAGTTCCTTACGCTTCAGTAACAATATGCCTTGTTTGGTATGAATAAAAGTTTTAAAAAAATAAATAAATACAAAATAAGCTTTAGGGTAACAAGCGTTTATTAAGTCATATAAAAATAGATATATGAGTGCTACAAAACCAGTCAAGTAATGGAGATAATTTATTTCCTTTTTTTTTATTGAAGAGACACGTGATTGTTTTAGTTTTATTTTCTTTCAGTGGATGAACATGTTACTACTAAAGTCAGGTATGATTGCAACCAATGTTTTCAACTCTTATGATATTACCCGACCACCCCCTTCACAGCTAGTTATTTACATCAGATAAATGTAGCGCCTTCTTATTAATAATATCTTATATCCAAACACGGTCTAATTAATCCCCTCTGATAATTAAAATTAATTATGGCATAATTAGGAATTAATTCACGAACATTGGATATAATACAGTGTGTTCACTTTCCATGTATAGCAAGGTCTTGTGTTTTGCATCCATCGTTCTCTTACTATGATTTAGGAATAGCCTATTTATATCTGGTATTAAGAAACACAGATTCTCACCAATAAACAAGATCATAACACTAATAACGTTTCGTTAATATGATAATAGACATAACATTAAACAAAGCCATAACACTAATAACGTTTTGTTACTATGATAATAGTCATAATATTAAACAAGGTCATAGCACTAATAACGTTTTATTATGATAATAGACATAACATTAAACAAGGTCATAGAATAATAACGTTTTGTTACTATGATAATAGACATAATATTAAACAATGGTCATAGCACTAATAACGTTTTATTATGATAATAGACATAACATTAAACAAGGCCATAGAAATAAAAACGTTTTGTTACTATGATAAAAACCATAAAAGTGTAGTAGGTATAGAAAATGCACAGAGTCGCAGAAATTAGGAACTTGCGATTTCTGAAAAATCTATAATAGTGTGGTGAATAAGGGGCAATCAACAATTCCCCTGCTATCCAACCACAATTATGGGGCCTGCAAGGCAACTGATAAAGATGAACTACTTGTCCAGCGGTTTGCCTTGAAATCCACCTTGGACTCCACAAACCATTCTCTCCCAAACTTCCCTACTATGGACAAAAACCACACTTGATGATCTGATCATTACTCCTCCCCAAGTCCGTGATATCATAAAAAACCTTGACACCTCAAAAGCATGTGGGACTTATCTTATTCCCGCTCTAGTCTTAATGAAATGCTCTGCTGAGCTGGCCCCTGTCCTCTCCAAACTCTACAACAAATGCCTTGCCGAATCTAGCTTCCCTGACAGCTGGGAAATTGCCCATGTAGTACCAGGTTCAAGAATACTGGTTAAAGAACTGACCCACAAAATTATTGCCGCATAAGTCTCCTCCCACTCTTCACTAAAATCTTTGAATCATTAATCAATCCAGCGATAGTCCACCACCTCGTTAATGCTAAACTTCTTTCTGACCAACAGTACAGATTTAGGGAATCCCGTTCTACTGTGGATATCCTACCGATCATCTCAGAACGCATATACTATACACTGGACAGAGCTGGTGAAGCTAAGGTGGTAGCGCTTAATATATAAAAAGCTTTTGATAAGGTCTTCTCATAAAAATTAATCTGTCCTGTATTACTGGACGAATATTTGATATAATAAGATCTTTCTTATCCCCCCTCCCCCCGGGTTGTCCTTGATGGCTATACATCTGAACAATTACATTAATGATGTTAATGCGGGTGTTACCTAGGGATCAATTATTTGACCATTATTATTCCTGATTCCCTTATGCAATTGTGTCCAAGGTGGGTATATTTGCTGATGATACCATGCCTTATTCTCGACATCTGGTAAAAACGCACATATACAAGGCAATGGCCGAATCCTTAGTAAACGACCTCATGTCTGTAGTAGAATGGGGACATAAATGGATGGTAACATTTAATGATTCTCGACAAAGCTCCTTCCCATTAACAATAATAAGAAACCTTTTCAATCACTGATTGTCATGGCTAATAGCACCATACATGACAGTCCATCATTCAAACTGCTCGGCCTAACCTTCACAGATAACATAAATTGGAACAAATACATGGAAAAAATTGCCAAGGCTGCTGCAAGGAAGGTGGGCTTCCTCTATCAAGCTATAAAACTTCTCACACCTGCCAGTATCCTATATACTATACAAAGCCACCATTCGCCCATGCATGGAATATTGTTGTCACATCTGGGCTGGTGCACCAACCACTAGCCTCTCCCTTTTAGACAGGGTCCAAAAAAGATCTTCTAATCTAATAGATCCCACGTAATCTACCAAGCTCCTGCTCCGGCCCCTGTCCCATCGCTGCAATGTTGCATCAGTGTGCTTGTTTTATAAGTAATTTAATGGAATGTGCTCCGATGAACTTGTTGCACTAGTGCTCCTTCGACACAAATAACCTCGACCAACCCATCAGTGAGCAAAATCTCACCTCTTCACTATAGATGTTCTCAGATGCCGGAAGGCTTTCTACTCTAATAGCTTATTTCCTCGAATTGTTAACCTTTGGAATTCCCTCCGTATCCCCTATTTCCCTGACTTTACCAACATGCAGACGTTTAAATGTAATGTGAACTACCTTGTTGCACAACTTCTCACTTAGGATTCCCCTGTAGGTATGGCCCTCTAATTCACAGTAACCTCTTACATCTCAGTAGCAATTGCCTTATTTGGAGTTAATGAAAGTAAAACAAAAAACATTAAACAAGGTCATAACACTAATAACGTTTTCTTACTATGATAATAGACATAACAATAAATAAGGTCATAACACTAATAACGTTTTGTTACTATGATAATAGACATAACATTAAACAAGGTAAAAGGTAAAGGTCGCATAGCCTGGACGTGCACGAGTGTCGTTGCCAACATCGCACACTGCCCATGGCCGTAGCAGCGGTGATTTGTTAAGAATCACCGTGTCTAGGGCACAGCATATGGAAGGCGGAGCCCATCCCTCTCCTTCCGCTGCCTTGAACCTTCCCTGTGTTTTAGTCAGGTACCCATTTACTGCTGGGTGGACAAAGGGAGTTTTCAGACCCGAAAATTCGCATGCCGTGAGTGGGATCGAACCCGGGTCGTCCAGCTATAACCACTCGTCCACAGGCCCTCCCTAAACAAGGTCATAACACTAATACCGTTTTGTTACTATAATAATAGACATAACATTAAACAATGGCATACCACTAAGAAAGATATGCCCAGTCAAAAAAGTAGAACGAAAAATCTGATATAAGAAAATATTAAATTTAGTCCGATACTTAGTAATAGCAGTAGCCATTTATTTGGCTCCCCCACAACGTCGGTTTTTAATGTGGGGAAAATTCTAAATTGTCAACAAAATTTTAATAACCTCAGTCAAGAAGGACTTCTGCTTCACTAATCAAGGACAGAAAAGATGAAATGTAATATAAGAACCGATACTACACCTTGATCCTAGTCAAAAGGCCAAGGCGTAATAGTAGCATTTATTATTATTTTCTCGCTAAGAGTTTTCACACAAGTTATTATCTGTGATTTCTCACTGGCAATAACAAGTGGTGTTCCCTGGAGTCTGAGTGACAACAAGTTTCACCAGATTCACAGAATTCTTCACCTCTTTCGATAACCATTGCAAATCACTTTGCGGTATCTCAACAACTTTTACCATTTCTCGCTAGCAACAACCATTAGTCTTCCCTGGAATTTGAGTGTCAATAAGCTTCCCCAAGGTTCCAGTACTCACCGTACCCTCCCAGTGGAGGTCTTGTTGGTGCTCTCTCTCCTCTGACTTTTCATCCGCCTTCACCCTTCACAATAGTTTTTGTGCGATGCCAGCCGAGGCTGGTGTCATCACATGCATGCGTGCATATCTGAATTTGGGTGTTTGTTGGGGGGGGGGGTAGACAATTTATTGGATTTCGGGGCAGTTTTCACTTCCCTTGATCTCGTGTGAGGTTCTTTCGATATACTTTGTTCTTTTTCTATTTAAAATTATCTATAGCAGGTTAGTGTTCGTTGGTTATATTTGTTGGTTTCCGCATTCAAGTATTTTTCTCAGGATTTATGCGGTTTTCATCATTGCTGTTTGCTGCATAGTCTCAATCTTCCCTTTTATTCCAATTTCTCCTAGTGTTTCTTTTTCCAGTTTCTTTTGGATTATTGCTATTATTCATTCATTCATTCACTAGGAGTTCTTAAATGAATTATTATCATTGATTGCTCACTGGTAATAAAAAGCGGTGTTTCCTGGAGTCTGAATGGCAACAGGTCTCCCCAGATGCTACCACACGTGTGTGTTTTGGGGAGTACGTCAGATTATGGGATGTTTGTCAGTTTCAGTTCTCTCGGATTCGTGCAGTGTTTATTCTATATATGCCTTTTCGTTCTATTCCAACACTTGTGATTAGTCGGCGTCACCTGATTATGCCAGTTAGTTTCTGCACTCAAGAATATTCCCTTAATATTTCAGCTGCTCTCCTAGTCTTTTTTTCCAGATTTTTCAGAACTGTTCCTAGTGCTCCTACAATTATTGGTAATAAGAGTGATTTTCTTCATGTTCCATATTCGTTTCAACTTTTTGGCAAATTTCAAGTATTTGCTTTCACAGCAAGAACTTGTAGCAGTTGCATGAGGAACCTATTTTGTTTAATTGTACGTGCATTATCATGTGTTAGATTGACATGGTGGTTGGCTTCACCTGGACTTGTACCTGCCTAGGAGTTATGATGCAGTATGTGTCAACTATCCTGGCGCCAAAAATATGATCCAAACCAGTTCCCGTTTTGATCACCTCTAGATAGAATGTTATCCTGTTCTCTAAGATACAGGAATCATTTATCAACAAAAGCCTGCCTACCAAACAATTTACGTTGTGTTCCAGTGTTCCCTTGAATAAAAGTTAATACTTATTTAGTTGTGGATATGTGGTCTTATTTATAGAAGATGGTGACCCTTTTTCTTGTCCAATATTCTATTTCAGTCAGATGCGGCCAGATACAACTATCTCTACCAAGTTATGTTCTTCATCCTGATATTGTTTCTAACCAACCGCATAACCTATAAAAAAGATAAAAACTCGTCTTCCTACCACAACTGCAAATATGAAATTTCCATGAACAGAGTTTATTTGCAAGAACTTACCTTCTGTGGAACACGTTGACCCAAGATTGCTTCCAGGAGAACTACAACATGGTCATTTTCAAGTCCAATGTAAATAAACACTTGTCATTAACTGTCCTCATAAGAAATCAAATTTAATTCATTCCATTCATTATTTTCAATCCTCTCATAATATTATTCATAATTCAACTGACAATCTATCCATCTCAATAAACCTTATCCTTGGATGGCTTTTAGCCTTGATATGTGGTAACTCATTAGGCGTGTTCCTTTTCTTCCTGAGATTCTCATGGATGGCTCTGCTCTTGAGGAGAAATCGACTTTGAAACTTCTTAGTTTTTTTCTCGCATCAAATCTTTCTTGGAGTTCATACATTAGATCCATTGCTCTTTTTGCTTCTTGTAAAGTCGGTTTTCGCTATCGTTCCAAACACTTTCTAACACCTGAGGCTATTCTCTATCTCTACCAATCTACAATCAGACCATGTATGGAGTACTGTTGTCATATTTGGGCTGGTGAATCTCTGTCCCATTTGAGGGTTCTTGATAAGGTGCAGAAACGTATCTGTAATTTGATTGGCCCCCACCCTTTCTTCTTCTCTGCATCCTCTCTCTCACAGATGTTATGTTGCTAGTCTCAGTCTTTTCTATAAATACTATCATAGCATGTGTTCTTCAGAATTATGCTATCTATTCCCTGCTTCTTTTGTTCCAGCTCGTTTGACTTGTTGGTCTAGTGGTCTACATCAATTTGCTGTTTGATACCTTATTGTAATAAAGATTGCTATTCCAGTAGCTTATTTTCAAGAACTGCAGGCTTGTGGAACTCTCTTCCTGCTGACTGTAGCCTTGTTTTTGTTGAGGACTAAGGCCAATAGGCATCTCCTATCTTTGTGATAATCATATTTCACTTCTTGTTAGCTTCTTACATCAAGTGACGTCATGCCTTGTCTTGAGAGATTTTCAATTTTAAAAGAATAACAAAGAAAAAGAAGAAACAAATATCAAATAAATCATAACTGTCTTTGTGAAGGTAAGTATTCTTCTTGTGAGTTGGGGGGGGGGGGGTAATAATTAGGCGCCGGACGGACAGTTGACTTCCATAACCTTCAATAAATCATGATGAAAAACTGATAAGTTATGAATTAAAAATGTCTCCTTCCATAATGGATGATGTGTATGTATATCTTTTCCTTTTGTGTGCATATGTATGCGCACACTTCTGCATCAATTGCACGCACGTGTGTGCATGTAAACACGTTTGAGAACATAACCCTTGAGCTATGTGCGTGACGTCTCTACTAAGACTGGAAATAAAAAATGAAAATGAAAAACGTGAACAAAAAAATCAAGCGACTGCCTTTTAATTGTAGCGTTTTTTTATACTTGAAAAATTTAATTTAATCTTTTTACTTTTTTTCTTCTTCCATTTTTAAAAAAAATTCTTTACATTTTGATTTATTTGTTAATTTTACACGATTAAGATGATAATACTAATAATAAGAATGATGGCGCTACTAATAAATGGAGCTTTTGTTTATTTTGGCAGCCACCAGGGGGCAGCAGCAGGCAAATGCAATACACATTTTTACCCTTCAATTAAGAAGAGTGCCACCAATATGGCGAGCACAATCTCCCTGATTGAAATGCAATTGTGAAGATAATTCGAGGGGGAATTAAACAACGTAACCGGAGAACAGTGTTTCTTTTTTTTCTTTCTTTTCGGTTTTTGAACAAAGCTAAGAAAATCTGTAAGATGATCATGACAACAATGAAGAGAACATGGCTGACAGGTTTTTCAAAACTTTTCCTAAAATTAAAATTATACATCACTGCTGTTTTTTGTTCCTTTTGTAGATTCTTTTTACTTTTTCATTTATTTATTTATTTTTACTTTTATGTCTATTTTTATTATCATTATTATTATTATCATTATTATCATTATCATTATTATCATTATCATTATTATTATTATTATTATTATTATTATTATTATTATTATTATTATTATTTGTATTCACTACGAGTTCTCAGTACACATAATAATAATAATAATAATAATAATAATAATAATAATAATAATAATAATAATAATAATAATAGCCATGATGCTGCTCGACTACATACTCAGAAAATGTGATGTCAGATACAAGTTTACAGACACAGAACTAAGAGTAAACCACCTGATGTACATGGACGACCTGAAACTATTTGCAAAAAGCAAAAAGGAACTGGAAAGGCTGATAAATACGACCAGAATCTTCAGTCAGGACATCCAAATAGAATTTTAAATGGAAAAGTGTGCACTACTAGAAATGAAAAGAGGAAAACTAGAGATGACTGAGGGCATGCAACTCCCCAACCAAGAGGAGATGAGGGTGCTAGGCAGGCAGGAGAGCTACAAATATTTGGGAGTTCTAGAAGCAGATACCATCAAATCTACAGAAATGAAAGAGAAGATTGGAAAATAATATTTACGAATCCAGTAAAAGGAATAAACACCTGGGCAATATCGCTAATAAGATATTCTGAACCATTCATAGGCTGGACTAAAGAAGTCAGGCACCTTGACCAGAGGACTAAAAACATTGATGACCATACACAACGCACTACACCCAAAAGACGATACGGACAGACTCTACATAAAAAGAAACGAAGGGGGAAGAGGACTGGTAAGTATAGAAGAATTGTGGAAGACTCAAAAAAAGAACTGGGGAAATACATAACTCAGAATACAGAAAGCCTAATAACCACTGCAAGAGAAAGTCGGGAAGCACAGAAACCAGAAACAAAAAGACAAGAAAAGACAAGTGGGAAGAAAAACAACTATATGGAACTTCATAAAACTGACAAGAGAAGAAACCAATGGAATAACTAGACATGGCTAAGAAAAGGACACTTGAACAGAGAGGCGGAATCCTTACTGATGGCTGCATAGAACAATGCGATTAGGACAAACTACTTTAAAGCTTAAATAGATAAAACCCAGGAAAACAGTAAATGCAGACTGTGTGGACAAAGAGACGAAACAGTATATAATATAATAAGTGAATGTAGCAAACTAGTTCCCTTGGGCTCGTACAATGTTCTTTCTATATTCTTGTTATATTACTATTTTATTTTATGACCTACTTGGCCTTTTGGCTAAGATCGGTGTGTGGTATCTGTTCCGATGGATACTGCACCCCATAGACTGGTATTGTCTTGGCCTTCGGGGCTTGATGACGCCGGTCTATGGGTCTGATATGTCCTGTGCAGTTCTAGGAGGTCCACCCTCCCAGGCTTTGCCTCCTCTCTTTGGGGAGGAGTAAGTTTATCGCTTACTGCCTGAGGCGCCCCTACCGGGGAATGCCGACGGGGCTGCCCAGGCAATTTTTAATGGCTAGAGCGCTCATCTTCTCGGGCGCTGGCTTTTCAAATCCCACTTTCCGACCTTGTGTCACATACACCTATTGTGGGTAGGTGTTCAATAACGGCCTTTTGGCTAAGATCAAAGTGTAGTATCTGTTCCGATGGATACTGCACCCCATAGACTGGTATTGTCTTGGACTCCGCCGGGTCTTGATTTACGCCGGTCTATGGGTCTGTCCTGTGCAGTTCTAGGAGTTCCACCCTCCCAGGCTTCGCCTCCCCTCTTTGGGGAGGAGTAAGTTTATTGCTTACTGTCTGAGACGCCCCTACCGGGGAATGCCGACGGGGCTGCCCAGGCAATTTTTAAACCCCACTTTCCTGACCCGACCTTGGGTCATATCTTACTTGTGGGAGTAAGATAAAAACTGGCCTAACTCCTGGAGAGGAGTAAATCAATACTATTTTAACTGAGATGTGGTTGGTCGAAATTACCTGGTTATTTGGGTTGGTTTCTGCACTCGAGGATTTTTCTTAATATTTAAGACTTTTTTCATCACTGCCGTGCCAATCCTTCCACTGATTCCAATTTCTTTTAATCTTTTTCCTAAGCTTTTCGAAACTCTTCCTAGTGCTTTTACAATTATTTTAACAAAATGCAGACAACAAACATCGAACTGTAGTCAAGTTTTACACCCAGTCTTTGATGTTGGGATAACCAAAATCTGAACAGATTGGATGTTTTAGAGGGAGGAAGGGAGAGAGAGAGAGAGAAGGGGGAGAGAGAGAGGGCATAGTTTAATTTATGTGGAACTATTTTTCCTTGGAAGTTTTAGACACAGTGGCATCTGAGCTGGCCAAGTTCTATTCCGGTAAAGGAACGAAAATATATTTTGGAAATCTGAAGACTTCACACCTTCTTGTTAATAATGAGTAGATTATATAAGTAAAATTTTCAACATTTATCAATAAAAATATTTTAATAGAGACTAGCATGGATACTCGTCCGTGATCCTAATTTCCATAAATTACACAGATTAAAGAAAAGATAAGTCAAAGTTAAACTAAACAATTATTGATATTTATTGATATTTTTTATTTTTTATTTTTTTAATTAAAAAAAAGTTTGTATTTATTTATTTATTTATTAATTTTTTTAATTTTAAAAAAACTTTTCTTTTTTTTTTAAAATTTTTAAAAAAAAATTTATTTTATATATTTTTTATTTTTTAAAAATATTTTTTTAATTTTTTTATTTTTTAAAAAATTCTTCTTCTTCTTCTTCAATGTAAAGCCAGACCAGATCCAGAACATTAGGTCATCCCAAAATTGATGTCCTAATAAAGGCAAACCTTTGCTGGTTCGGACATGTTGAAAGAAGTAAGGAGGATATCAACACTTAAGACTGGACAGCAACAAAAAAGCCGGACGCCGTAAGAAGACATGGAAAAAAACCATCAGGCAAGACCGTAAACTGTGGCAGATGGACGCAGTCAATCCCCACAATCGTGATCACTGAAGACTTAGCATAAGGACAGCCAGACAGCGTCGAACATCTGTCGAAGGGAACATAAACGATAAACCTGAATAGTGAGTGATGATGAAATTATCAGTTGCTTCTTAACAATCGCAACGTCATGAAAAAAATCGCCATATTATCTTTTAAATGTGCCAATTTTTGGCTTGGCTTCTTCAATACTAATACAATCACCGTGCATTTCTGGATGTTTCTCTACAATTCGGCCACCAAGAAATAATTATTATTTTCATCAAAAGCCAATTCTGGATTTTCATCATAAAATCTGGTGATGCTGCAATAACAGATAAAACAAAACAAAAGATGAGAGGAAAACCGACATAACTTCCAGCCGACGCTTGACCAGTCGCTAGGAATGGCTGGCGGATACACACGTTCGCTGTATTTTCACTTTTTCAGTTCCATCGAGATGGCTTGTCTAAAATTTTTTAATAAAACTTGTATTTATTTCGAATTAAAAATATTGTCATTTTAAAAAAATCTGCAAATGTAAACAGCAAAGAAATGTTGGACAATGAAAGTTTCCGTGAGAAATAACCAAGGATCCAGAGAGATGGAACATTTGCGATGAGAGCTATGCTGTTAGTCATTCTCTTCCTTATGTAGTATCGAATGCGAACATGGATTCTAAATAACATAGAAGAAAATATAACTTATGTAATGAAAATATAACTTATGTAATGAAAATATAACTTAAGCTCTATTGGACCAGAAAATGCATTGAGTCATAGAAATTAGGAACTCGTGATTTCTGGAAAATCTATAATCCACCTTTGACTCCACAAACCACTCCTTCCCAAATTTCCACTACAGGCAGAAATCATAGTTGATCATCACCCCTCCATATGTCCTGGATATTATAAAAAAACCTATACACCTCCAACATGTGTGGGCCTGATCTTATCGCTGCTATAGTAATAAAAAAATGCTCTGGTGAGCTGGCATCTGTTCTCTCCAAACTATAACAAATGTCTTGCCAAATCTTGCTTCTTTGGCAACTGGGAAATTGCCTCTGCAGTTCCAGTTTTCAAGAACTCTGGTGAAGGAACTGACCCGCAAAATTATCGCTCCCTAAGTCTCCTCCAACTCTCCACTAAAATCTTTGAAATATTAATGAATCTAGCGATAATTCACCACCTCAAAAATGCTAAACTTCTTTCTGACCATTAGTATGGATTTAGGCAATTTCGTTTTACGGCAGAAATCGTAATTTTTATCTGTGAACGCATATACCATACGCTGGATAAGGCAGGTGAAGCTACAGCAGTAGCGATTGATATATCTAAAGTCTTTGACAAGGTCTGGCATGAAGGTCTTCTCAAGAAAATTTACTTGTACAGTATTACCGGAGAATATTTAATATAATCAGACCCTTCTTAGCTACAAGAAAGATCCAGGTCGTCCTCGATAGCTGTAAATCCAAACATCACCTCAGGGGTCGATACTTTGACCTTTATTATTCAATTCCTGATTTTCATAAACAACCTTCCTGATGCAATTGCCCCGATATGGGTATATTTGCTGATGGCTGTATTCTTGTCATATTTTGAACACACACATATCGAAAGCAATGCCCAAATCCTTAGAAAATGACCTCCAGTTTTTAGCAAAATGGTGCCAAAAATTGACAGTCACATTCACTGCTACTAAGACAAAGCTCCTTCCTTTTAACAATAATGAGAAACCTTTCTAACCATTGATTGCTATAGATAATAAAACCCTGTCCTAGAGTTCAACATTCAAACTTCTCGGCTTAACATTCACAGGCAACATGAATTGGAATTAATACATAGAAGATATTGCCAAGTCTGCTGCAAAGAAGGTGGGCTCCCTCTAACGGGCTAGAAAACTTTTCACACCTGCCAGTATTCTATATCTCTATAAAGCCACCATTCACTCATGCATAGAGTATTGTTGCCATATCTGTACTGGTGCACCAACTACTAGTCTCTCCCTTTTTATCTGGATGCAAAAAAGAGTCTCTAACCTAACAGGTCGCACAGTCTCTACACAGTCCTGCAATGTTGCATCTCTGTGCTTGTTTTACAACGAACTTCCACTGAATGTATTCCAACGAACTTACTACACTTGTATCCCTCAACGCAAATACCCCACGACACACCTGATAAGTGGCAAAATCCAACCTCTTCACTGGAAAACTTTCTATTCTAATAGCTTCTTTTCTCGGACCGCTTGCTTTTCGAATTCCCTCCCTGTTCCCTGTTTCCTAGACTGTACGAACATACAGAAATTTAAACATAAATGGGAACAAATATCTTGCTGCACAACTCCCCACTTAGGATATCCCTGTAAAGATGGCCCCTAATTCACAGTAGCCCCTTACGTCTCAGTGGCAATATGCCTTGTTTTGGATGAACCAAAGTTACAAAAGAAAAAAAAAAACCTAAACAGCGCCCCCCCCCCCCCCCCAAAAAAAAAAAACCCAACAAAAATCAATATTAAAATGTTTAGAAACTGCCGCACGAAATCCCCAGATTATACAAAAGAAAATTCGAAAAAAGTATGCGCCTGTTCCATTATTATAGCAAGGCATTCAGTTTGCGATGTGAACAAACGCTGGCATTTCAACAAGGATAGATGATTTTATGTGACCAACTTACATAGCAACCTGACACCTGGAATTTGATTAAACACGATTAGTATTTTGCTTATTGATTTTAATGCTTATCAGCTTTGTCCATTTCATATAGGATAACACCAAAATGCCACCCATGGAATCGCTAATAACATTCACAATCCTTTCGGCAATCTTACCATATTTGATACAACACAACAAAAAGCTTCAGTCTATGCCCGACTTGTTCACCAAGTTTCAGTCATGAATATCAAACAAACTTTTTTTCATCATCATCATCATCATCATCATCATCATCATCATCATCATCATCATCATCATCATCATCATCATCATCATCATCATCATCATCAAACCCACCACCACCACCGCCACCATCATCATCAACACCAAACCCAGCACCACCACCACCACCACCACCACCACCACCACCACCACCACCACCACCACCATCATCATCATCATTATCATCATCAAGCTCAACTTTTCCTAAGCATGGTAGGGGGAGTGGCAACGTGGTAGTGTCAGAGCTATCCGACTGACAAGGCTCTGGTGAAAATCCAGTAGGAGTCGGCATCAGGACCCGTCATCTTCTGGTCATCTCTGCCTCTGCATGTGGCAAGCAAAGACGTATGGAACCGCAAATCAATGGAGTGAGAGTGGCAACATTGGTTCTTCACTATTTCCTTTGTGTGTTCTCGCCCAAATCTGCAGGTTAACAAATAGCTGGACTTCATGCAGACCAGACGATCCCAAGGAACGATCTTCGTGAGCTTTATGCAGAAGTCCAACTAGCTTAACCACAATCATCATCATCATCATCATCATCATCATCATCATCATCATCATCATCATCATCATCATCATCATCATCATCATCATCATCATCATCATCATGTCTATTATTGTTATCAACATTCTATCATAATCATATCAAATATCATTGTTCCTATCATCATCTGTAAAATCATCATCTCTATAATAACTATCACTCACATCTATATAATCGGTAGAAGCATTTGCATCATCATCAGCATCATCTCTATCGTCAGACTAATCATCATCTTTATCATAATCATCATCATAACCTTAATGGTAATTCTTATTAACATTGTCATACTCATCAGCAGCAGCATATCTATCATGATCATAATCTTAAAACTCTAACCCTAACCCTAAGCCTTAAATGTAATTCCTTTCACTGCCATCATCTTTCATGATCTACGGTGTCTCTTTCTTAATCGTAATTATTCCTGACATCATCATCATCATCATCATCATCATCATCATCATCATCATCATCATCATCATAACGGTAACGGTAATTCTTCTTACATTTTCGTCCTCTCACTCCTTCACATCCTGTCTCTATCCCTCTCACACGTCATCATTGTCATCATTCTAACCTTAAGGGTAATTATTATCACTACTTTCTTCTCTCTCCCTTTCTCTCTTCTGTCTCTCCTCCTCCTTCAACCCCTCCTCCTATATCCCCCTCGCTCCTTTAAATCATCTCTCTATTTCTCTCTCTCTGTCATCATCATTAACATCTCCCACATCATCATCGTCATCATTCTAACAAAAGTGGTTCTTATCCCTTCCTTTTTACTTATTCCCCTCCCCTTTCTCTCATCTACCCCTCTCCCTCTTCCTTCAAAACCCCCTCTTTTATCCTCTCACTCCTTCACACTTTCACTCAATTCTTCTTTCTCTCTCATCATCATTAACCTCTCACACACATGATGATGATGATGATCATCATCATCATCATAATGTTCTCCATTATAAATATAACCCTAACCCTAACCCTTTCTCTCCCCCCTCCTTTCCCCTCCTACTAACCCTCCTGATTATTTGCGTATTAATGTTTTATTTCATTTTCTTTCAATTATCTTTTAAATTCAATCTCCATGTTGAATTTTTAAATAGCATCTTGAAGTGACCTTTGTTGTTTTCTTTTTTACCAGAAGGATTTTTACAAAGACACTTTTTTTTCAAGTGTTTTTTTTTTCTTCTAAATTACAACAACCGATTATTTCTAGCTTTCGTCTTTGTTCTTTCGTGGCGAGCTTGCATGACTGTAAAGACAGTTCATGTAATAATTGTCACCACGAACAAAAGCTTCAAATGTGCAAAAACGAAAACCGAAAGACGAAAAAAAGTCAAATCAATCGTTGTGCTTGTATTGTCTTCATATATAAAGTTAAGTATGTGTGTATGTTTATATATACAAGCAAACATTGTTTGCTAGTATGTATGACAAACGAATATATACTACACTGCTCCCACTCTAATTAAGTAAAAAATCTATATATACAAAAATTGATGACACGTACGATTAAGGACGAATGAATATTCTTAAATAACCGTTCAGGGTAGCGACAAATAATAAACGCACCGGTAAAACACCGGTGCTCTATCGCCAGTAAAAACAATAACAAAAAATCAGTGTGACATTATAGGCAATAAAAAGTCAGGCATAAAACGTGGCAGGTTATTCTAGTCTAGGGGTAAAATGCTAGACTACAAGTATTTACATTAAGGGTTCGGAACATGCCCGGGGTAGTCATGCTGATAACGGCTCATAGCCAGAAACCGTGCCAATGTATTCCTTTTATGCATGCAAACAAAATAATTTACAAATTAATTAAACTCTCTCTCTCTCTCTCTCTCTCTCTCTCTCTCTCTCTCTCTCTCTGTATATATATGAATAAATGCGAAAGTTCTTTTTCATTTATCCGAACTATTTTCATATCAAAACACTCGAGCTCTACCTAATTCAATTATACACTAAGATATTTTCACATACCGTATATAAACTCACAGAAAACCTGACTCTCAAGGCTATAAATTATTTGCATCTTTATTTTTTAAACATTGTCTCATAAATTCATATTCAGTACAATTCACTTATAATTTGATTTTCCTATTTTATTATATATACGAATAATTTTTTTTGATATCAATATCTTAATCATCATTCCGTAGTAATATTATTTATGCGATTTAATGAATTAAGTTTAAAATTCAAAATCATAAATTCCGTTTCATTATTTGTTGTTTTTTCGGTTACGTTTTCGTATGCGTATATTTACACATAGCAAAAACCTCGATAACTTGTGAATAATTATTTCTTTTAAATAAAGTTTGCATTAAACGCAATAATTACAAAAGGGTTTCTGTTAATCATTAAATACATGCGTTTATTATTTTTTTTAATAAATGTGTTGTTGTTGTTGCTGTTCCTATTTACTTCCTCCCACGAGAACAGAGTTAGGCACAATGTCAATATTTAACGTGGGGAGAACCCAGCTCCCCCAAAATGGGCACTCTGGATTGGAACAAAAATTTAAATTACCTCGGTCTAGAAGAATTTCCCCTTCACTGACCGAGGACATAAAAACTAAGTACAGATTCAGGACTGATACTACATTTTGCTCCTAGCCAATTGGTAGTGATGATGATGATGATGATGATGATGATGATGATGATGATGATGATGATGATGATGATGATGATGATGACTTTCACATTCATTTGTCATAGGAAAGAAAAAAACCTCCTCTAATCTTTCTGAACTACAAAAAAAAAATAGATTCTTTTTCGTTAGTATTAATTAAGACATTTTTCTGTCTCATATAATAAAAGCAAAAAGTACAAAGTACCCATTTCGAATTACTTAGTAATATAAAATTGGTTTACTTGACCAATCGACGTTCCACCCTTATGTTTTGTTCATTTCATTATATAAACAGTTTCAAATCTAATGTCAACAAATACTTGTCATAAATTGTCTTCATAAGTAATCAAATTTTGTCAATTCCATTCATCATTTTCAATCTTCTCATAATAATCTTCATCATTCAACTGTCTACCTGTCCATTTCATTAACCCTTATCCTCGAGTGGCTTTTAGCCTTGAGA
The DNA here is from genome assembly GCA_963556195.1 of Sepiola atlantica. NCBI lineage: Eukaryota > Metazoa > Mollusca > Cephalopoda > Sepiida > Sepiolidae > Sepiola > Sepiola atlantica. The sequence continues at coordinate 48,905,396 of OY744525.1, read as the reverse complement.
ATTAGTGACTCATTCATATAAAAACAAAAAAAGCAACAAAAAAATTAGTGATATAGAACTTTGAAGTAATAAATTTATTATGTTATTATTAAAGATTGAATGAAAAATAAATTCAATTTAATTTCTGGAGTACAGTTAAATTAAGAATTATCTCCCTTAATCTTGATTAGTCATAAAGTCATGGTCCAGTGTTTAAATTAAAAATCGATTAATGATATGAGATGATGCATGTTAGTCCCAATTTATTTCTACCATACACAATCGCCGCATTCACACACCGGTTCCCATTAGATCACCGAAGTTATGCTGAGTCTGGCTTGTACGAGAGTGGTGACCATTTGGGAATAGCAGGTGCTGTATGGGGGAGGACGGTGAAACTTTCACGAGTCACCACACCACTGCAAAAACTAATGTTTTCATGGCTTGCAGGATCTCACATCTATGGGTAAAATAGCTACTTACTTTCAATTTATCGTATACAAAATAATTGTTGACAAAGGTTATTGTGTTCTGGCATTAAGTAACCTCAAGTGAGTTGACATGCCGTAAAACAAAATAAGTAATCGTCAGGGTACAATGATTTTTGATTGGTATGGGATTTGGATTCCATAGATAAACCGTCGTTTGTCTTATATATATATATATATATATATATATATATATATATATATATATATATATATATATATATGAAGAAGAATGGAAAGGATATTGAGCTGTATACTCTTCACAATAGGTTTTACCTTTCCTAAAAGTTCGCTTTTAGTACACCACTTTATATATATATATATATATATATATATATATATATATATATTGTGTGTGTGTGTGTGTGTATGAAAAAGACAAAAGGAAACACAAATTAAACACTAGAAGAAATCATCAGGAAAACGAAGGATTTACTGGTTTCGTTTGGATCAACGACCGTCTTCAGAAAAAGTGAAGATTTTGGTCGATCCAAACGAAATCGGTAAATCTCATTCATCTGATGACTTCTTCCTGTGTTTAATTTGTTTTTCCTCTTGTCTTTTTCATACATCTTGTCTCCACGGAATTTCGTTTTATTATATATCGTGTATTTTATCTTCATATATATATGTATAAAAATGAATGTGAAAAATACATACATTTTTATATATATTTTATTTTATTTCATATTTGTTGTCAGAGAGCAATACAAAATGTCTTTTACAAAAAACAGAATTTTCGGCGCTTCATGTGGCCTTCTTCAGTGTAATGAGAGAGGTGTGTATGTGCAGTGGGTGATGGTAGCAGAGAAATAGAGTATAGCCAATGAGATGAAGAGATGCTTACATGTGACTAGTGTGTGCCCATTTACATATCTCTGGCCTCACCTTGAATTTTCACACTCGAAGGGGTCACCAATGCAGGGGGGTGTCATAGGCATTTTTCAATACTAAAGTGTATAGAGAACGCATAAAATGTTAAAATGTTGTCCTTATATATATATATATATATATATATATATATATATATATATATATATATATATATATATATAATAATAATCCATAGGGTAGTAATCCAAAAGATTTCAACCGGGTTTATAAAAAGTGCTCAATATCAAATAGAGCTTTTATATATATGATTATTTTTATTTACACAGACATGTACAAAATCTGCGACACTGGCATGTCGATGTTATCGATCAACAGCTATTATAAACTGAGATCTCATCAGGCAGAGTTAGAATCCGATCTTAACCTTAGATCATATTTGGAATGAATGAAATGGAGAAAAAAGAAAAGAAATTTAAAATTTAAATTTGGAAAGTCACGTGGTTGGGAACGTTAAGTATCAAAATCAAAAAATAAAAATAAAAAATAAAAATAAAAATAAAAATAAAAAATAAAAAATAAAAATAATAAATAATAAATAATAATAATGTCAAAAAAACAAAATATTAATATAAAATATAAAATATAATAGATTATATATACAATATTAAATAAAATAAAATAAAATAAAGTGAAAAGAGAAAGAAATAATAAAAAAAGTTAGATAAATGAATAAAAAGATAGATAGATAGATAGATAGATAGATAGATAGATAGATAGATAGAGATAAATTGAAATAAAATGAAATGGGATAAAATAAGGTCGTTTAGGATTGAGAAAGAAGTGGGGAAGGAAGACACATGCGATATATATATATATATATATATATATATATATATATATATATATATATATGTGTGTGTGTGTGTGTGTGTGTGTGAAAAATGACAAACGGAAAACCGGTTAAAGTGCAGGAGAAAAAACCAAGAGATTTGACCGTTTTCGTTCTTGTTGGCAAACGTCTTCAGAAAAAGTGAAGATTTGGAAATAATTTTATTTTGAAGGCACACACATGGGATGAGGAAAGGATGATCCGATTGGACCATATGAGACGACATTAAGTGACGTTGAAATATGACAAGTGGGTGACACATTCTTCTTTGTTTCTTCTTCTTTTTATATTTTTATTTATTTTCTTTTTCTTTTTCACTTTCACACCTACTGAGCTAGTATGGGAGATGCGGTGGGGGAGGGGGTAAAAGGCGATAAGAGGGAAGAAGACATAGGAATTGGCCAGCATAAACAAACAAAAAGGAGTGGGCATGAAATTGATACACAGAAAGCGAGAAACCAAAGATTAATCTGAAAGAATCAGAGATAGGTCTGCTAATTTGTCACACATTAGGTTTTAAAGAGCAATACAAATCTTAAATTGACAGTCTATATATATGTATATATATATATATTTATATATATATATGTGTATGTATGGGGTAAGGTACAGGATAATTCATGAAAATGAAATGTGTGGTGGACAGAATGTGTGAAAAATGACAAACGGAAAACAGGTTAAAGTGTAGGAGAAAAACAAAAATATATATAAATCTCAAAAATTAGAAAATAAGGGTTAAGTTTGAGAGAGATGTATTAAAATGGATTGATTAGCAATGAGAGCTATTTTTTTAAATATATATATATATATAGATATTTAATCAGGGTCGCATTGGTGTAATTGCATTGTTTTAGTGCGATTTTTGCTAGGTGCCTGCTTAGGGTATAAGAACCGAGCCCGAGGTTGATGTTAGATGGTGATGAAAGGAGTATAGTCGCGCTTTCAATGCATATGCGGCGTGAGAGATAGTGTTTGCTTTTGAGAAGAGTGCAGTCTGAAAAGTTTAGATTGTGGGAGAAAGTGTTCCTGTGTATCACTAGAACGAATTATGTATGAATTATCGTGTACCTTACCCCATATATATATATATATATATATATATATATATATATATATATATATATATATATATATATATATATATAGCAATAGATGAAGTGAAAGAATAAAATTAAGTACGAATCAAATTTTATTACAATTCAAAGTTCAGGCAAAGTTCTTTAAAGTCCTTAACTCATGAGTTTTCAAAGAAAATCTTCTCCTCAGAGGACCATTACCACAATGATATTACTGCAGGTAATAAAAATTAAACTTTGAAAAATATATAAAAAATATATATAGAAAAATACATAAATGTATATACAACATCAAATATATCGGCCTAAAACATACTATTTAGTGAAACTATACAATTCATCCAAGTCAACAAGTCTAAAATAGCTCCAGTCAAGACATCCAAGGTGCTGATTAAAGAATAATTCAAATGGTGAATGGTAGTCCAAGAGCGAAAAAACCGAAAAAAAGTTATCCAGGCTGGAAGTTCATTTACTGTCGATGTAGTAGACAATAGTGAATATATATATATATATATATATATATAAAGAGGTGTACTAAAAGCGAACTTTTAGGAAAGGTAAAACCCTATTGTGAAGAGTGTACAGCTCAATATCCAGGATAGAACAGGTAGAAATGAAGGAGAGTGGAAAGGAATTAGAGAAAGCAAAAGCCAAATCAAAATTCAATTAAAAAGTTCAAAGCAAGGTATATTCCGCAAAAAGGCAATTTATTCAAGTTAAATTTTCCTTAAGACAGAAATTTAACTTGAATAAATTGCCTTTTTGCGGAATATACCTTGCTTTGAACTTTTGAATTGAATTTTGATTTGGCTTTTGCTTTCTCTAATTCCTTTCCACTCTCCTTCATTTATATATATATATATATATATATATATATATATATATATATATATATATATATATATATAGAGAGAGAGAGAGAGAGAGAGAGAGAGAGAGATTTCGTCTCATCCTAGTGTCACACACGCAGCAACCAAGTTGCTATAATCTTTACAGAAACATCAACGTTCACAAATTGTATTCCTAGCTTTGGTCGCTGTATGTTCTTGTACACGCTTCTGCATAATCCTCACAGACCAAAGCTACATCACTCGGTAAACTTCTTTCATACCCTCTAAAAAGCACTAACTCAAGACAAAACAAATGGACGACATCGGACATTTATTGATCTTTGTTCCAAATCACTTACCACTGAGGGGGGGGGGGAGATAGAGAGTAAACAATCGAAAGCATTAATTAATTATAGTTTGTCAGCCTATATCATGTTACACGTCTACTAGCTGTGTGTTTCCAAACGAACTCTCATTTTAACTATCACACCCTCTCCATGAGTCACGTGATGTCATATCCGTTTCTAATATATTGTTACAGCCTATTGATTTTAATCTTGGAATAACCGATTAAACCTTGCCTGAACTCTCAGTGGTTTCTATTCCGTGTTATTCTCAACTAACTATTTTATATACTAATGGATTTACCCGTCCAATATCTAAGCGTTTTAGTTTGTTCTTGTAATATAATTTTATTTTTTTAATAACTAAAGAAGGCACTAGTCTGAACCAGATAAAATTACGGGGCAAGACTATAACCGGATGCGGAAATATCTCTCTATTCATTTGCATCTCACGAGGCCAAAGTTAGACACAAGATCAATTTTTTTATGTGGAGGATATCCTGCACTTAATAATAGATACTCTGGATAGGACATAAATAAAAATTGTACCAGTCATAAAGGATTTCTCCTTCTCTGATTGAGGACAGAACAGATATCACAATTTGATTCTAGCCCATTTGGATTCTGGTAATTCTTTTGTTCATAGGAGTTAATTTAGTGAATCCTTACTGTGTTTATATAATTGTTATGCTGATCTACCCTATGCTGCCACTTCATGGACTCTTCCAGACACTATGAATAGTGTTAACAGAGCGACTCATCATGACGAATCTAGAAACAGTCTCTGGCAACGGAGTACTTCTGTACTTTCTGTAAATACACACTCTTGTTAACTACCTCCTTGTGGTCTTATTTCTTTTCGACCCTTTAAAGCTACAGCAATAATAATGTGCAATTACAAGTAGCTATATATTTAGTATACGTCTTTATTTATACAAACAATTTGGCTACATATGTGCAAACATGTTTACACTATAGGCTTATTTTGGCTTTGCTTCGTCTGGCCAAGTTGTTAGGATGAAAAGGAAACGTATTTAGGTTCATTTATGGTTTTCATCTTAACAATTTGGCTGAAGAAGACTGTGAATGTGTCAGAAAACACGAAGTAAAAAAACATTGAAATTCATGAAGAAGCCAGCATAAGAATGAATAAAGAGACAAACAGTGCGAAAAGGAATGAGTGAAAAAAACTAGGATAGGAAGTCGAGAATATACATATATGCCATTGTAACTGCTGCTTTGTTTTTTGTAAGTGAGTCAGACTTCTGCATGGAGCTCATGAAGATCGTGGCTTAGCATTGTTTGGTCTGCATGAAGTCCGTTTTGCAAATCGCAGTTATTTGTTTCCCTGCAATCTTGCAGGTTTTTGCTCCTAACACCGACAGAGGCAAGTCTCAGCGGTTGCATGCGAAGTCAGAGCAAATTTGTCCGAGAACACACAAAGGAATGACACAGAATCAGCATTACCAGTCTCATTCAATTGCTTTTGAGTTCTGCGCCAGACACATCTTTGCTTGCCACATGCAGAGGCAGAGATGATGCATCCTGATTCTGACTCCTCCTGGATTTTCACCAGATCCCCGTCAGCCTGGTATCTCTGACATTACCATATTGCTACTACCCCTACCATGGTGAGGAAGAGTTAGACTTTAAAAGGGTGTGCCACTGCTGGTTTAGGATAATTAAACTGGGCTAATATTCAGGAGAGTTGGATAAATGTACAAGATAATTGGTTCGGGTAGGAGTGAGAGCCTGAGGTCTGGGAAGGCGTCAGAGCCTGATGTTTGGGAAGGAGTTAGACCTTGAGATTCGGGATGGTATAGGACAGAGTCGGATGTATGGGAACGAGGTACAGTCGCATTGTATGGGAATTAGGTGGAGTTGAATTTTATGGGTAAGAATCTGAGTAGGATGGAAAGGAGTCCGATGGTATGAGAAGGAATCGAATGGTATGGGAAAGTATTTACGTCAGATGGCATCATGAAGGAGTTCAGGTTGGACAGTATGGGAAGGAGCTGGATGGTATGGGAATGAGTCTGGATTGGATGGTATGAGAAGAAATCAAAGTCAGGTGGTATGGAGAGGAGTGAAAGTCATATGGTATGGGAAGAAGTCCCGGTCAGATGGTATGGGAAGAAATCTGATGGTATGGGATGGAGTCTGATGGTATGGTAAGTACTCGGAATGTATGGTATGGGAAGCGTCGGATGGTATTGGAAGATGTCAGCGTCGTATAGTATTGGAAGATATTAGCGTTGTATGGTATGGAAGAAGTCGGAGGTGTATGGGAAAGAGTCAGATGGTATGGGAAAGAGTCGGATGGCATAGGAAGGAGTCCAATGACACGGGAAGATGTCAGAGTCGGATAGTATGGGAAGGAGTCGGATGGCATGGGAAGGAGTCTGAGTCAGATGGAAATATAGATACTTATTGTTTGTCTTTTGAGGTATGTGAGTGGCTGTTCTGCCTTTTGCTTCCTTCAGCTGTGGCTGGGGAGCTGACTGAGTGTATCAAGAGAATGTCGGCACTCCACCACAATAAAATGTGAGCTATGAAAAGCCTTTCTTGTCTTGACTATTCATTGTTGCTGAAGGATAAGGCGACCCCCAAACGGTTTTTGCATTTTGGAATCAGTAAAAGAACAGAGGATAACACAAGCTAATCACAAGAATTCTATCGTAGCTTTCTCTTAAATCGCTGAACATTTATGACCTTTTACCCAACTTCATTCAGCTGTGTAAACATGACTTTCACTTTATTAAAATGTACTTGAGGTTTGTTTGAATCCTTTTATGTTTCAAAGACTGGAAATTATGAAGAGAGATTTTTATAAAAATGTAAAAAGAATTATGAAAAACAAATTGAAAGAAATTAAAAAGAATTATGAAAAACAAATTGAAAGAAATTAAAAAGAAATTGAAAAACAAAACAAAAAAACAATTTAATAACAAAAATCTTTCAATGGAAAGAAGAAAAAAAGAAAATGAAAAAAAAATGAAAGAAAACCGACTTTCTTTAATCTTTTTGATTTATTTTATCGAAAGCCTTGTAACACTTGCCATAATTAATAAAGTAAATATGGAACACTAAAGGGGATATAATTTAATTAAACATGGGGGTGCGAAATTGGTCTGATGGATACCGTCACGGATGATCTTCTTGTTCTTGTACTCCTCTTCCTACTCCCCTCCCCTCTCCTCCTTGTTGTTGTTGTTCTTTTTGTTTTTCTTCTTCTTCTCCCTGTTGTTGTTTTTGCTGTTGTTGTTGTTGTTGTTGTTCTTCTTCTTCTTCTTCTTCTTCTTCTTCTTCTTCTTCTTCTGTGTCATCATAGTCTTCGTCATCGTTCTCAATTATCATGTCTTTTCAATGCCAGATGTAAGTGCCACGTTGGCTATGGCTGTATGACGTAGTTTTCTCCATAAAATTCTATAATTTACGTCGATTTCGATGGGTCATTTCTTGAAGTCATTATTGCAACAGTGTCACCTGGTTGGTTTCTGCACTCTCTCATTTTTCTTAATATGTCAGACTTTCATTTCTCTCGTGGTTTGTATGGTTTCAATTCTTCCTTTGAACTCAATTTCTTCTAGTCTTTCTTTTCCATTATTTTTTTTAGGGGTGGGGGGGGGAATCTGCTTCTAGTGCTCCTACAATTATTGGCATCACCTTCCATATGCCCTTCCCCCCTCTGAAAAGTATTTCTGCCTCTTTCTGATTCCTACTATTATCAACTGGAACAGCGACATCTACTATTTAGCAGGTTTTTTCCTTCTTGTTGACTATTATCACGTCATTAGCATGTGATGATTATGCCATTATAATGTAATTTAAAAAAAATTATTATTATGTACGTTTATAAAGCATCGCTTTCTGATGGGAAAAATACTGTTCATGCAAAGCAACTCACTAGGAGTTTTTACATGAGTCACTATCAATGATTGCTCATTGGCAATGCTAATTAGTGTTCCCTAGGGTCTAAATGACAACAAATCTCTTTAGATTTCCATCGTTGCAAATCACTTTGCATTATTGCAACATGCTTCTACAATTGATTTCTCGCTGACAGAAGCCACTGGAATTCCCTGGAATTTGAGGTACAATAAATCTCCCTAAGGTTCCAGTACTCTCTACACCCTTCCAGTGGAGTTGTAGTTGCTAAATTATTTTACGCTATTAAATCTAGGAATGTGACATTTTTTTAATAATGATCCACAACCTATGCAGATTGTTTGTTTTTTTTCAAAAAAATAAATTGATTGATCCTAGTCGAGGGTGATCCAAAAGCTCCCTTTTTGTTGGCTACTACACCAATATGTGTAGGGGGAAGCCACTTCTTTCCCTGGATTGCTCAACTTACCCTTAATCTTTCCCCTTATAATGCTGTGTGTTTAGCAAGGAAATAGCAAGTACCATTTTTTAAAGTTTAGATATGACTTTACGAAGAATCGAACCTTGGTCTCCCAGCACATTAGCAAAAGCTCTAACAATTATACCAAATGGGCAAGATTGCTTTAAGCCGATCATATTTATCTTCATTTTATACATTTGCTATGTTTTGCTTACTTTTTTTACATTACATTAATATTTCCTTTATTTTAATTTATACCAAGAATTCATTATTGGTTTATCTTAAATCGATAAAACTTCTTGACCTTTGACCTAACTGGATTCAGGCTTGTAAAAAATATTTTCTTTTCATTAAACATATTTAACATTTCTTTGAATCCTTTTCAGTTTTAGGTACTAGATATTCTGAAAGGCTGTTATTAAAATAATTTAGCAAGAGAAAAAGAATATAATCAAATTAAAAAGACAAAAATTTAGTAAAAATGATTAAAGAAAGCAAGAAGATGGAAAAGTTAAAGAAAACAAAGTTTATTTATTTTTAAATTATTGCTTTATCTTATAGGAGTTGTTCTTAGTAGAAAGTGTCAACACCAACTCATATATATTATTATTAAGTAACGAAAACCGTCACACGAAAGGAAAAACAAAACCTTTTTTTATAAAAACAACGAAAGGGTTTATTAAATTACCTATACCGTTTTGTATAGGTGGAAGAAAGTTGGACAGTGTCCGAGTGAGGAAAGGAAAAGTAGAAAGTTCTTTAGGCTGTCGAAAGTCTGTCAGCAGTTACTTTCAGGCAAATATAGTCTGTGCTTGGACGTCCAGTTGACAAGGACAGGAGAGAGAAAGGGGGTATCTTTCAGGACTCTCTCTGCTGACCGACCGTGATCCCCAAAGGCGCTGAAGTAGTTTTTCAGGGGACAGATGGAATCATACGCACTGCAAGCTGATTAGTCACCACTTAGCAGGTCCAGAAGCCACTCGAGGATAAGGATGAGTGAGATTTTCAGATGGATGATGGAATAGTAATATAAAAGGATTGAAAACTATGATTAATTCACAGGACGACGTGACAGATATTTGTTGACATTGGATTGAAAACGACCATGTTGTAGTCTGTTGGGAACCATTCCCACGGTAACGTGTTCTACAGGTGGGAAGTTCTTGGAAAGAAACTCTGTTCATGGAAGTTCGTTTAATTTTAGGTACACAGAGGAAGAAAGAGGACTTATTTGCAGTGTTGGGAGAAAGTATGGTTCTTGCCGAGAAGGTGTTATTGACAAGAGCTTAAAATACCTATAGAGTAGAAAAAGAGTAGCAAGGTTGGTTGCAATGACCTACCATCTATTTAAGTTGTTTTGACAGGAACATAACTATGTCATTTTTTTCATACCATAAATGTCCTTCTTCTCACGTTGTATTTGATGTATTATGATTTTTTTTATGTTGATACTAGTGTTTGCACGATTGATATAATTAAATAAACGATTGATTTAGTCTCCGGGGCTAGGAGTATATAAAGAATATCTCAAAGTAAAAAATGAGACTCGCACAGGATACGAACCGGTGCTTCGGTAAAAGAACCACATCACACTAGTGTCGTCTTAGACCGTTTGACTAACGAACCGGTTAGCTAGAGAAAGACTGTACAAATACCTCACCTTCAAAGCTCTATGCTAAATCCTACACGAGTTTAATTTTTCACTTTGTGAAATTCTTTGTTTATTCCCATCCCCGCGAACTAAATTAATGGTTTGTTTAATAATATTACCCTTGCAAATATTACTATCAACAAAAAAGCAGCACAGTACATAATATATTGTCGGAAATAAATTCTAATGTTAAACATAACAAGTTCACGTTGTATGGTAACATATACGGATGCGAAGCTTTGCCATATAAAGAGATGGTCGGCATGTCGTGTAGAGCTGTCTGTGGAGGTAGTGACACAGTGAATTTTCTTGGTGAAAGAATACATCTTTCTTCTTCATTTGTGGCCGCTTTTCCTTGTCGATTTCTTACATTAAACACACCAATAATGCTATATAGTATTCGCTATTGATAGTTCAATTGTAGTCGCAGTAACAAGCATATTTGCTTCTCATAGTAGTAATAGTTGTAGTGTGTAGAGATCGCCTGTCTCTCTCTTTCTCTTTTTTGTAGCAGCAGTTACAATCAATGTGTATACAGGTTGAACGAATAACAACAGCATATATTTTAGCTTTGGGTTTTAATAATCCTTTGTAGTGTAGTTTTATTTGACTATACACACCTAGGAGAGATAAGGAGACTTATAAAAATACGTCTGTGTCCGTCACAGACCAAAACACAAGCGAGTTCACTACTCTTCTCTTTTGCCACGTACTTCCGTTTTTATGCCACTTGACTTGACTTGACTTGACTTGACTTGACTTGGTCCCTTAACCCCCTCCTGGGTCGTAGGGGCGCTGCACCAATGAACTCCACACCAGCTGTCTCCACTTCTGACGGTCATGGGCAATGGACTGGGTTGTAGCGAAGTTGTAGCCCGTCCACTCTTTGATGTTGTCTGTCCATCTTTTGTGTTGTCTACCTCTCCTTCTCTTGCCTTGCACTGCTCCCTGCAGGATGGTTTTGGAGAGACCGCTGCCCCTTGTCACGTGACCATACCATCCAAGCTTTCTTTTTCTTACAGTTGTCAGCAAATCTTCGTAGTTGTTCAGATTTGCGTTGATGAGCGCGCAAACTTCTTCGTTTGTGACACGGTCTGAGTACAAGATGCCAAGCACTCTTCTGTAGCATCTCATTTCTACCGTTTGGATTTTTCTTTGGAGCTCTGCTGTCAAGGTCCATGACTCGCATGCATACAAAAAGATGGATAATACTAGTGTATGCAACAGCTTCAGTTTGCAACGGAGACTACTGTTTCCGTCTTTCCAGATTGATTTCAGTTTTGCAAGTGCTGCTACCGTTTGTGCTGCTCTTGCCAGGATTTCAGTCTTGGATCCTTTGTTGCTGAGTATAGCGCCAAGGTATTTGAACTGGTTTACGGTTTCCAGTTCTTGGCCGTTGGCTGTTATCGTTGTTGATAATGGTTGTCCACTATTCGTCATCAGCTTCGTTTTTTCAGCATTGATCTCCATTCCGTACCTTGTGGATGTTCTGTCGAGGCGGCTCACCAGACCAGAAAGTTCTGTTTGATTTCCTGCAAGTCCATCAATGTCATCGGCGAATCTGAGGTTTGTGATGGTTCGTCCACCAATGCTGACTGTGCCCACGTGACCATCCAGGGCATCTGACATGATTCGTTCAAGGAGGATGTTGAAGAGTGTTGGCGACAACAGACAGCCCTGGTGAACACCAACCACAGTGTGAAACCAATCCCCCACTGAACCCTGAACAAGAACTGCACTTGTGGCTTTAGTATACAACTCCTGTATTATTTTGATCATTTTTTGACCCATGTTGTATTTCTTCATTGTTGACCACAGTGCGTCATGCCAGACCCTGTCGAAGGCTTTCCTGAAATCAACAAATACATGATATAATTCTTGTTGTTCTTGTCTGTACTTCTCGCTCAGAACTCGTAGATTGAAGATTTGTTCTGTGGTGCTTCTACCCCTACAGAATCCAGCTTGTTCTTCAGCGATGATCTCTTCTGCTTGTGGTCTAAGTTTGTTCAAAATGACCCTCAGCATTACCTTGCTGGCATGGCTGATAAGACTAATGGTCCTGTAATTTTGACACAGCTGTAGGTTACCTTTCTTGGGTAGCGTGATGATGAATGACTGTGTCCAAGTTGACGGCCACTCTCCAGTCTGCCAGATTTTGTTGCAGATTTGTGTTAGGATATCGGTTACTGTTGTTCCTCCCTTCTTAATCATTTCGGCTGGGATGTTGTCTACTCCTGCTGCTTTTCCCGTTTTCAACGATTTAATAGCATGTACTACTTCTTCCCGTAGGATTGGGTGGTCATCGCTGTTCGTTGACTCCTGACTGGTTAGAACACTGATATCACCGTTGTTCTGGTGGTTGTACAGCTCTGAGCAGTATTCTGTCCACCTGTTCAGGATGCATTGATTTTCTGTTAGGCATCGACCCTCTTTGTCGTGGATAGTGTTGGCTCTTGATGGTTTCTGCTTCGTCAGGTCTTTCACTATTTGGAAAGCCTTCTTGCTATTGTTGTTGTTTAGGTTCTCTTCGACTGAAATGCATTGTTTGTCTATCCAGTCTTCCTTTGCCTCTCTCATTCCTTTCCGGATTTGCTTGTTGATCTTTCTGTATGCTATCACTCCTTCTTCAGAGTTTTTGGTTTTCTTGAGCTCTCTCCTAGAGTCGCACATATCGAGGATTTCGTCTGTGACCCATGGTTGAGTTTTCCGGCGCTGTTTCCCCAAGACTTCGTTCGCTGTTTCGGTCATCACTTTGTTGAATTTGGTGGTCAGTGCTTGCATATCTTCTTCAAGCTTGAGGAGAGCAGCAAATTTACCGCCAATTGTTGCTTGAAAGGTTTCGAGTATGTCGGGATCTTTCAGTCTGTCTAAATTGAACTTTAATCTAGTGTTCTTTGGCCTATTAAGCTTCTTTAGTTGTACCTTGAAGTTCTGTATCACTAGGTCATGGTCACTTCCCATATCCGCTCCTGGAAATGCTCTTGACCTGGCTCTGTTGATTCCCGATCTGAACCGTCTCTGTACCATGATATAATCAAGCTGGTGATGTGATCCGTTAAAGGCATGCCACGTCCATCGTCTTGAAGCCTTGTGCTCACCAAGAGTGTTTGCCAGCACCATGTCGTTGTAGCTAGCGAATTCCAGTAGGTGCAAACCGCGCTCGTTGGTTGTTGCATTGCAGGAGGGGCCGCAGTAGTTTTTCCAATCTTCGAGTGCATCTGCACCCACTTTGGCGTTCCAGTCTCCCTGAATGATTAGAATGTCATTCTTATCCACCTTGTCGATGGTTTCCTGTAGTTGAGCATAGAATTCCTCCACCTGGTTATCGCTGTACTCAGTTGTCGGTGCGTAGGCTTGTACTATTGTGATGTTGGATGTTGAATGTTGTTGCTCCAAGGCGAATGGCGATGAGCCTGCTGGATATTGGATGGCACCCGAGTACTGAGTCTTTGACGGCTTTATTGACGAGAAAGCCTACTCCATTCATGTGCTTATCCACATCACCACTGTAGTACAGCATGTGGTGATCATCTGTAAGGTGTTCACCAATATTCTTCCATCTGACTTCGCATAGTCCGACAACATGCCATGTGTAACCCTTCAGCCCATTTATGAGTTCTTGCAGTTTTCCTGTTTGGGCAAGCGTTCTGACATTCCATGTGGCTATACTAACATTGTCTCTTCCTCTTATTTTCGTTGTTCTCGTTGTTCTCGTTGTTGCATCAGTAGCACACTTTTCACCCTCGCCCTGATGCGAGACGGGGGGCATGACCCTTGTTAACCCGTGCGACGGCCGAGCCGGTATTTTTGTATTATGTTCATTTTTTTCCATGCAGTGTGTCTTGGGCAAATGTAGTCTAGCGACGCCCATCCCTCTCCAGACTGCTAGCCCCGGTCGAAGTCCCTCGTGATATGAGGGTTCGCCCTGCCCCCGGATATATGGCCGTTGGACTCGCGATGAGTCTCTTCCGCCCTGGCCGTTGACCTCAAAGTGGTTCATCCGCCCATTGATGTTGTATCGACATCACCCCCTCACGTCGTTTAGCCCGCCAGCTGAAGCAATTTACCGGGGTATGGCACTTGGAGCCAGCACGTGAGAGATTTAGGGATGAGTGAGGACCAGTGACACCCGTCCACCCATACAGCTAGGGAGCAGCATGACGAACGCCAAAGGTACTACCTCTCCTTAGGGCCCCTATACACCTATTTATGCCACTACTGGAAAACAACTCACGTCACCACTGGAAAGCGACTGTTTTCCATGCCGCGTCATTCCATTATATATATTTGTATATAGTATTGTATATATTTGTCATTAAACTTAATGGCAAGAGTTCATTATAGGTTTCTCTTAAATCGATAGATATTCGTGACCTTTTACCTAACTTGGTTCAGTTGTGTAAAACAGACTTTCAATTTGATTAAAATGTACTTTGATTAGAATGTAGTTTGTTTGCGTCCTTTTATGTTTCAAATGTTGGGAATTATAAAAAGCTATTATTAAAATTAAAAATAAAAGAATTTATATAAAAATAAAATTAATGAAAACCCCTAAAACAATTCAGTAACAAAAATCTTTAAAAGAAAAGAAAAAAAGAACTGAATAACTCTTTTTTTATAATCTTTTCTGGATTTATTTTTTATCGAAAGCCTGTGTAACACTTGCGATAATTAGTTCAATAAATATGGAAGAGCAAAATGGATATAATTTAATTGAACTGATTTAATAAAGACATTTTTAGAGGTTGTCTAACATC
This sequence comes from Sepiola atlantica, assembly GCA_963556195.1. Taxonomy (NCBI): domain Eukaryota; kingdom Metazoa; phylum Mollusca; class Cephalopoda; order Sepiida; family Sepiolidae; genus Sepiola; species Sepiola atlantica. The sequence goes on along the minus strand of OY744525.1, from coordinate 48,890,200 downwards.
TCATGAGTTGCTCAGTCGTTAGCGCGTTCGTTGGTCTGTCACTTGTAAGTTTGAAATAGCATTTTCGTTAGTCTAGCATGTAAACCGATGATGATGATGCTGCTGCTGATGATGAGAATGATGATGATGATGAGAATGATGATGATGATGATGATGACGATGATGACGATGATGACGATGATGACGATGATGACGACGACGATGTTGACGATGATGATGACGACGATGACGACGATAATGATGATAATGATGATAATGATGATGATAGTGATGATAATGATAATAATGATGATGATGATGAAGATGACGACGACGATAATGATGATGATAGTGATGATAGTGATGATAATGACGACGACGACAATGATGATGATGATGATAATGATGATGATAGTGATGATGATAATGATGATGATGATGACGACGATGATGATGATGATGATGATGATGATGATGATGATGTGGTGATGATGATGATGATGATGATGATGATGATGATGTGGTGATGATGATGATGATGATGATGATGATGATGATGATGATGATGTGGTGA
>OY744525.1:48862147-48887147 GCA_963556195.1 Sepiola atlantica | reverse complement strand
TAAATCTGCCCTTTTGGATGAAACCGCGGTACATTGCTGAAATATGTAATATACAGTATCTAAATTATATATATATATATATATATATATATATATATATATATCAATAATAAGGAGAATATTTTTTTAGAATATTTTGAAAACCTGGACAACGCAAATTATTTTTTCAAATAAATTATTTATTTACTCTAAAAACTTTTTTTTTAAACTTGAGTACTTTTGATGATAAACATATTTGCTAGAAGTATAAGCATACTTTTTTCTTCTCTTCCTCTTTCGTACAATCCTACACGACTGCCGGAATAGCAATAATAGTATTGCTATTCCGGCAACGTTTTCAATGTGTGCCTTTTCAAACTACCTTATTCACGTAACCGCGTGCTACACACAACGGCATATCAACATTTATTGTCTATAACATCAAGACGAATTTCACTTGACTGCGATAAATATGTCTCAGTCGAGTAGGATTTATAAATCTCATATTCTAAAAAAAAATATTCTCCCTATTTTATTATTGCTATTCCGGCAACGTTTGCAATGTGTGACTTTTCAAACTAATATATATATATATATATATATATATATATATATATATATATATATATATATATATATATGGGTCCTTACAAAAATATATATTTAAGTATATACTCTTCATAATATCCGAAAATGTTCCAAATTGCAAGCTCAATGAAGTTTTATTACAAGCTTCAGAGCATATGTATTTTTCCTATTACTATTGAATGAACAATTTATCTGATGATCAACGAGGTTAAGATGAAGACTATGTATTTCTCTTGATTTTGCTGTGAAACGCGCCTAAGATGTAGAAAAAGTGGAAAAAATACAAATAAAAAATGAAATATAATTATATAAAAAAAATTGCTTGTGAGACAAAGAGGAATTACAAGTATTCGCCGATATATGAAAATAAAAGAAATTGAAAGAACAGCTGAACGTTTTGGTTATTGTTGTCCGACGATATATGAATATAAAGAAATTGAAACAACAGATGAAAGTTATGGTTACGGGTTGATTGCTCCTATTATCATTGGATTGGAATGCAACTACAGAATATATATATATATATATATATATATATATATATATATATATATATATATATTCGTTGGTTTTGTTTGGTAGAATGACATCCAACATAGTGCTCAATTATTTCATAATAAAAGCATAATATTTATTTATTAATAATGTTACAAAAGATCAGGTCAAATCAATGTGGTACCATAGGTTTCAAGCCTTGAGCGGGCCCAGATCGACAACTAATGTTTCGTTGGGTTTGTTTATATTCATACTACATATGGCACGGTGACTAACTGGTTTACGACGTGGACTGAGGACCTGGATGTGCCGGGTCCGAATCCAGAAACACTTTCATTAAAACCCACACCTGACCTTATGTCTATCCCCTAGAAAGGAGGTAAATAAAATATTATATGTAATAACATCGAAACGAAAGGTAAGGATGGGTAATATGGGCTATATTTTATTTCATGTAATGTTATGCAAAGGGAGCAAAGGGGGTTGGGAGGTAGAAGCCTTTCATGAAAATTCAGATACCTCCGATATTTGTTAAATTTTAACAATGATTATTAGACATTATTTAATAAATATTCACCAAATTTGAGTTTCATAAAGGGTTTTTAGAGGGCATAATAAGGAAAAAATCCGCATTTGAGAATTCAAATATTTCAGATTTGTATAAAATGTGATCTATAGTCACCAATTAAGCAAGATTAGCAGAATTATTATTTCTACTAAAGATCCCTTAAGCTTAAGCATAAAATTTTAGACAGATTCTAGAATCAATTCATGAACGGATTTTGATCAAAATTTGAATAAAAGTTCTAGACGTGAGGTTCTTTTCACGTATATATGTGAAGTGACGTTATTTATTTATATAATAATATTAGAAAATAAGAAATCAACCTTATCAGACTCAACATCATATGATTTTCTATCGAGGACATGGAATCATGTGTAATGTTGGGACATGTGGGGTGGGTTGTAACTAGAAACATGTAAAGAACATGACACGGAACCAAGAGAACTGAAACTGCCAGGGTAAATATGGATAAATAATTTTTTAAAAACAGAGACATAATACAATATTTGTAGCTGTCATAGTTTGAAATTAAGTTACTTGTAACCATACTTCTACATAAAACAATTCTACTTCGTTGAATTTATAGATCGGAGTGAATAGAGTAAGTTCAGGGAACTTATGTCTTTACTAACCAGCAGAGTGTTACTACTGTCCATCAAGGGAAGAGTCTATCATCAGGCATCTGTACGCAGTGTGATGATGTATGGAAGTGAAACCTGGTCAGTGAGGGTTGAGGACATGCGTTGCATAGAGAGAAATTATATGAGAATGATACGATTGATGTGTAATGTGAGTGTTAATAACAGGCTTAGTTTTGATGACCTCAGAGAAAGATTAAATTTGGACAGTATAGGGTGATGTGTGCAGAACAGGAGACTTCGATGGTATGGTCACGTTGAAAGAATAAATCAGAGTTCTTGGGTTAGTAGATGTAGAACAGTTAAAGTAACAGGTTCAGTTCACAGGGTAATGCTAAGGAAAACATGGGAGGAACTGGTAAAAATGGACTTGAGAAATGAGGGATAAATAAAGACCTGTCCAGAGAAAAGTAGAGTAGTTCATAAATCGAATATGATGATGATAGTGCTATGTTTTATTGTTGCTTGTGTACATTTCTCTTCTACACGTTTTGTTTAATAACTTTCTTAGTTTTCTTATCGTTTGTAATTAAATAAACTTGGAAGACAATCAGTTATCGTTTGCTTCTTGTTTCCAAAGAAAACGAAAGCTGTATTAATACTACTACTGCATCGAGTTCAGTTTTCCCCATAGCTCAGCACGTGCATATTGGCAGCATTACGGTCGTGATTAATAAATAAAGAGAAAGGATCATAATTATTATATGGTTAATATATAACAAGTTGGATTTTGAAGGCGGTGCAATGCTGTTTGGTTGAAAACACCGTTGGATACGAGACAAGGTAAACAAAACAAATGGCAATATTGAAAATTAAAAAAAAAATCGATTAAATAGTTATTTACAAACGTAATGTGTCGAATCAATATGGTATGGGCGATGTTATATTCTTTAACTATTCGAGGTAAACCTCCTGTTCAGAAAGGAAAACAAATTAAAAGAATAACCACTCTATTGGAGTGTGTTTTCGCCTTGAAGTAGGAAAATTATAGGATGTACGTTGCGATAGTACCGCAGAAAAAGATTTTATTGTTCAGGTGTTAATTGATATTTTTCAACTCATCACACACTACACACAATGCTTCAAGCAAACTACAACATCCTCCTCTTATATATATATATATATATATATATATATATATATATATATATATATATATATAATATTAAATTAATTCTTAATATTTTTTACCTACGTACGACGTCGTTTCGAGCTTATGGCTCTCATCAGCGCAGGGAAATAACAATCTCAGACGGTCATAGAGTGCAAACCCGGTTCACAGATAAACCTTGAATCTGTAACTGTTCACCTAGTCTCATTAGGCAACGAGAGATTGTCACGTAATAACGGAGAAAGTAAGTGATATCTATACTGAAAACGGCGAGTACAAACATCTAAACATTTGATAGCACTCAACGACATAGTCGAAGCATTGCACTGAAGCTTTTAGGGGAATGTTTATTTTTAATCTTTCTGACAGTTAAGCCCTATCGCTCGTGACGTCACCAATTTGGCCGTTCTTGAGTCTGGTTGGTCACCTAGTATTGTTCGGGAAAAGTTGCAGATGTTGAAAAGACTGGCCCAGTGATTACTGCAATCCCACGTTGTGATTGATAGATCAGTGGATAATTATCCGGATTTGGTCAGCAACTTAGTACCGCTGCGAAGCAAAGGGTCATTTCCAGCAGAACAAGTGAAATAATAGAGAAAAAAAAATGTTTTCAACAACTAGCTATGTTTTTTTAAAGAATAATTATTTAGTAAAGAAAAATAGAAAGGAAAAGCAAACTTGTATAATTTCAAGTCAAGACTGTGTTTTTGATTCGGCGCTCTAATTGTTAATGGACGATCTTTAGTTAGTTTGGCAAAATTGTCTAAGTCCGGAGGTGGGGGAGAGATCCGTCTCAGAGCGACGTGGATTCAGTGGGCGAGCAAAAACGAGTCTCTGAAGCCTGTTACGCGTCGTCCTATATTGAAATCAGTTGCACGTATCCCCACCCTTCTCCTAACATAATACAGTCAGAGAAGACAAGAAAATAAATGTTTCCTTTTTTTTCTTCTTTGTCCTTTTTTATCCCTTGGATAATTGAGATTCTCAATCCAGCCCTACCCTCTCACCGCTCACTGGTGAGAGGGGGAAAGGGGCATTCGTTTCACTTACTCGTTCACGGATAACCGAGAAAATGTAATTCCACCAATGGCCGTAAGTTCTTCTAACTTACGTCCACTGAAACCAACTCGTTGGCGAGTGCTTGGGGGGTCTTTATCGGTTCAAATCACACCTGCCTCGTGTCCAAGCCACAACCTGGGTCCGAAAGTGACATTCTTTTTAACCAAACTCAGACATCACGACGAGTGGCCAACATCTGTCTTATGCAGTGGTCGCTCCTTTGATCCAATAGTGACAATCTAAGCTGTCGTCGTAGTCCGTGCGGCACCCTTATATACTTTTATCAGTTTTGGTTTAATAAAACACTTATATCTTTCTCTGTTAATTCACACTAGCGCGATACTCTGATCGCCGACTTTCGTAGGCCCACTTCTAATTAATAATAGTGTGTACTTTAGCTTTATATCTTCCGTAGGTCCGATCAACATTATCACACAGTGCTCAACTTTTAATTTTACTTGGAAGGAGCTTATAATGATATATTAAATTATGTTTTAATATTTTTACCTACGTACGAAGTCGTTTCGAGCTTATGGCTCTCATCAGCACAGGGAAATAACAATCTCAGACAGTCATAAGGTGCGAACCAGTTCACAGATACACCCACCTTAAATCTGTAACCGTTCAGCTAATCTACTTAGGTCACGAGAGATTGTCACGTAATATCGGAGAAATTAAGTGATATTTATATTGAAAGCGGCGAATATAAGCATCCAAACATTCGATAGCACTCAACGACAAAGTCGGAGCATTGCACTGAAGCTTTTAGGTGAATGCTTATTTTAAATTTTTCCAACTGTGCCTCAACTTTCAATTTTACTTGAAAGGGGCTTATTATAATATTAAATTATTTTTTAATGTTTACCTACGTACGACGTCGCTTCGAGCTTATGGCTCTCATCAGCTCAGAAAAATAACAATCTCAGACGGTCATAGGGTGTGAACCCGGTTCGTAGATACACTTTGAATCTGTAACTGTTCACTTAGTCCCATATATATATATATATATATATATATATATATAAATATATATATATATATATATATATATAACATTGAATTTACACACACACACACACACACACACACACACACACACACATATATATATATATATATATATATATATATATATATACATATACTGTATAACTTTTTAATTTCTATTAAAACACGAAAAAAATATGCTTTATATATTTTTTTTTACATTTTCAATGTGATGGGTGGTACTGTTTTTCCAATGCAAACTTCTCAATCGATGGTGACGTTTGAAGAACTGTGCAGAAGAGGTCATCTTCGGCATGAAGTTTGTTTTTCAACTTCGATTTTATAAAAAGTAAAAGTGAGAAGATCACCTTACATACAACGTCACAGGAAAACATGTGAGAAAAGGGAAACAATCGAGTTGTTTACTTTCATTTTAACCGATTTTCTTTACTCATTTCTGCTTTAAATTTTCAACTTCTCAATCCATGATGATGTCTGAGGTACAGCACAGTGGAGGTCATCCTAACTTTGATTTTTACTTTGTTTCTTAATTTTGATTTTATAAGTACAGATTTAAAAGTCAGTTCAACTGGAAAGGTGTGAGAAAGGGAAATAACCCAGTTCCGTACTTACATTTTAAGCGATCTCTTTACCAATTAGTTTAAACCCTCCATAAAAAAATAATTAAACAATTTTATTCTTTGCCCGTGTTCGCACTGGCTATTTATCTACATATATTACTAAAATATTCATATAAAATCATAGAATCATGCCAATAATTACATTTTTCATATATAAATTATTATTATCATTTCTGATGACCTAAAGAGGAAAAACACTCACTATTGACATTTTATTATAAAATAAGGGTTTTATTTCCGAATTTATTTCAGGTGGTTTGATAAGTCTAAGGTGGTCGACTGACTTGCTATTTGGTTTCGCACTTCCTATCAACACTTGAAAATTGTTTCATCATCCATTCCTACATCAAACAGAAATCCTTTACACTATAATAAATATCAACCAATATATATATATATATATATATATATATATATATATATGTATAACTTCTTTGTAATATAGAAGGAAAAATATTTTTTTATTTTTTTATTTTATTTTTTTATATCTCTTTAAATCTTCTTCAGTTTAAATCTCAACAGTTACATTTCACCCTCCCCCTTTTTTCAAACCTTATTAAAGCTTCCTTACACTAAATTTAAACAAACATACATAACACTCTAAGCAAATAACGCGTCCAAACGAGAGTGACACATGACTTCACATTTCTGAAACAGAAGACAACAGAAGCTGAAGAGAGCCGGATGGCTAAGTCTATCTGTGCTTGAAACCGACGGTACGAATGTTGTACTAATTTTTCTGTACCAAAAAATAAATAAATATGTATATATATATATATATATATATATATATATACAGGGTGGGCCAAAATAAGGGTCCTATCTTTAAATTTGAATAACTTGAATTTGAATAACTTCCACAAAATAAAAGTTAAACTCACCAAACTTTATGTGTGTGTAGACTGACCCTTCCGAGATTTTTTGAAATAAACAAAACAAATTTTAGCCGAAAAACACTTCTTAAAACTTACAAAAACTAAAGTATTGTTTTTTACACTGTTTTGAGTTTTTTAAGCAAAAATAATGTTTCCTAAATGAGGGTAGGTTCCTTAGGGCTAATACAGCTCATGCTTGCTTCGGAAGGGGTCCTTTACTTATTCTAAAAAAAAAACAAAAAAAAAATCAATAAATAAAAAAGTTATGAATTTTTAAAAATAGGACCCTTATTTTGGCCCACCCTGTATATGTATTATCAGTGTAGGAAGTGACAATTTCAGACGGTCACAGGGCGCAAATCTAGTTCACAGAGTAAACCAAGACTCTGCATGCTTTCGCTCTATCCACAAGGCTATCAGAAATCATCACGTGATACAAGAGAAATAAAGTTCTATTTATGCTTAAATACAGTGAGCAGTAAACAGTAGACAGCTCAGAGGGTTCGACGAACGTTATCGGAACCTTGCTTACAGCTAAGTGACAGTCAGTTTTTATATTTCCGAGCAGTTCTCAATTTTAATTTTTTGAAGGGGCTTTATAGTAAAAATATTTACAAATAAACATTAAATTATTTACGCGTTGGGCTTTATTATAGAGTTGACGAAATACACATTGGTCTTTATTATAGAATAGATGATTTCTGTTTCAGGTCGGAATGGATGTTTTGTTTACCTTAATTATATGATTATCTTTAGTGTTTTTCTATTCTAAGAAAATTGTTTGACAACTACTCATACGGGGTAGCAACCGGATGTTCTGCGTCTGTCCATATGCGCAAAAGCCATTCTAGACACATTTTATTTAGACGTCGTATTGTGAAATTCCTATCTTCTGTACATCACCACGTTTTTCTCTATTTCTGCTTTCGATTTATAAATTCTCAGGTAAGAATGGATGATTGTGAAGATAATTAGATAATTATCTTTATCGCTTCGTAACCACAAACAAAATCGTTTGCAGATCTCACTTCAGGTCGCGACCCCATGGTTGGAAACCCTTGCTCGAAATAATATACGACTAGTCTGGCACACAGCCATTCGATATATAACGCCCATCTTAATTGTATGAACCCACTGTGATTGCCTATATTAATGGGTCAAGTTTCCCCATCGATCTATTTTTGACTTTCAATACGTCCCTGTATTTTGCACACACGTTTTTCTTTCTGTGAATGGGTGCACGAGTGAGGAGGGGGTTACAAAAATAATTATCTGATTACGTTTTTCTCTGCGTTCTCTTCAGATTCCATTCTTGTTTTCTGAATTAAAATGTAAATTCGTTAATTAATTATATTCAAAGAATCTCTAGAAAATGATAAAAATTCAAATGTTCATATTTTTAAATTTTTTGTTGTTTTTTATTTGGGCGCTTTTTGTTCAGATTTTAATGCATTTTGAGATATAGAGATTTTGGAATTCAACTTTGATGAGGACAGCCTCACCTCGTTTGAAGTGTCAGAAAATTAATACAAATTTTTATAGTCAGCAATCTAATTTATTTATTTGCTTTTAACATGTTTCATTCTTCGGAACTTATCAGACCAGAAATAAAAGATTAAAAACTGGTGTCAATAAAAGAGAAAGAAAAAAAGAAAGAAAAAGTCATGCGCAGTGATTCTTTCTTTCTTTCTTTCTTTCTTTCTTATTTTCTTGTCCAGAAAATATTTGAAAATAAATTAAATTTGGAGATAACCAAAATCGATTCCATGAATTTCAATGAGAAGTCCATTCTGATTATTCGTTTTTATTGTGAGCTGAAGCACATGTCTATGCAAGAGAATATATTATATTATAATCTAAAAGATTACATCCCTTATGTATCGTTATAGGAAGGTTAGTAAATAGTAGTTAACAAATAATCGTCCCCGTTAACTAAGATTGTACATCTATTATATAAAGGTCAGTTGTATGTGTGTATGTGTGTGTATGTTCAACTAAATATTAAAAAAAACTACAAAACAAACACCCACAAATTGGTATATTCTTGATCGGTGTTGCCATGGTTGTATAATATCTAAATTTAAAAAGAAAATATTTATTCTTTGCAGGTCAACTCGGCCAGGTTTCGTCAAAGGGAGGTGGCGTTTTTTCAGCCATTTCCCATGTTATCTATTATATTAAGGAGGTGAATGACTTATATTATTATTATTTTCAATGAAGTTGAATGGACTGGGTGTAAGTGAACAAGGGGTGGGGAGAGATATATGTGACAAAATGGAGAAAGGGCAAAGAAAGAGGTACGAATTGAGAGAGGTAGAGAGATAGAAGTTTTAAGATAAAGATGTTACACACACTTTTTAACCTCTTCTATTTCGTTTTTTTAATGGCCCCGAGCAACGCCAGGTAGTCCCAATTCTTCATAATAAAATACAGTGCCACTTTATTTCACGAACATGATTCGTTCTTTGACTACGTTTGTGAACCAAACAGTTCGTGAACTTAAGCAATTTTTCCAATTACAATTAATGTAAATCCAATTAATCCGTTCATCTGTCTGTCAAAGAAACAAACTGTTTTTCTTTAATCCATACCATCAATGATTTCTCTACTTCCTCTAAAACTGGATACCTTTGTTTCGTTTACTTACACACACACACACACCCATATATATATATATATATATATATATATATATATATATATATATATATATATATATATATATATATATATATATATATATATATAATGATAATAATAATCCAGGTAAGGTAAACATCCACAGGATGTGAATCCAAAGAATTTCAACCGGGCTTATAAAAAGTGTTCAATATTTATTTATTTATTTATTTATTATTTCTCTCTCTTTATATTTATTTTTCTTTCTTTCTAACTTTTTATTCAATTTTATATTTTTTACTTTATATTATTTTTAGTTTTGATTTTTAAATTTATTTTCTTTTCTCCCCATTTCATTCTTTCCAAATATCATATAAGGTTAAGATCGGATTTTTACTCTTCCTGATGAGATCTCAGTTTATAACAGCTTTTGAAAGATAACATCGACATGCCAGTGCTGCAGATGTTGTACATGTCTGTGTAAATGAGAAAAATAATCATATATATATATATATATATATATATATATATATATATATATATATATATGAAAAAAAATTGTGGTACAGAACTTTATCAAGGTTTTAAATAGGATGAACGGAGTCATAGCGAATCGAGGACAATATCACAAGAAATAAAAAGAGAAAAAATTTATAATAATATATTTCCTCTCTTTTTTTCTTGTGATATTGTCCTCGATTCGCTATGACTCCGTTCATCCTATATATATATATATATATATATATATATATATATATATATATATATATATATATATATATATATATATATATATATACACACATTTAAAAAGGATACGCGGAAATCTCTCAAAGGCCATTTCGACTATCATCTCGTCAGGAGAAAATCGATAGTTTTTAATTAATAATATTGTCAAAAGCAAGAGCAAACGGGGAATTGAATGTGCCAAAATTTACGATAGATCGATTAAAAGTCAATTTAATGATTTCGTTAAAAACCGATTAAAAGGCACTACATTAGGGGGGGAAAGAGAGAGAGTTCAAAGTTCCCCAAAGAGATTCAACGATCTAACAAATTCCTTCTGCCGGCACAAGGAAGGTTTTTGAATAGCGATAGAGACAGATTCCAATATTTTCAAATGGTTCTTGGAATTTGCTCTATGCAACACCCCAAAACGGTATATTTTATAACTACTGGCACAGCTTGGGTTTTCAACCAAATGCTGGCCAATAGCAGAGTCCAAAGAATTAGAGGAGGAGTAACACAAGGATCCTACTCTTCCCTGGCGTATTTTTTGATGGAATGTGCTGATTTATGCGGGTCTGCAAATGCAAGGAAGTGCGCCCTATATAGCTAGCATCACATTGGCATTTAAATTGGTACACAATATTACTATAATTTGTATAGAGCACACTATCCTTGCGAAAGGAAGGAAAAGCAGGTCTAGTAGCATAAACTAATCGTAAGGAAACAGAGTAGAAACAATTGCTAATGCTATTAACAATCTGTTTACCTAGTGTAATACTATTTCCCCCTATCCAAGGTAATTTCAAATAAATGGGGCATTTTACAGGCCCAAATATGTTGGGGGATTTAAAGTCAGCAACTTTTTTATTAATGCAATCATTGATAAGGTCCTCCGGATAACCATTATCAATGAATATATCCCTGATCCTATTAAGTTCACACTCTAATCTACTTGGAGAACAAATCACGAGGGCTCTATGCACCAATTTGTTAATTAAGCCTACCTTTCTAGACTTAGGCACAAAAGAAGACTAGTTTACATACAGGCCCGTAAAAGTAGGCTTCCTGTAGATGGAAGTGAGAAAGCCACCTCTTGAACGTTCGTTCAACAAGAACATCCAAGAAGGGAAGACAATTATCCTTCTCACTTTCCATCGTAAACTTTAGAGCCCCATGAATAGAATTTAACTCATGAAAGAATGCCAGTGCTTCACTCTGCGAAGAAAACATCGCAAAAGTGTCATCCACATATCTAACATAAGTACAGACCTAAATAAAACGGATTTGTAATATCCGACGAATATATCAGCTAAAGTAGGGGCCAATGGACTACCCATTGAGATTCCGTCGACCTCACTATACATTATATTCTCGAAGCTGAACTCGACTGATTTAGTGCATAGAAGTATCAATTCTATGAAGATCTCGCTATGGAAACAAGGGGCAGTCAGGCAATCTTTATAGAGAGCGTCGGCACAAATAGTTATAGTCTTATCTAAAGGTACATTAGTAAAGAGATTAGAGACATCAAAAGAGCACATAAATGATGCCCCAGAATCCGGATCTAACCCACGTAGAACTTCAGTAAACCGATAGGAATCAGGGATGCAGTGCGTCGTGTATAGATCACGCACAAGTTTGCAGGATTCTTAGGAGCCACTGAGCCAAAGAATGTTGGGCGGACCCTATCATAGATAATATAGGTCTCAGTGGCACCCCCTCCGTGTGTATTTTAGGAAGACCATATAATCTAGGTCGCAATGACACAGGGGGTCTGATCCTATCATAGACCTTCTTCGAAAAAACCTTCTTTTTAAATAAAGAAAGAAGACGCTTCGGCATCTTGATCTCGTACTTACAAGTATTATCCGCAGACTCGACAGGGCCAAGTCTACAGAATTTAGTAGTGTCGTTAAAATAGATAACATTTTGTTTACGTAGTCACTACGATCCAATGCCATAACTCCCGCACCTTTATCTGGTTTGAAAATGTAAATGTCTTCATTAGATTTTAACGCTTTTATGGTTTGAAATTGCTAATTTACTAATGTACCTTTAGATGAAACTATGACTATTTGTGCCGACGCTCTCTATAAAAGTTGCCTGACTACCCCTTGTTTCCATAGGGAGATCTTCATAGAATTGATACTTCTATGCACTAAATCAGTCGAGTTCAGCGTCGAGAACATAATGTATAGTCAGGTCGACGGGGTCTCAATGGGTAGTCCATTGGCCCCCACTTTAGCTGATATCTTCGTCGGATATTACGAATCCGTTTTATTTAGGTCTGTAAATATGCCCACTACTTATGTTAGATATGTGGATGACACTTTTGCGATGTTTTCTTCGCAGACTGAAGCATTGCCATTCTTTCATGAGTTAAATTCTATTCATGAGGCTCTAAAGTTTACGATGGAAAGTGAGAAGGATAATTGTCTTCCCTTCTTGGATGTTCTTGTTGAACGTTCAAGGGGTGGCTTTCTCACTTCCATCTACAGGAACCCTACGTTTACTGGCCTGTACGTAAACTGGTCTTCTTTTGTGCTTAAGTCTAGAAAGGTAGGCTTAATTTACACTTTGGTGCATAGACCCCTCGTGATTTGTTCTCCAAGTAGATTAGAGTGTGAACTTAATAGGATCAGGGATATATTCATTGATAATGGTTATCCCGAGGACCTTATCAATGATTGCATTAATAAAAAGGTTGCTGACTTTAAATCCCCCAACATATTTGGGCCTGTAAAATGCCCCATTTATTTGAAATTCCCTTGGATAGGGGGAAATAGTATTAATCTAGGTAAACAGATTGTTAATAGCATTAGCAATTGTTTCTACTCTGTTTCCTTACGATTAGTTTATGCTACTAGACCTGCTTTTCCTTCTTTTCGCAAGGATAGTGTGCCCTATAAAAATTATAGTAATATTGTATACAAATTTAAATGCCAATGTGATGCTGGCTATATAGGGCGCACTTCCTTGTATTTGCAGACCCGCATAAATCAGCACATTCCATCAAAAATACGTCAGGGAAGGGTAGGATCCTTGTGTTACCCCTCCTCTAATTCTTTGGACTCTGCTATTGGTCAGCATTTGGTTGAAAACCCAGGCTGTGCCAGTAATTATAAAATAGACCGTTTTGAGGTGTTGCATAGAGCAGATTCCAAGAACCATTTGAAAATATTGAAATCTGTCTCTATCGCTATTCAAAAACCTTCCTTGTGCCGGCAGAAGGAATTTGTTAGATCGTTGAATCTCTTTGGGGAACTTTGAACTCCCTCCCTTTTCCCCCTAATGTAGTGCCTTTTAATCGGTTTTTAATGAAATCATTAAATTGACTTTTAATCGATCTATCGTTAATTTTGGCACATTCAATTCCCCATTTGCTTTTTCTTTCGACAATATTATTAATTAAAAACTATCGATTTTCTCCTGACGAGATAATAGTCGAAAGGGCCTTTGAGAGATTTCCGCGTATCCTTTTTAAATGTATTTATAAGTTTTGTACTTCAAAACAATATATATATATATATATATATATATATATATATATATATATATAGAGAGAGAGAGAGAGAGAGAGAGAGAGAGAGAGAGTAAAGGACAAAACGGCAGACTAGTTCATGTATTTAATAGAGTCACCATTTTGTACTTTCCTCCTGGGTTAATTGGTTAGCTCTCCCCGAAATTAGAACCAGATTGTGAGTTCGAACCGTTGTTAAATAGGTGGGGGGACGCCCTGAAAGGTGGGAGTAGGGAAGGCGGAAGGCGGAAATGACGTAACGTCCGTTCGGGGCCTTTTTGGTCTTTTGTTCTTGACTCACCAATAGAAGCAAACATTAAAACCGTCGGTCGGCGGCTAGTAGGCTAAGGCAGGGGCGAGGAGGGGCAGTAGCTCAAAATGGCTTGACGAAATCGCTTTCTAATTCCTTCTTTCTCTCTCTCTCTCTCTCGTACAATACAGTTAATTTCTGTCTCTTATTTTATGTAAATAAAACTGTTATAACCCAACAATGGGCGTCCGCGTGGTTTTGTCAGTAGTCAGGCTTACAGCGATGATGATGTTCATCATCGCGAGGCAGACCAGCCCGTGTGCGTTGTCAACTTGGCGTACAGTGAAAAGATTATTTAAAAGGTAAGCAGCAATGCAACACCGTGAAAAGATAATTTAAGAGGTAAGCAGCAATGCAACACCCTGACAAAATTGTTTTTACTCGAATGTTGTCCCAAAATGAACTTATACATGTCAAATTACAATATTAAGCTTATTTTTACTTTTTTTGTGTAATCTACGTAATTTACCGAAATTAGGACCTCTGGGCGACCTTAAGTAGCCTTGCTAATCAAAAATAAATAAATTACTTAATCGTAATAAACTTTTCATTATTTGTTGAAAGATAAAACATGGGTGTCTACAATCGAATACGTAAGAAAACCTTCCAGAAATATCTCACCTATATCGCTCAAATTGATTAAAACATTCAATTTAAGTTACTATTTAATCTGGTTATTTTTTGTAGTTAAATTATTTTGAGTAAGTAGAATCTTTGCAAAGTTCGTTTAATTTCAATAAATAGTAAGTCACGTAAGTTTTTGTTTTGCTTCAAAAGGGTTGATATGCCGTAAAACAGTGACAAGTTCTTTTTATTAAACGAATTTTATTTTAAGTATTTGGCCTCGGATTGCTTCAACCCACAAATATCTGGGTTATCAGCCGAACGCGCTAACCGTTAAGAAATCGACAAACAAAAGAAAGGACCAGGAAAGACTAATTGAATTAAATTAGAAGAACTATGATTTACAACCGGTGTATATAGACAAATAGTATATTATTCAATTTTAGACAAATAGTATATTATTCAATTTTAGAAAAATAGTATATTATTCAATTTTCCATGTGTCGATTAGGACAAGGAGTACATATGTTAGAAGGTAAAACTCGCTTCCTTTATTCATGATTAAAATAGAATATTGATCTTGATTCAATTCATAAAACCAATTGAAAATAAAACTTTCGTTTTTAACAATACATACCAATATTTGGCGTAAATCACTGACAAAACAGATTTAACTATGCATCTTTTGTTAAGAAATCTATTAAATCAGAAAAATATGGCGAAACGGCGCTACTTCTAAATGAATATATGCAAAAGTTTTTTTTTATTTACAACTCCTATATTACCATCAAAATGGTTTACTGTTATTAATAAATCACTGATACAACATGATATTTTGTAAATACTGTATATATCGTAGAGACGAAATAAAATACCGAAAGACAGTTATTTGAATGTCTAATTTGCATAACTATTTTTTAAAAGTTCGTAATAAATTAATGTCTGGTGTTATTCATTCGTAATTTTATGGTTCTTATTTTCTCCTATATGTATGCAATAGTTTTGTCGATATTAACAGTAATTAATCAAAATGACTTTTATTAAATAAAATGTGCACTTTTCTTAAACTGTTTGCAGATTAATTTTCAGGGGGGGGGGTAATTTAAATAAAACTAACTGGAAAGAAAGACATGAAGCATAAGCAAGAGTTCAGTCAGGGAAGAGTTGACTGACTGCCCACTCTCACCCTTCCTCTCTCTCCCGTTAGTGGCATCATATAGAGAAAGAGATGAGGGTGACTGACGGCTCCTTTTCGTTCGCGACCGACACAAGATTTTTTGTTATTGTTTTTAAATTCAATGAAACAATTGATGAGTTTAAAAAGAGCACACACACCATCGCTCAGGGGAATTGATTTTCTCTTCCTGTTAATTTCTGTGCGGTCTTATAAAAAAAATAAATAGATCAATATAAAAATTACAAAAATGTTAATATCTATTTATATGAATAAATGTTTATGCTTTTCCGTCTGTCTGTCTGTCTCCCCCCTCTCTCTCCCCCCTCTCTCTCTCTCTCTCTCTCTCTCTATATATATATATATATATATATATGAAATTAAAATGGAATAAGCGGAAGACCTAAACTGCTCAACGTTTCGCATAAATGTTATATGGGCTTTGTCAAGAGCGAACGAAAAAATGCAAAAGCCCATATAACATTTGGGCGAAACGTTGAGCTTTTTATGTCTTCCGCTTATTCCATTTTAATTTCATACCGTCGGATTATTTTATCCTTTCATCTCTCTCTCTCTCGCTCTCTCTCTCTCTCTCTCTCTCTCTCTCTCTCTCTATATATATATATATATATATATATATATATATATATGCATAAATGCGAAAGTTTTTGTCTTGTGTTTGCAACAAACTTATTAATGAAATGTTTATTATTCATCATTTTAATTTACAGTATTGTAAGTAGCGAACTGTTCGAAGCGATAGTGAGCTGGCAAAGGCAGCTAGTTATCTATTATATAAAGTAATCACGAATTTTACCTTATACAAGCAAACATTATAGAACACAAAACATGGCTGCAACATACAATTCCAACATGATCAGGCTTCATTCCACTAACTGATACGTGTTTCTAAAAAGCACCGAAAAATTGAAACCCCCCTCCCTCATCCACACACACAAAATGTATCCCAAAATATTAAATATGTTTCCGTACTTCATGTTAGTGTAGGACCCCCTCATCCCTCCCCAAAATAAAAATATAAGCTTAAATAATACACACATACATCCGTCTCATTTTACGTTTAATTAATTAATTGATTTAGGAAAGTGATCTCTCCACTCTAAAGACTAACAGATTTCAATTTTGTTAATAGTTAAAACATTCTTTTATCTCCCCGGGCAACGTCGGATCACGGGTTCTGCTAGTATATAATAATATATGGAGAAACGCCATTTTATCTCCAACAGTTCCACTAAGAAGAGGAAGAAGCGAGCGAACACCTATAACCCTCATAATAGGCATATGTAACAACACTATCTCAAATGTTTCAATTTACTTCTGAAACGAGGGAAATTCACTATTACAATCATTTTGAGTAAACGATCATCATATAACCAAATATTTTTTTATCGTTGAGACAGAAAAAAAAGAGTAAAAAGAAACTGTCGTCCACTGACGTCTTTTACTAAGATGGAAACCTTGCTCGCAGCATATAAACGATAATATCCTTTATCTTGACAGATGATAAAGATATTACACGCGCCTTCTTCTTCTTCTTCTTCTTCTTCTTCTTCTTCTTCTTCTTCTTCTTCTTCTTCTTCTTCTTCTCCCTCCCTCCTTCTCTATCGATCACGTCCGTTCACGACGTTAGTTAATATTCTTGCGAGTCCAGTCGAAATCTGTCGTTGAGGGGAGGGGGTCAGATATACCAATACACCGCCCGTCCGGTCTGCGAACTCGATCAATGGCCGTCACGTACCCGCGACATCGCCACCCATCTCGACGCCATCTTAAACGCTGGTCGTATTCACTCTCTACGAATACGTCGCCACAAAAGGTTATCCCGTGGCAAAGACATTATTATGTTTGTTTACCATGCTAACCAAGACCGTGTCTATCGAGCCTCGAGGGTGACACGCCCTTACGTCCTTAGTTTACGCATGCAATGCATACGACGACACAGTCTCGCCCGTTTCCCGGAGATACTCTTCTTAGCTGAAGCATCTCTCCTGTCATCGAGGTCATATTGAAGTAAGATAAGAAATTCGAAACGCCTTTCTTCTACAATCACAACGTTATCAATAAGGCGCCTGCTTATTCTTTTAAATGGCCAACTTTTCAGCGTATATTCTTAGAATTTCGGTTCATTTTTTTTACAAAAAATGCCCGAGCAGTCTCGGGGCGCACCAGGAGATTAGCAATAAACTTACCACTTCTTAAAGAGAAAGTAAAGCCTGGGAGGGTGGACCTTCTAGAACTGAACAGAGCCATACCTGAACCCGACAGCAACAGAGCTACGGTCGAACTGATTGTCAAAGACGTATCCTCGACTAGTACTAACAACACATATACATATATATGTGTGTGTGTGTGTTTGCGGAGTCTTGGGTAATTCTGTAACTAAGTTCGAATCTAGCTACCGTCTGATAATAGTGGATGGTTAAAATGCCGGCGTATGTAGGTAAAAATAGTTAAATATTTCATTAAATAAATATTGTTATAAGCCCATTAAAGAAATTGAAGTTGAGCCCTGTTCAGGGAGTTTAAAATAGACTATCACGTTGCTAAATGGCATGTTCCGACAACGTTCGTTGAACACTCTCTCGATAGTCTACTGTCTGTGCCTGCTTGGCATAAACAGAAACTAATTCACTTTCTTTACATATTAATTTCTCGTGTTAGTTTGGTTTGAGCGCTTGCTTGCGAAGCCTAGGGTGATTCTGTAACTGGGTTCGAATCTTGCGACCATCTAAAATCATCACCTCCTACACTAATGATAGCGGAAGCTTGAAACGCTGGCGTATGTAGGTAAAACTAACTTGATATTTATATATATATATATATATATATATATATATATATATATATATATATGCGTGTGTGTGTTTGTAGGGGACAGTGTTGAACGCCACTTAAGGGGCCTGACCTATTCTTATAAGCGAGGGGAAATGGAACTTTATTATGCCAAATATTTTTTTAAGGGAATGCATTTATACAAATAGAAGTAGGATAGGTTAGCGGCCAAGTACATCCCTGGCATAGCAGAAAAAGGTCTCTTTTCTTTGTTTAGAATATTCTCCGTTTGTGAAATTTTCTTTTGTTCCCCCTTGCTTTCCTTTCGTTCTCCCCCTTTCCCTTTTCGTCTAATTCTACCTCTTCTTCGTTCTATTATTTTAGACCAATATTTAGGATTGGCAAAATGATCTGAATGCATGCACACTGATGAATATCCGAATTTGGAAAGGCGAATATTTTAAATAGATAGGTTTGTTTTGTTGTATGAAGCGATTTAGCTCTAAAGATACGCTTAGCTCGGACATGTGTAAATGTCGATCTAAGCCATGTATAATATATAAAATTAAGTCGGTCGGACTTTCAATATTGAACCTACATAACAATGCAACTAAAAAATCGATACTTGATTCTGACTAATTTCTTTTTTGTTTTTCTCTTTACCTTACACGAATGTAATTTGATTCGCATGAGTTTCTTTCTGATAATACTAAGGTCAGCTAAGAATATTGTTGACATTTCATTTTGCAATAAATTTTACTCACCTAAACAGCTTAAGCCATTAATAAAACCGTTTGACACATTTCGCTATCTATTTCGACTATCAAAGAAGTAATTACATGTGTTTACATTAGAAGTATTCACTTATTTATTTATTAACGTTACTTGTGTTTCATGATAGTTGGTACAATTATTTTTAAGCAATAGAATTAAATGATCTTCCCCTTAAATGATGTAGAGCATTGATTATTAATCCTTACTATTGTGTTTACTAGAGTGTAAGCAGCTGCTTCTTATTCCTGGAAGATGCAATATTTCTATGGTAAGGTTACACTTATCGACTTAACTGATTTTTCTATTAATAATTTTGTCCTCTGTTGAAACAGATGCACACAAATCTCTCTTACAAATATAAACTACTTCATTACTTGTAATATGTTCAAAATAATATTTTTTGCATACATAATGGCACAATGTACGATCGAAATGCTGCTTATTTTTTTCACTTGATAGCTTACATTAAAACATGAAAATGATATAGAAATGCCACTCGCCTTTGGATTAAATGATATAGAAATGCCACTCGCCTTTGGATTAAATACTTATAACATTGATTATATTTATATCTAGGGAGGTTTCGCTTGTAGCACTTTTTTTGCCTTGACAGAGTTTAAAATCGATTTCGAAATCTAGTGGAGATGTTGCTAGTTTTTCTTTACTGTATCGTTATATTAATGATAGGTGTTCGACTGAGATCAAATCTCTGCTCCTCCAATTAAACATTCACAGCAAGAACTATTCTAGCTACAAGAAAAAATATGTTGGCTGTCTTTCTTTACTGTATCGTTATATTCGTGATAGGTGCTTGACTGAGCTCAAATCCATGGTCTCTGCACGAAAAACATTCACAGCGAGAACTCACCTTGTTACAACCACATCAATGAACATCCCTTCTTTCTCTGTGTACCAAAAACAAAACGGAAATTCTATTAACAAGTTTCTGTCTTAGAACAGTCAGTCTGTGGAACAAAATACCAGGAGGCTGCTTCCAAACCGACTACCATATAGTCGTATTCAAGTCTAATATAAACAAATACTTGTTGAGCCGTCTTCTTTGAAAACCAAGTGCTTCAATGGATCCCTGATGAAAAAAAGAAGAAAAAGAAGAAGACTAAAAATGAGCTGAAAGCAAACAATTGAGAGAGATTTGATCGCAACGGGAATAAGATGGATTGACGCTGTAGATCTGGTTTCAGATCAAAAACGATGGTTTACTTTGACTACCTCATGCGTCGCAGGATGTGGCAGATCCTTAGTCTGAGCCTGAGTGTCTTCTTGTATAATCAATTCGGTGCTTGTACAGAGAAGCGTACATATGAAAAACGCTGAAAATCGCAGTTCCAATTAAATTAAACGGAAAACTCTTTGAAATACTTATGCATCAAGCAAAAAACAGATTTGTACACCAAAAATTAGCCAAAACTATCGAGTAAAATTGTAATAAAAAATAAAAGTCCTTAATATCGTTTAATCGGGTCGGCCATTGATTCGAGCATAAAAACACGAAATTCAGGGGGAGATAACCCAGTCTGTCATATTAACACGTAATAAATCAATCGCAGTAATCAAAATACGATGAAACTGATTTTCATTTTTAATTAAAATTCTACTCGATCATTTTTCCTACTTTTTTGGTGAGGATACTTATTTAAATCTGCTGCGTAAGTATATAATACTGTATTTTGTGGTATTGATAATTTCATCCGCACGCTTCTCTGTACAAGCACCATCAATTCTTCTTAAATAATATTTTGCCTATTCCATCTATTGTTTCCAATCCTCTCGTCCAACTGATGATATCTTAAACCTCTTATCCTCGAGTGGCCTCTTGATAAGCGGTGTCTCATTAGTAAAATAAAATCTATATTTCTCCACCTCCCCGAAAAGAAGCGCTCTGGATTGGAACAAAAATTTTAATTTACTTAGTCTAAAAGGATTTCTCCTTCACTGACCGAGGACAGAAAGATGAAGTGTAATATCGAAACAGATACAACACTCTTTGCTCCTAGACAATAGGAAAAGTGCTGATATGCCGTAAAACAGAGAGCCTGAAAACAGAAGCCGAAAACGATAGCGCTTCATATTTCATTTTATCCTGGCGTTCGGTAATTACGCACTCGATATTGACAATATCAGCTCTAACCCCAGGCGACTGTTCTCGCGGACGGCGGAGACAGCCACAGACAGACAGAAGAACGTCTTGAATGAAATATGAGATCGCGACGGGTAGTGACAGTACAAATGGGGGTCGTCAATCATCGGAGTGGTTTTGCTCTCTTTTTGGTCGAGAAGTCGCCAACCGCCTGGCGAGATTCCGCTGCACACATGACTTATGGCAAACCATCAGGCACAATGATAACACCACTTTCCACCGCTTCCTATCCCTTTTCTCGTCTTTCTCCCCCCCATCTCCCCTTTTTCCTCCTCCTCCTTCTCCTCCTCCTTCTCCTCCTCCTCCTCCGCATCTATATATTAATACGCGTGCATTTTGTCCATTCATTCGTTCGTACGTTACGCTTTCGTTCATTGGTTTCCATACGAACAACAGCTATTCAGTCAGGTAAGAGCAGACATACATTCAGACAGAGAGAAAAGTAAAACTGTATTCTGTAACTGTTTTTTTCAATTACTAATGTACCAACACTGACTAAGGCCAAAACCCACTCGAGGGTAAGGGTTAATAAGATCAATGGATCGTCAGTTGAAAGATGAAGAATATTATGAGAGGATTGAAAATGATGATTGGAATGAACACACTTTGATTACTTACTGTATTCAGGTGTTCTACAACCGTAGGTGTTTAACCCTTAAATGTTTTATTTTTATATTGGTTTAGCATTAAAGATACTGATTACCTATTTAGCGGGTGTGATGATGCAACATCATACTAATACCTACTCACACTTGCCAACAGGTTCGTTGCAGATGTGAAACAAGTTGCAGTTTGACACATTTTCGTTGAATATTATATTAAATAAGCATTTTATTGGAATGTGTCATATTCGCAACAAAAAGCATTTAAGGGTCAAGGAAAGTAGACATGTAGAAGGGAAGCCTATATTTGCGCTTGTCAGTCCCAAAACGTTGGCGATGTTAGGTTTGCAAGGAGGGCCTTGTGAAAATATCTTCGTCTACTCAAATACAGACCTTGGTATTTCTAAATGGTCACCCATCTAGTATGAACAAGGTTCAATGTAACTTCGGTGATCTAATGGGAATCGGTCTATTAACGTGATTATAGTCGTATTAGACACAGAGAGGGGAAGGTTAACACAGGCGGAGGTGGGAAGAGAGTAATTGAGACGTGTTGATATATGGCAAAATGGTGAAGAAATTCGTGTTATATGTTGACAGAGAAAGGGAGAGAGAGAGAGTGAAACATTTTGACAGTAAAAGAAAGAAGGACTAATAGAGTATTTATTTACCTCCTCTCCAGGAGGTTAGGCACAAGACCAGTTTGATCTTACTCCCACAAGGTAAGATGTGACCCAAGGTCGGGTCGGGAAAGTGGGACTTGAAAAGCCAGCGCCCGAGAAGGTGAGCACTCTGGCCATTAAAAATTGCCTGGGCAGCCCCGTCGGCATTCCCCGGTAGTGACGCCTCAGGCAGTAAGCAATAAACTTACTCCTCCCCAAAGAGGGGAGGCAAAGCCTGGGAGGGTGGACCTCATAGAACTACACAGGACAAACCCATAGACCGGCGGAATCAAGCTCCGAAGGCCAAGACGATACTAGTCTATGGGGTGCAGTATCCATCGGAACAGATACTACACTTTGATCTTGGCAAAAAAAAACATTGACAGCATGAACTCGTCTATATACCACCACTGTCAACAGCGTACCTATCTTTTTATGTGCGTCTAAAACAAAACGAAACTTTCATGAACAGAGTTTCCTTCCAAGAACTTCCCATCTGTGGAACACAATACCACGGGACTGCGTCCATGCCGACTATAGTATGGTCATCTCCAAGCCCAATGTCAATAGATACTTGTCAAGCTGTCCTGTCAATTACTCCAATTTTTTCGATTCCACCCATCGTGTTCAACCCTCTCATAGTATTGTTAATCACCCAACGTATAATCCTTGAGTAATTTTTGCCTTGGTAAGTGGTGACTCATTAGTATAAAAACCCTCAACAATTCGTGTGCTTGGAAAGTCACCTACGCAATGTATTCAATGTTTTTACTAATTAAATCAAATTTAAGTTATATTAACTTGTTCTATCAGTAAATAAATTGATGAGGTATGTTGTTTAGTTCACCATGGAATTTCCACGGTCCCTGCTCGTTTAGACTTTTTGCAAATTTAACATTTATTTCTATGTAAGAATTAACAAACACAGTACTACAAGATTAAGGCGTTTCATTGCAATAACACTTTGAATGAAAAGAAGTGGATTTCCTTTGAATGGCTCTGAAAAGAAAGCAAGCATAGTGTCATTTTGACTGCAGCAGGAAGTATTTATTTTTGTAGATATATCACGAATGATTGCCGTCTGCATTTATGAAGAAGTAGTCTTAATTACAGCTATTATAACGATGATGATGTTGTTTCGCTGCTTTTACAAGCAAACTTAGTGCAAATACTGCTGATTGCAAGAAGTCACTGAAGTCACTAAGGGATAATTAACTTGAATAGATTCTTTATTTTTCATCGTACCTTAATGAAATTTTAACATAACATGACGAAGACAATAGAATTTTTTTGTGCCAAAAATAAAAATATAAAAAAGAATTTATTTATGAAAAATAACATCTTTTAAATGGTTTCTATTTTCAGCTTCACAAATTCGTGCCTCTTCCAAATCATTATCCATGACGGATTGCAGGATCACCCGATCACGATTTAATTCACCGACTTCATTTCTGATGTTCTTTCAATTCTTGTGAATATTCAGGTGTTTGTTGATGTAAACTTTTTATTGAAATACCCTCACAAGTAAAGGTTGCTAACAGACTAAAAATTGAAACTATTTAAAAGATGTTATTTTTCATAAATAAATACATTTTCATTTTTGTTCCTTTTTGTAAACAAATCTCTATTGTCTTCGTCATGTCATATTAAATTTTCATTAAAGTACCATAAAAAATAAAGAATCTATTCAAGTTAAAAAAAAAACCCTCAGTGACTTCTTGGCCACCCTGTATTTTTTGCCCATCGTGAAAATCTTATCCGCCATTGCCACTATATCGTTTGTCGCTGATAATTGTAGTCACAGCATGCATATTTTCTACCTTTCATTTTCCATGTTTAATAGCGGTTCTTCTAGTTGTGACTGTGTGTCATTAATGTTACGTCTATACTGGTTGTAGAAAAAGTAAGCATAGTTGTCGGGTTTTCTCTCGTCAGTTGCCATAACGTGTCCTGTGTGTAGCAGTCTACATATTAAAAAAATGGAAACTCGAAACAACTCATGGATTCACGGGTTTATTACTTCATTTTTTATATTTCACTACAGAGAATCGATTTATGCTTACGTATCCTAATGTCCATCTCCTAGAATGTTCTCTGGATAGGGGACTCACGCAAGCCCTAGAAATGCCTGTCTGACCCGAGCCGTGCCCCGAACCA
>OY744525.1:48847147-48857147 GCA_963556195.1 Sepiola atlantica | reverse complement strand
CTGACTCATCTTTGCTTACCACACACCAAGACGACCAGAAGACGACGGATCCTGATGCCGACTCATCCTGGATATTCACCAGAGCCTTGATATCCGGGTTGCTGCCCTAATATCATTGGGTGCCAGACCTGTCCTGACATGAACAGGAGTTCCAGACGGCATTGGTCTAAGACTATCACATTACCACCACCCCTACCACGGTGAGGAAGAATTGATGGATAGGAGGCATAGTGATACAGACATATATGCCCCCCTTTTTTTATTATTATTATTATTATTATTATTATTATTATTATTATTATTATTATTATCAAATCATAATAATAAAAGTTATTTTCAAAAAGAATTACTCGTTCAATTTTTACCTTGGTGTCCGGTTCAGTTTTCTATATAAGTTCCACGTAAAATGATCCCCTATTTGATTTTTCGATTTATCTTTAATAAAAATAGAAGAAAAGAAAAGAATCCAACAAAAAAAAGAAAAAAAGAAAAAAGGTTCAACCAAGGTAAGTAACTTTTGTTTAAGTGATGTAACTTCGTCTACCGGAACAAAAAAAATCGTGAATCTTTTATGCTCATACAAATTATTACGGCCAGTCTCCGACTTACGTCGAGGTTCTGTTCTAACGGCGTGTTGTGAGTCGATTTTCGACGTAAGTCAAAACTCCTTATTGTACGTAAATAATTACGTCACACATCTACTGTATAAAGTATAGTCCAAATTTGTTAAGGATCCATTTTACAAGACTTTTATATAGCGATCAAAAATGTTATATTTGATAAATTTATTTCATAACCTTGTAGTGTAGGTATTCCCCTCCCTCCCTCCCACAGTGGGAAGATGTGACACAAGTTCGGAAGATTTGGATTCAGAAGCCAACGCGCATGAGGTGTGTGTACTCTGGACATAAAAAATGCCTAAGCAGCCCCGTCGGCATTCTCATAGGAGCGCCTCGGGAGATTAGCAATAAATTACCTCTTTTCTGAAAGAGTGAGAAGGTAAACCTCCTAGAACTGCACATAACCTCAGCCCGACAGATGCAAGGTCATCACCTACTCAACACTGATCCAGACTCTGTGGGACTGATTGTCAAGGACGTATCATCGACTTGGCATGAACGAACCAAATCTCATATTTTAATTGAAGAATATGAAAGAGTTGTCTCCCTTACAACTTAAGTTTTATTTCTTTTTCTGTATAATTTTTTAAGAAAATTTGAAAACAAATAAAAATTAAAATCTAAGATGACATGACTTCATCCCGGGCAACGCCGAGTAGGTTGAGCTAGTTTCGCATAAAGAAAAGCTTATGTAATGAATTCAAACGCACATGCTTGAATTAAAGCGTAAAAGCCCTAAAAATTCAAGTATTATGGTTGATTGTTCTTCGAAAGCAAAATACAAAAAAAAACAAAAAAAACATGAATTTTCAAACGCGCCTCTGTAGTCTCAAAGAACCAAGTAGTCTTCTAGTTCAGGCTCTATATCATTGATTTACGTTGACCATGAGCTCTTGGTACCGGCGCTACACACACACACAGACAGACAGACAGACAGACACACATGTATGTATGTACACATGCCTGTGCGTATAAAAATCACTGGTCATTTTCTCCCGCCATTATCCGAAGCCATCTTCACACTGGTATTTAATCATCACTTCACTTCACTTCTAGATCTTGTAACATTCATTACCCAGACAACACCGATCGCATCCTAACCCCAAACCCAGCCAGCTAATACAATTGCCCGTGTCCCCCCCCCCACCTCTGTCTCTAACAGCAACTCTTCCTCGATCAGTCGTTGCTTTGATAGAGCAGGCGAACTCATTTGCTCGCTCAAGTGACACTTCTTGATCGGCTCACGGTCTTAACGCTTTTCATTATTTCTCTCCAAGTTGAGCCAAGCGTGAACTGATAACGACTCTGTGATTTTGATACAGCTCAGCGCGGCCGTTCAATTACCGTTACAAACCAAACGAAAACCACTCAATCAGTGAAGCAAGCCGCAACCAAAGCGCAACTTTAGTCTGTCGATGTGGCATGTGCTGGGGGTCAAAGAAACGGTATTACCAAAAGCCAGCATCAAGGACAAACGGTAGACATAGAGGTGAGAGTGTGTGTGTGTGAGAGAGAGAGAAAGAGAGATAGAGAGAGAGAAAGAGGAAGGAAGAGAGAGAGGGAAGAGAGAAAGTGAGTGAGAGAGTGATAGAAAGAGAGTGATAGAAAGAGAGTGATAGAAAGAGACAAAGTAAGAATAAGAAACAGAGAGAAAGAGATAGAGAGGCTAAGGGTGTTAAATCTGAGAAACAGACCGAGAAAGACACAGTGTGTGTGAGAGGGATAGAGAGAAAATGAAAGCGAGAAAGAGATAGATAGATAGATAGATAGATAGATAGGTAGATAGATAGATAGATAGATAGATAGATAGATAGATAGATAGATAGATAGATAGATAGATAGATAGATGGACTGAGAATGGGAAATATACCGAGAAAGACATAGAGAAAATGAGAGATTAGGTGAATGATAGTGTCAAAGCAGAGAGAGCGAGAGGGAGAGACAGACACAGACAGACAGATACAGAGATACATAAGAAAAACGCGAGAGACAGAAATACAGACAGAAAGAGAGAGAGAGAGAAGAAGAAGAAGAAGAAGAAGAAGAAGAAGAAGAAGAAGAAGAAGAAGAAGAAGAAGAAGAAGAAGAAGAAGAAGAAGAAGAAGAAGAAAGGGGTTGAAAACAGAGACATATATGATTTTAGAAACAAGGAAAAAATGCAAGGGTTAATGAGAAAGAAAAACAAAAATACATAGAGAGTAAGAAATACGGAGATAGAAAAAGAGAGAGAGGAAGATAGATAGAGAGGAAGATAGATAGATAGATAGATAGATAGATAGATAGATAGATAGATAGATAGAGAGAGAGAGAGAGAGAGAGAGAGAGAGAGAGAGAGAGAGAGAGAGAGAGAATCAGTTCTCGGAAACAGTTTTTAAACATCTTAATCAATAAATGATTGCAAAAAAAAATGGTGGTTTTAATAGTATCTGTACGTTTTTTACTAGATACTCGGAGAACTCTCCCTCATTCTCTTTCTCTCTATATAACACACAGACATATTATATATATATATATATATATATATATATATATATATATATAAAGCAAAGTTGCCTGTATATATGTATGCGTGCATGTGTCTATGTGTGTCGCGGCATCACAGTTGATCGGTTGATCTAAGAGCCAAAACAACCGCAGATTTGGCTTCAATATCTTCGATATGATGTCCTTATCAATGGCAGAAGTTTTTTTAAAACCTTTTTGAAAACTCATTATTCAAAATTAAAAGTACGTAAAAAAACAAAACAAATGTTTCTACATGTCTTACATAAAAAAGAAACAAAATGTCTCTACATTTTTAGCGTTCCCTTTCCAAGCCGACCGAACAACATACTTATAATAACCTGAAGCTTTACACTAACAGTAAGAAAAACAAAATAAAAATAAACATTTACAACTAAGTCAAGATTGGTTTCTTAGTCAAACCATCGTACGTATTTGCCCTCCTTTTATATATTCAAAATGGAGGTTTTCTTTGTTTACTATAGACAATACGAACTATTTTAATTCTATGCAGAGAATTGAAACAGATTTTTAATGTTGTATCCCTACACCGAACGTACAAACTGTTTAAGTAGGTTTCAAAGACAAAATATTTTCGTTTGATCGGTGGCCGTGTGGATAAAACATTCGCCTTCAGTTCCTATATTTTATGACATCTTTCCAGGTTCATATCTTACACTAGACATTTTTTTGCCATAGCCTTCCAAATATTTCCGAGCAGATATCAATCATCACCATAAACCTAAATAATGCACTTGTTATAATTATAAGGATTAAAAAGTATTTTTTGAAGATTATTTTATTGCTATTTAAAGTACACAAAAATGTTTAATTTCAACTGACGTGTAAAAGAGAAAGCTTTGAGAAACACGACGTTGACGGGTAAATCGGCTAGTATATATATATATACATATATATACATATATATATATATATATATATATATATATATTTATATATATATATATATATATATATATATATATATATATATATATATATATATTAAGCAAACATTGTTAAATATAACATAATTCTTTAGCTTGATTATACCTTTTCTATTTTTCTAATGTTTAAAAAATGCCAGAATCAAAAGAATTAAAGAAATTATTCAATATGTATCACTAACGTTTTCGATTCTTCGTTGAGTCATCTTCAGGTGACAAAAACAAATGAACTAGAGAGCTGAAGAAAAGAACAAAATTACAAAAGTAGCCGAGAACGCGCATGTGAAGTTAGTTAGACGTCAAACGAACAAATTAGTGCAGTTCCAGGAGAAACGTTAACAATTTAAACTCCGGGACACCAGAATTAGCGTCACACGACGAATTCCATTACGTTAAGTATTTCAAAATGTTGTTACTGGCTTTATGTTATTTATTGTAGGTTGCTAGGGTTTAACAAAGATAGCTTCGAGTATTTTTCAGGTATTTTACTTGGTTTCAGGATGTAGTATTTTCGCCTTATTAAATAAAACTTGTCTTAAATCCGAAAGACTGGGCAGTTATGTTTTTTCAAATGCTAGTAAATTGAGCTAAAGGTTACAAGGTGCATGATTAAACGGTGGGATAGGGTAGTGGTTGTAAAACCAATGTAGCTATTAGCTTTATTATTATCATGGAAGTTGCATTCTCCCAAAGATTCTTTCTACTGTTTTATAGGTTGAGGAAGAGTTGTTTTTTACTACAAGAGTTTGGGTCTTAAATTTCTTGTAGTAAATAATGAGTCTAATTGTATTATTATTGTCAATTGGGGATATGTTTCAGTGTACAATATGTTTTATGACTTTAACCTCGAATCTACATTTGGTTGATTTGATTACAATAGTATAGGCTAATATAGTTTGAGTTATAATGTTGTATATTATTATTATTATTATTATTATTATTATTATTATTATTATTATTATTATTATTATTATTATTATTATTATTATTATTATCTGTAGTAGTATTTTTAAAGTTTCGAATAATTCATTTTATTTGTTACTCAACGATATAATAAGGTAATTCGTAATTAATAAGGACTTGTTTAACATTTTTAATTCAATTAACAGTGTTTTTTAATGGAGGAGATTAGTCGGTAGAATTTGGTATATTCGGACTACTGTTCTCATCTTGGGTGTTTTTATCACAACGTTTCGGCCGATGTAACCTCCGACCTTCTTCAGGTCTACTTTGTCAAATTCGGGAATCTTTCTGTCGAACTCGGGAATCTGGACGGAATTTCGAACGGAACTCTTTATATAATCCACGGGGGTAGCATGCTCTCGTTCCATCTGTCATGCCTGGGAAGAAGTCTTCAGTAATTCGCAATTCTTCGTATACACCAAAGGACACCCCCTAAAACTCACCACAGTTTTTATAACATATATGAAGGGCTTGTAGAAGAAAATCCAAAGAATATATAATCCATATGACATCAGGATAGTATTCAGAAGCAACTCAACTCTCCGAAAGCATCTTGTGAAAGTCAAACCCCTTACGGAAAAAGTCATGACTAAGAACTGTGTGTATGCGATTCCATGTAAGTGTGGAAAAGTATACAAAGGTAAGACATGTCGTCCACTAAAGGTAAGGCTCGAAGAACACCGGAAAACCGTAATACGTGGAGAAATCGAAAAGTCGGGTATGGCTGACCACATATGGAAGGAAAAGGGAAAGCATTTACCCTTATGGGATGAAGTAAAACTTATAGATAGAGAAGAACGGTGGAGAGTAAGACGACTCAAAGAAGCAGCACATATGTTAGGCGACAATGACTTATTAAGCAGAACTAGTATAGAATTCAATATAGAATTCAATACAATATGGGAACCTATAATTATAAATAATAGATAAGTAGTGATCTATAGTTATAAGTAGTTAGATCAAAAACAAGAATAGGTTTAAGGCTCCCAAAATTCATACTAGAATTGTCCGCAGTCGATATAGTACTAAGTATAATTCAGTTCTAAGTGATAGTCATCTGAAGGTGGAAGGTTCAATCCTCAGTGCGGGCGATACGAAGAATTGCGAAGTACTGAAGACTTTTCCATGATGGAACGTGGATTAAATAAAGGGTTCCGTTCGAAATTCCGTCCAGATTCCCGAGTTCTACGCATGAAGAAGATCGAGGGTTACATCAGCCGTAACGTTGTGATAAAAACACCCAAGATCAAAACAGTAGTCCGAATATACAAAATTCTACTATTAGCTTTATTATTATTATGAGAGTTACATTCCCCTAAAGCGCATTTAAACTTAAAAATAACATCCGTACTATATATATATATATATATATATATATATATATATTTAATGAACTCATCTACACTTTATTACATATTCACGGTAATCCGATCGTCAGAAGTGTATTTATATACCACACGTCTGTATATATTTGAATGATAGCTTAAACAGTAGTCCGAATATACCAAATTCTACGAATTATCAACCCTCATCTAAACAATTCCGGAGGAGATTAGGTTTATAATAATGGCTAATTTGTTGCAATGAGGGTCCTTCGCTCTTGTAATTTAAGAGACTAGAATTTAAGCTGGTTGTTTTTTTTTTATAATTAGAAGTGTCAAAAAAACATCAAAGAAATGGGATTTTATTATTAACGTTTCAGTCTATGGTGAATTTAAGAACAGAGTTTTTTAAAAGTTCTGTAGTTTGTGTATTTAGTCATTATTATGATCTAAAATAATATTATCGATATAGCGTATGTAAATACAGGGTTTTATAATGTTATTAAATATTTTGTTTTCTAGGTTTGCAATATAGAATTCGCTAATTGTGATTAGGATGGCAAACTCTTTAACAATTGGAAATCAGTGTAATTTATTTAATTCATCAACATCAAGTTTAAGAACAAGTTTGAATTTAAAGGTTAAGAAAAAGTTCCATGGCGCTCGGAGTTGGGATAAGCGCGCGCGGTACATCCGCTCTGGTTGACATCTTAAACCCAACTTCTAGAAAGCGGGGGGGGGGGGAACTGTGTAGATAGTTCAGCTGGAGTACATCGAACGCAAAGTGTTCTAATTGGAAAATAGATCAATCTATAGTGAGGCTACGACTACTAGCCTTAGCTATTATAGGTCTATTAAATGACTGGCATATATTAGAATGTAAACAAATGAAATTCATTTTTTTCTAAAATAGATTTTCTTCGTTTCATAAAACAAAAATAAAATTAAACAAGATATATGTTAGTGAAGAATGTGTTGAGACAGGGTTTACTCTTCGGTGCCTAAAATAAAAATGCTTAAACTCGTGTCTGCGCAGATGGCTCGACGCATACACTCGCCTAAATTAATAAAAACAAATAAAAACATTTTAAGCCAATCAGATACATTTCTCTGAATTTATCGAAATTGCCCTTTTGGATCCACCTCGACCCCATATATAGCCAGATTTTTCCTTCAACGAAAAGTTTCGCCTAAATGGGAACGTAAGCTTAAGTGAAAAAAATAGTTAATCGTCATCAAACTTTATCACTGTGATAGAAGCTGGAAATATACGAACAAGATTCCCCTGACGCGTATTAAGCACGATATTTCTCAGAAATTAATGAAGACACCTGTAACCTATAATTTTTTCCCAACCCTGAATCTCATATTGCCATTATTATTTTTATTCTTTTAATTTCTATAATTTTCAATTTAAACTTAAAATAAAATAAAACGTTTTCTTTTATAATCAGATGATGTAGTTTCACGCGAGTTTCTGGAGATTTGAATCACCCATATTTGATAAAGAGGTCTTACGTCGAAATATATTATGTAAAACGGTTACACACATGAGATCACTATGTAGAAGTTGTGACTAAATCAAGTAAGATTTACGAAAAAAAACAAATACAAATCACTTCTTCGGAATACAGATCTCGCTATATTATTGTAAGCAATAGAATCCAAAATTCATATCACGATCGATCTCTTTGTAAAGTCTGTATTACTGTCTGTTGAAAAAGAGCGCGACCTGAAATCAATAAATGATATCATCAATGATAACGACACTAAGGGTGACGTCACTGATTAAAGCAGTTATCCCCATGATAGCTGTGAAAATGACGTCACAAGATAATGGCGTCATAAATGATGACGTCACAAAATATGTCATCCATCAAACCAGAGATGATGAGGGAAGATGTTTTATCTAGACATCCCGTGGTCAAAAATATCTGTTTTCGAAGAACTTCCTCGCATTAGGTCATCAAGCATACTTTTCTTAGAATAGGTAGGTGAATAATTCGACAATATCTGATAGAGAAGACGATAGGTTAATTGAATCGCACGCGCAAACCATGTTTACAATTATTAACATAACAGTTGGTTAATTGCAACAATATTCATTAAGATTGAGATAAAGGGATGATTCTAGAGGATGACGTTCACATCCAAAAGGAGCTAAATTATCTAATTCGCGATCAGCTTGTCAGTTTTCTGCCGAACTGTTGGTCTCCAGATTGAAAAGGAAGAACAACTCGCATCACCTTCTATCTCAACAAGAGTACCCTCGGTTTTTTTTATGTAAGGACTTGATGCACTGCACACATGTAGGGCTCCTGCTGCACAAGCTTCGAGTGCAACAGTGCGAACCCAAAGATTAGAGAATGCTCATTGGCAGCAGCAAGCGACAGCTCAAAGGGATTCTGCTGCACAGCGACAATGTCTACTGTTCAATTTATAATGATCGAAGATCGTAACATTTAATCAATAAATTTTGTTAGAAAACAATTTTTCTCTTGAAAATCAATTTTAGATGAAGAATATTAACGCAAATCAACTGATAACCTCAGCAAAATATAATCGGTTTAGACAGAAGATCAGGTTTTATTTAATGAACTTACCATAGAAACCTGATTTGATCGATAAAAACGGATGTTATTTTCGGAATCAGCATCGTCAAGTTATCCTAAATTAGCAGGATCCGTGGAAATTCCACAGTTATTTTCTTCATCTACCTGTATAAAAAAAAAATGTTTACGGATCAGCATGTATTATTTGTATTATTCGGACTACTGTTCTCATCTTGGATGTTATTCTCAAAACGTTCTAGCCGATGAAACCGTCGACCGTCTTCAGGTGCGTCTTGTCAAACCCGAGAATCTTTATGTCGAACTCGGGAATCTCTACGGAATTTTGAACGGAACTCTTTATTTAATCCACGGGGGTAGCTTTCTCTCGTTTCGTCATCCATGACCGGGTAGAAGTCTATAGTATCGCTTGCACTGAGGATTGCATCTTCGACCTCCAGAAGACTGTCACTTAGAAGTGATTATACTTAGCACTTTTATCCGTTGCGCCACAGAACCTTGTGAGAATAACATCCAGCATAAGAAGAGTAGTTTGGATAATCCACATGATGCAAATTATCAATCCTCATCTCAAAAGTTTCAAAACGAAATGGATCAGCATCGTACGACTTTTTTGACCATCTTAATTTTGTTGTTGCCATTGGTTTCCCCGATTCTTATTTTAGAATGGGGTACTCACAGGAGTAAACTGGTAACGGTTGCCAACATCTCTACGTGAAAGTGATGCTATGGAACCGATTGGATTCGAACTTCGCACCCCCGATCGTTAATCCGCGTGGTTAATCATTTAACTACCGCCACTTCCCGTTTATCAGTATAATTTACTGTATATCCTAATATATCGCCTGAAATAATAGATGTATTTTAGGTTTTATAATATACAGAAAAATATTGTAATTCCGTAAAAATAATTGTCATTGTCAACTAAAATGTTAATAAACTTTCTGCAGCAAGATTTGTGAAAATACATCGAGGCTGTTGAGCCATCTGCGTGAACACAGGCGGACATTGCAATCTTATAGGAATGGCTTTCTCCTCTAAAGAAGTGGCAATCATCACACACACACACACACACA
>OY744525.1:48822147-48842147 GCA_963556195.1 Sepiola atlantica | reverse complement strand
TACACATATATACATATATATATATATATATATATGATGTGGCTGGAAGAAATCCGTTTACTTTCACAACCACTTTAGTTGCAAGATTTGATTTGTATCCGTGTTTCTTACTGGAAGAGGAATTGAAAGAAAAATCCGTTCCAGGAAGGAAAACGGAGCGTTTATGACTGTCAAGGCCGCCACAATCACTCACAATGGCAAAAACAATAATAATCGCCATCAAAATCGGTCATGATGGAGGAGGAGGGGGAGGAGAATGAGGATATCCATGAATACTCTGAGAGTCCTCCCCCCTAACGCCGGACTCTTTGAGTGGCACAACGTCATAATGACAGAGAAAGAGAGAGAGAGGGAGAGAGAGAGGAAGAGAGAGAGGGGGCGAGAGTGATAGAGAGATAGAGAGAGAGAGACTCTCGCCTCTTGAGACCTAAGACAAGAAGACGAAGAGATTGACAAAGACATATTCGCTTTTGTCTCCCTCCCTGCCAGAACAGAGCCATCGGTTTTCTGACCGAAGACATTCATCTCGATTATAGCCCAATCTTAGCTCAGAACAATTCCCATCAACAAGCAATACAATCTCTTCACCTCGTCATAGTTTAGAAACCCCGACCGACGTCGTTCGTCACCCCTCTACCCCTTAGACACGCGCCCAACGCTCTGTGCTTAAAACACTTACATAAATCATTACTAGTTAGATGCGGCCTAGGGAGAGGCTGTCCGTTTGTCACAATTAGTTTTCTTTTTCTTTTTCAATAAATCTTTAGATTTTAACATCTCTTTATGAAAATTGTTGCATCGATTGTGACAACGGTTCTGAATATTTTAGTTCGATTGACTCAAGTGTTTTGAAGTTATTTATAAATCGCAATTTTATTTGGTCAGTGACGCTTTAGTTTAAAATAGCTTTTTCTTTTGATCTGACACGAGTGAGTTTAAAATAGAATTTTCTTTTGATCTGACACGAGTCAGTTTGAAATAGCATTTTCTTTTGATCTGACACGAGTCAGTTTAAAATAGCATTTTCTTTTGAGATGACACGAGTCAGTTTGAAATAGCATTTTCTTTTGATCTGACACAGGTCAGTTTGAAATAGCGTTTTCTTTTGATCTGACACGAGTCAGTTTAAAATAGCATTTTCTTTTGATCTGACACGAGTCAGTTTGAAATATCATTTTCTTTTGATCTGACACGAGTCAGTTTGAAATAGCGTTTTCTTTTGATCTGACACGAGTCAGTTTGAAATATCATTTTCTTTTGATCTGAAACGAGTCAGTTTGAAATAGCGTTTTCTTTTGATCTGACACGAGTCAGTTACAAAATAGCAGTTTCTTTTGATCTGACACGAGTCAGTTTGAAATAGCATTTTCTTTTGATCTGACACGAGTCAGTTTGAAATAGCATTTTCTTTTGATCTGACACGAGTCAGTTTGAAATAGCATTTTCTTTTGATCTGACACGAGTCAGTTTGAAATAGCATTTTCTTTTGATCTGACACGAGTCAGTTTTAAATAGCGTTTTCTTTTGATCTGACACGAGTCAGTTTGAAATAGCATTTTCTTTTGATCTGACACGAGTCAGTTTGAAATAGCATTTTCTTTTGATCTGACACGAGTCAGTTTGTAAATAGCATTTTCTTTTTGATCTGACACGAGTCAGTTTGAAATAGCATTTTCTTTTTATCTGACACGAGTCAGTTTGAAATAGCGTTTTCTTTTGATCTGACACGAGTCAGTTTGAAATAGCATTTTCTTTTGATCTGACACGAGTCAGTTTAAAATAGCATTTTCTTTTGATCTGACACGAGTCAGTTTAAACTAGCCTTTTTTTGATCTGACACGAGTCAGTTGGAAATATCATTTTGTTTTGATCTGACACGAGTCAGTGGTAAATAGCGTTTTCTTTTGATCTGACACGAGTCAGTTTAAAATAGCATTTTCTTTTGATCTGACACGAGTCAGTTTGAAATAGAATTTTCTTTTGATCTGACACGAGTCAGTTTGAAATAGCGTTTTCTTTTGAGATGACACGAGTCAGTTTGAAATAGAATTTTCTTTTGATCTGACACGAGTCAGTTTGAAATAGCATTTTCTTTTGATCTGACACGAATCAGTTTAAAATAGCATTTTCTTTTGATCTGACACGAGTCAGTTTGAAATAGCGTTTTCTTTTGATCTGACACGAGTCAGTTGCAAATAGCATTTTCTTTTGATCTGACACGACTCAGTCTAAAATAGCATTTTCTTTTGATCTGACACGAGTCAGTTTAAATAGCGTTTTCTTTTGATCTGACACGAGTCAGTTTGAAATAGCGTTTTCTTTTGATCTGACACGAGTCAGTTTAAAATAGGATTTTCTTTTGATCTGACACGAGTCAGTTTGAAATAGCATTTTCTTTTGATCTGACACGAGTGAGTTTGAAATAGCATTTTCTTTTGATCTGACACGAGTCAGTTTGAAATAGCGTTTTCTTTTGATCTGACACGAGTCAGTTTAAAATAGCATTTTCTTTTGATCTTACACGAGTCAGTTTGAAATAGCGTTTTCTTTTGATCTGACACGAGTCAGTTTGAAATAGCGTTTTCTTTTGATCTGACACGAGTCAGTGGTAAATAGCGTTTTCTTTTGATCTGACACGAGTCAGTTTGTAAATAGCATTTTCTTTTGATCTGACACGAGTCAGTTTGAAATAGCATTTTCTTTTGATCTGACCCGAGTCAGTTTGAAATAGCGTTTTCTTTTGATCTGACACGAGTCAGTTTGAAATAGCGTTTTCTTTTGATCTGACACGAGTCAGTTTAAAATAGCAGTTTCTTTTGATCTGACACGAGTCAGTTTGAAATAGCGTTTTCTTTTTATCTGACACGAGTCAGTTTGAAATAGCGTTTTCTATGGTCTGTCAAAATTAAATTTGAAACAGTTTCTTTTGGACCGTTACGCTTTAGTTAAAAATAACATTTTCTTTTCTTATCGTGCTTAAGTCTTAAATAGTCTTTTTGGTATGTCAAGCTTAAGTTTTAAATAGCATTTTATTATAAATAACATTTTTTTTTGTCTCTCGGCCTTAAGTGTGAAATAGCATTTTCTTTCGTTTGTCACGCTCAAGATTGAAATAACATTTTCTTTGTCCTGACACGCATAAGTTTGAAATAGGGTTTTATGTGGTCTGCCAAGGTTGAGTTAGAAATATCATGTTTTAGAGTTTGTTAACTATAAGTTTGAAATATAAATTTCGCCGGTCTGTTACGCTTAATTAAAGAAAAAAAAATTTCATCGCAAAACGCGTAGATTGAATGGACGCATCTTAATAGATTGATTCTTATTTTTCTTTCCCAATTCTTTACAACAGTATTTGAAGGGGTCGGAAAAGAAGAAGGTGAAAAAGTAGTCGTGGG
Source organism: Sepiola atlantica (assembly GCA_963556195.1). Classification (NCBI taxonomy): domain Eukaryota; kingdom Metazoa; phylum Mollusca; class Cephalopoda; order Sepiida; family Sepiolidae; genus Sepiola; species Sepiola atlantica. The sequence goes on along the minus strand of OY744525.1, from coordinate 48,838,752 downwards.
CGGGGTTGGAAAGAAATACATAAATGAACTAGACCGGAGAGGGGAGGATTTAATGGATTTGCCCATGGTGGACATTGGTGGAAGGTCGGTGTCAGAGGCGGGGAGGTTATATAAGTAATGTTTTCTGTAATTTGAAATACATTTGGGTATTGGCTTGTGGCCTGGGGACCTTTCATTATTGATATTATTGAGGTGAGGGGAGGCTTAACCCAGCCTCTCCCGAAGCGAAACGAAACGCAGGTGCCCTTTCTAAACATTTGAGACAAGAACACAGGAGATTAATGCGAATCGCACCAGTTTCTATTTACTTGCCCCCAAACAGGGGCACAGTTAGACACAAGGTCGGTTTTTAATGTAGGGAAAAACCCAGCTTCCCCAAAAGAGGCAGTCTGGATTGGGACAAAATCAAAATTGATTTCTGTTTCACTGACTGACGGGCAGAAAATGTGCAGTGTAGTATCAGAACATATACTACACTTTGCTCATAGTTTTAGTTACTTGAAATAATATTATTGTTGTAGTCTTTGCACTGGCAGACGGCAAGTCAGTGGTATTTACAAAAACCAACAAGTCTCTCCAACGCCTCAGCACATCGGTATATATACATGTGTGTGTGTTTGCAAAATTGAAGTGATTTAAGTGTTGTTTCATGCTTTTATAAATGTAGTATTTACACAAGACTTACTTAGACCTAGGAACCAACCGCATCCTACGATGCATGAGACAGTCAAAGTGATCCATCGCATTCAGTCTGTAGCGAGATTCGCAGCGTCCCTCCAGCTTCTGCCAGTTGCTTACAAATCTCACTGACTTGAATTTGAATTTGGCATACTATTGACTGTTTTCGTAGCAAGAATATTTTACAGGGACAGGTCGCTAGCCGGAAGCTGAACCACTAAGATTTGAGAAGGAAGGATACTGTAAGTGGAGAAGTCTCCGGTGGAGTTGCAGACCGATCGCCACGGATTAAGATGTGGGTCGCCTTCAAGTCCTGGAACGAAGGTTTCAGTCAGTGATTTCGCCATGAAACTTGTGCGCCTAGTGGCGCCATATCAACACCACCCTCTCACGTGGTTTGAACCGTTAGCTGAAGCGGTCTACTGGGATATGGCGTTTGGAGCTACACGTAAATGATTTAGGGGATAGGTGAGGACCAAAGGCGCTTGGCCACCCACGGTATTTATCCGAGTGAAAGTAATAACGGGTCTCCCCAACGCCACAGCACACTCCGGTTTCAACGTGTGTGTTTGTGTAATAAAACTTATATTCAAAGTAGCGTTAGATTTCCCCCTGTACCGTTGACCGGAATAGCTTTCTAACCAAAACCTGGATATACAAATCTGTTTTGTATGCGATTTAGACTAATTATTGGTACATGATTTCAGAAACCATAAATGTTTTTTTCGTTCAACACATTTTCTTATTTGGAGACGAGAGTGTAGTATATGTTCGTTCGTCATATATACTAGCAAAAAATAGGCAATCAGACGTGGCATATTTTTGTTAGTGATACGAATATACGGATCAAATTCCTTTAAATATTTCATCAGATAGACTCCAAACTTTTCCTCGTAAATTCTTTCTTCAGCATTATTTCTGAATTCGACCCTTTTGTTTTATTTACTGCCGAAGTACATTGACTATTGTCAGCGATTCGTTGTATACATTTAATTAAACACAAGTTGTTATTTCATCCATAACCGCGAGAAAAGTTGGTTCATTTCTTAATAGTGTTTGATGCGTAAATGACCACATAGATATGACATGAATTTTAACTCTGTATAGGCGATTCCATAGTCCGCTCTATTTGGCCAATCAGTCCGTCGTCTCCCCACTAGTAAATCAAAATTAGCATACTACTACTACTACTACTACTACTACTACTACTACTACTACTACTACTACTTATACTACTACTACTACTAATAATAATACTAATAATAATCTATATAATAATAATATGCAAAGGAAATTGCATGTACGTAAGTTATCACCGTCCACCCTTTTTTTCTAAAGATGAAATCGCCCGATCGCCGAAGATGCAATGCAAAAATATAATCTTTAAATTGCATCTCATGTTGCTGCTGTGCCAAACGAGAAACTCAAATTAAAATACAGTGTCTTAGTTTTCGGACTAGGATCAAAGTGTGGTATCTGTTCTGTCCAAAGATGATATAAGAATACCGTGGGGTTTGCGTTCACGCCGGACCTCCATAGAATGGAAATATATCACAAACTCCTACAAAGGTCTTTGATATATACTCTCATAACCAGACATATTCTGAAACAACATTAACCAGAGTACTTAGATAAGTATGCTTAAGTTTGAACAAAGGTGGCACAAGAAGCTTGTGGGGTCTGCGTTCGCGCCATACGTCTATAGAATGGGAATATTTTAAAGCACAGCAGCAATATACAATATATGAAGGATGCAATAATAATAATAATAATAATAATAATAATAATTATAATAATAATGATAATGATAATAATAATAGTAATGAAGTTGTGAAAAGAATAATGGAAAGAGAAGCTAGATGAACGATTTACAAGACTGACCAAAGAAGAGATGCATGAAAACCCATGGACATATTCCTATGAAGAGAACACTTGAATAGAGAAACGAAATCACTACTGACAGCCGCACAAAACAACGCGACCAGAACGAACTACATAAAAGCCAAAATAGACGAAAACCAGGAAAATAGTAAATGTCGACTATGTAGACAATGAAACAAAACGTTAAAAAACGTATAATAAGTGAATGTAGAAAAACTAGCATAAAATAAATACAAAAACTGCATGGAGAAGGCAGTTCACTGGGAACGATACAAGCATTTTCAGTTTAAACATGTGAATAAATGATACAGACACAAAATGGAGCCAACACTGGAAAATGAAAATCATGAAATCCTCGAGGAAATGAACAAAACTTATCTAAGACAAAAAGACCGGCCATGATAATAATCAACATAAAGGAAACAAAACCTGCCGGATACTATAATTTTTCTTCGCCCATATAATAATTTACCCCCAGTACTATAATTTTACTCTCACCCCATATACGTTAATTCACCCCATATTATAATTAAACGCCATATTATAATTTTACTCCCACCCAAAAATACTATAATTTTATCGCCGCCCCCATATTATTATCACCCCAATAAACACCGCAATGTTATTAAAATTGTTTGGTATCACAGAAAATGGATGTGGAAGGACATAGGAGGGACACCAGCATCCAGACCTCAAATGAAAATATGCGAATAGTATTGCAATCTCGAAGACGCGCATTGTCACTCAAATTCTTGAGAAAGCCATCAGCGATTACTATAAAGAGCGTGATGGTAAACGCCTGGTGCGTGAATGCAAGATTACTTACAATGACGACTGAAAGAAGTGGAGAGTACTGAAAATCTGGGGAGATTTATTGTTACTCAGAATCCAAGGAAAACCACCTTCTTTTACCACTGTTAATTACTCACATGATAACCCATTGTAAAAAGTGAATTTGTAAGTTTTGATTATTTGTAATTTAATTTGTATTTGCTTTTGATATATATATATATTTTTATGGAAATTGCTACTTGATGTAAGGAGCTAAAAAAATAACACTCCATGTAAAAAGAAGTAGCCAACGATAAGTGTTAGGGGGATAGATTCCGACCCAGAAAACAGCAATTCTCCCTCCTTTGACAGAAACATCGCTCATGGAATGTGAAGACGAAAAGACAAAATAGTTACGAGGCTGCCGAACATAAATCCAAGATCCACTTTCTACTCTCCATTACTAGTGGAGATTTGGTATCTGTATGTCTGAAGCCGAAACTATACTTCTACTTTTATTAATAGTGTACTATTGTACTTTTATTACTAATGGAGATTTGGTATCTGTCTGTCTGAAACCGAAACTATACTATAACTTCTATTAATTATACTATTGAACTTCTATTACCAATGGAGATTAGGTATCTGTCTGTCTGAAACCGAAACTATACTTCTACTTTTATTAATAGTGTACTATTGTACTTTTATTACTAATGGAGATTTGGTATCTGTCTGTCTGAAACCGAAACTATACTATAACTTCTATTAATTATACTATTGTACTTCTATTACTAATGGAGATTAGGTATCTGTCTGTCTGAAGCCGAAACTATACTTCTACTTTTATTAATAGTGTACTATTGTACTTCTATTACTAATGGAGATTTGGTATCTGTCTGTCTGAAGCCGAAACTATACTATACCTTCTATTAATTATACTATTGTACTTCTATTACTAATGGAGATTTGGTATCTGTCTGTCTGAAGCCGAAACTATACTAAAACTTCTATTAATTATACTATTGTACTTCTATTACTAATGGAGATTTGGTATCTGTCTGTCTGAAGCCGAAACTATACCATAACTTCTATTAATTATACTATTGTACTTCTATTACTAATGGAGATTTGGTATCTGTCTGTCTGAAACCGAAAACTATACTATAACTTCTATTAATTATACTATTGTACTTCTATTACTAATGGAGATTTGGTATCTGTCTGTCTGAAGCCGAAACTATACTATAACTTCTATTAATTATACTATTGTACTTCTATTACTAATGGAGATTTGGTATCTGTCTGTCTGAAGCCGAAACTATACTATAACTTCTATTAATTATACTATTGTACTTCTATTACTAATGGAGATTTGGTATATGTCTGTCTGAAACCGAAACTATACTATAACTTCTATTAATTATACTATTGTACTTCTATTACTAATGGAGATTTGGTATCTGTCTGTCTGAAGCCGAAACTATACTATAACTTCTATTAATTATACTATTGTACTTCTATTACTAATGGAGATTTGGTATCTGTCTGTCTGAAGCCGAACTATACTATAACTTCTATTAATTATACTATTGTACTTCCATTACTAATGGAGATTTGGTATCTGTCTGTCTGAAGTCGAAACTATACTATAACTTCTATTAATTATACTATTGTACTTCTATTACTAATGGAGATTTGGTATATGTCTGTCTGAAGCCGAAACTATACTATAACTTCTATTAATTATACTATTGTACTTCTATTACTAATGGAGATTTGGTATCTGTCTGTCTGAAACCGAAACTATACTATAACTTCTATTAATTATACTATTGTACTTCTATTACTAATGGAGATTTGGTATCTGTCTGTCTGAAGCCGAAACTATACTATAACTTCTATTAATTATACTATTGTACTCTATTACTAATAGAGATTTGGTATATGTCTGTCTGAAGCCGAAACTATACTATAACTTCTATTAATTATACTATTGTACTTCTATTACTAATAGAGATTTGGTATATGTCTGTCTGAAACCGAAAACTATACTATAACTTCTATTAATTATACTATTGTACTTCTATTACTAATGGAGATTTGGTATCTGTCTGTCTGAAACCGAAACTATACTATAACTTCTATTAATTATACTATTGTACTTCTATTACTAATGGAGATTTGGTATATGTCTGTCTGAAGCCGAAACTATACTATAACTTCTATTAATTATACTATTGTACTTCTATTACTAATGGAGATTTGGTATCTGTCTGTCTGAAGCCGAAAGTATACTATAACTTCTATTAATTATACTATTGTACTTCTATTACTAATAGAGATTTGGTATATGTCTGTCTGAAACCGAAAACTATACTATAACTTCTAGTAATTATACTATTGTACTTCTATTACTAATGGAGATTTGGTATCTGTCTGTCTGAAGCCGAAACTATACTATAACTTCTATTAATTATACTATTGTACTTCTATTACTAATGGAGATTTGGTATATGTCTGTCTGAAACGGAAACTATACTATAACTTCTATTAATTATACTATTGTACTTATATTACTAATGGAGATTTGGTATCTGTCTGCCTGAAGCCGAAACTATACTATAACTTCTATTAATTATACTATTGTACTTCTATTACTAATAGAGATTTGGTATATGTCTGTCTGAAACCGAAAACTATACTATAACTTCTAGTAATTATACTATTGTACTTCTATTACTAATGGAGATTTGGTATCTGTCTGTCTGAAGCCGAAACTATACCATAACTTCTATTAATTATACTATTGTACTTCTATTACTAATGGAGATTTGGTATATGTCTGTCTGAAACCGAAACTATACTATAACTTCTATTAATTATACTATTGTACTTCTATTACTAATGGAGATTTGGTATCTGTCTGTCTGAAGCCGAAAGTATACTATAACTTCTATTAATTATACTATTGTACTTCTATTACTAATAGAGATTTGGTATATGTCTGTCTGAAGCCGAAACTATACTATAACTTCTATTAATTATACTATTGTACTTCTATTACTAATGGAGATTTGGTATCTGTCTGTCTGAAGCCGAAACTATACTATAACTTCTATTAATTATACTATTGTACTTCTATTACTAATGGAGATTTGGTATATGTCTGTCTGAAACGGAAACTATACTATAACTTCTATTAATTATACTATTGTACTTCTATTACTAATGGAGATTTGGTATCTGTCTGCCTGAAGCCGAAACTATACTATAACTTCTATTAATTATACTATTGTACTTCTATTACTAATGGAGATTTGGTATCTGTCTGTCTGAAGCCGAAACTATACTATAACTTCTATTAATTATACTATTGTACTTCTATTACTAATGGAGATTTGGTATATGTCTGTCTGAAACCGAAACTATACTATAACTTCTATTAATTATACTATTGTACTTCTATTAATAATGGAGATTTGGTATCTGTCTGTCTGAAACCGAAACTATACTATAACTTCTATTAATTATACTATTGTACTTCTATTACTAATGGAGATTTGGTATCTGTCTGTCTGAAGCCGAAACTATACTATAACTTCTATTAATTATACTATTGTACTTCTATTACTAATGGAGATTTGGTATATGTCTGTCTGAAACCGAAAACTATACTATAACTTCTATTAATTATACTATTGTACTTCTATTACTAATGGAGATTTGGTATATGTCTGTCTGAAGCCGAAACTATACTATAACTTCTATTAATTATACTATTGTACTTCTATTACTAATGGAGATTTGGTATATGTCTGTCTGAAACCGAAACTATACTATAACTTCTATTAATTATACTATTGTACTTCTATTACTAATGGAGATTTGGTATCTGTCTGTCTGAAGCCGAAACTATACTATAACTTCTATTAATTATACTATTGTACTTCTATTACTAATGGGGATTTGGTATATGTCTGTCTGAAACCGAAATTATACTATAACTTCTATTAATTATACTATTGTACTTCTATTACTAATGGAGATTTGGTATCTGTCTGTCTGAAGCTTAAACTATACTATAACTTCTATTAATTATACTATTGTACTTCTATTACTAATGGAGATTTGGTATCTGTCTGTTTGAAGCCGAAACTATACTATAACTTCTATTAATTATACTATTGTACTTCTATTACTAATGGAGATTTGGTATATGTCTGTCTGAAACCGAAACTATACTATAACTTCTATTAATTATACTATTGTACTTCTATTACTAATGGAGATTTGGTATCTGTCTGTCTGAAGCCGAAACTATACTATAACTTCTATTAATTATACTATTGTACTTCTATTACTAATGGTGATTTGGTATCTGTCTGTCTGAAACCGAAACTATACTATAACTTCTATTAATTATACTATTGTACTTTTATTACTAATGGAGATTTGGTATCTGTCTGTCTGAAGCCGAAACTATACTATAACTTCTAATTATTATACTATTGTACTTCTATTACTAATGGAGATTTGGTATCTGTCTGTCTGAAGCCGAAACTGTACTATAACTTCTATTAATTATACTATTGTACTTCTATTACTAATGGAGATTTTGTATCTGTCTGTCTGAAGCCGAAACTATGCTATAACTTCTATTAATTATACTATTGTACTTCTATTACTAATGGAGATTTTGTATCTGTCTGTCTGAAGCCGAAACTATACTATAACTTCTATTAATTATACTATTGTACTTCTATTACTAATGGAGATTTGGTATCTGTCTGTCTGAAGCCGAAACTATACTATAACTTCTATTAATTATACTATTGTACTTCTATTACTAATGGAGATTTTGTATCTGTCTGTTTGAAGCCGAAACTATACTATAACTTCTATTAATTATACTATTGTACTTCTATTACTAATGGAGATTTGGTACATGTCTGTCTGAAACCGAAACTATACTATAACTTCTATTAATTATACTATTGTACTTCTATTACTAATGGAGATTTGGTATCTGTCTGTCTTAAGCCGAACCTATAGTATAACTCCTATTAATTATACTATTTTACTTCTATTACTAATAGAGATTTGGTATCTGTCTGTCTGAAGCCGAAACTATACTATAACTTCTATTAATTATACTATTGTACTTCTATTACTAATGGAGATTTGGTATCTGTCTGTCTGAAGCCGAAACTATAGTATAACTCCTATTAATTATACTATTTTACTTCTATTACTAATAGAGATTTGGTATCTGTCTGTCCGAAGCCGAAACTATACTATAACTTCTATTAATTATACTATTGTACTTCTATTACTAATGGAGATTTGGTATCTGTCTGTCTGAAACCGAAACTATACTATAACTTCTATTAATTATACTATTGTACTTCTATTTCTAATGGAGATTTGGTATCTGTCTGTCTGAAGCCGAAACTATACTATAACTTCTATTAATTATACTATTGTACTTCTATTACTAATGGAGATTTGGTATCTGTCTGTCTGAAGCCGAAACTATACTATAACTTCTATTAATTATACTATTGTACTTCTATTACTAATGGAGATTTTGTATATGTCTGTCTGAAACCGAAACTATACTATAACTTCTATTAATTATACTATTGTACTTCTATTACTAATGGAGATTTGGTATCTGTCTGTCTGAAGCCGAAACTATACTATAACTTCTATTAATTATACTATTGTACTTCTATTACTAATGGAGATTTGGTATCTGTCTGTCTTAAGCCGAAACTATACTATAACTTCTATTAAGTATACTATTGTACTTCTTTTACTAATGGAGATTTGGTATCTGTCTGTCTGAAGCCGAAACTATACTATAACTTCTATTAATTATACTATTGTACTTCTATTACTAATGGAGATTTGGTATCTGTCTGTCTGAAGCCGAAACTATACTATAACTTCTATTAATTATACTATTGTACTTCTATTACTAATGGAGATTTGGTATCTGTCTGTCTGAAACCGAAACTATACTATAACTTCTATTAATTATACTATTGTACTTCTATTACTAATGGAGATTAGGTAACTGTCTGTCTGAAGCCGAAACTATACTATAACTTCTATTAATTATACTATTGTACTTCTATTACTAATGGAGATTTGGTATCTGTCTGTCTGAAGCCGAAACTATACTATTACTTCTATTAATAGTGTTCTATTGTACTATCTTTTAATACTCAATTCAGGGGGAGGAGATGTTAGTATAGTATATGTTCTGTTGTCAAGATACTATCTTCCCAGGCATTACGTTCTCCTTTTTTGGAGGAGGGATAGTGTAGTATCCGTTCTCTTCTGATGACACAATCTTACCAGGTATTCTCTACTCCGTTTGGGGTTGGTGGGTGCGTAGTATCGTTTCTGCGGTCATGATATAATTTGCCCAGATATTTTTTTTGGGGGGGGGGTAGATATATATTACCTATAAAATGCAACCTCCTGACACATATTTTTGTTGCTAGTGTTATTAACGCAAAAAAGAACAACATTACTTTCACACCTGATAATCTCAATTCTGTGAAGAATAATTCTCAGGTAAAGTGCAGTAAATCCGTATGAATCAGCATGCTTCGACTTTTTTGACCGGTGTTAGGGTTAAATATTGGGCAAGTAGACCTGACCCACTAGTATATCATTTGGTTAGTTGAAAGTTCGGTGAAGTCGGTTTGGTGAACTTGGAGTTAGTCTTACTCGAATGTGGGGATCGATAGAAACGAATATGACATCACATGGTTTAAAGAGAGAGTGAGTGAGAGAAGTCAGCAGTTCGTTGGGAGCACTAAACGTGTGAACATGTAATTTTAAAATGCTGCTACTACGATATGATTAAATAGTGATTATCGATCTCTCTCTGTCTCCCTCCACTCCCACTGATCAATGATTTTGAACAAAGATCAAGCAGAACAAACCCCTTCTGTCTTCCAACCAGTTTTGTCTTGATTTAGTCCTTTTTTGAGGTATAAAAGAACTTATTTGCAGGTGGCGTTTCCTCAGTCTGGAATGGATAACAGAAAAGGGCGCATCAAAGAACAAGCAGCTACAACGTAGGGTTATGAACTTTCATGTATGGCACAAGGTTGAAATGCAAGATGGCGACGCATAATTATTCATGTTGTTTTTGACGAATGGTGAACAGTGCTAATAACAATAACCACTTATGGGTTCAGAACTTGGAGACCAAATTTGGCATAAACACAACTTGGATTCCGAATATAATACAATTAATTGAAGACTAATAACGATCCTTAAATTAAGGTTGGAGCCCCCCCCTCCCTTATTCGCATGAGCTAGACTAAGAGTCGCCCCTTTGGGCGGCTTTTAGGCTGGTGCTTATGAATCAAATTTGAGCAGAGTTTCATTCTGTTTAACATGAGATCAACAATAATCACTGATCCATTTCGTGGCACTGATCCAGCTCTAATATTGGCTTAAAGTCAAACTCAACCTTTAATTAAACTCAGAGTTGCGAACCTCGAAAGTCAACCTGTCATAAACACGCCAACGCTCTTTATGAGATGGTTTTATAAAATAGATGAAATTAAAACGTTTTAAATTGTTTTTATTTTTTGCATTAGAATTTAAAAACAAAACAATAAAACCCAAAACAATAAGATCTCACATAGAGTATTGTACTCAAACTTAGGCTCCAATGTCTAGACATGAAAATTGAAATGTCATATAAAGATGGAAGGCATACAAAAAGAATGACAAAATTAATAAAAAGAGCGAACGATTACAGTTTAATGAGAAAAAGCAACAATTGGCGAATAGTAAATTCTGCCGTCTCAGCTGACCACATGATAAAACTAACTGAAAACCTAAGCAAATACATGAAAAGACTATGGAACATGCCAGGATCAAAGTCTAGTATTTCCAATAAAATATTTGTATATAAGTATATTCATGAAAAATAAAATTACCAATCAATTTGTATGTATTGTGGTGACTGAGATGATTCTAGTCAAGAGTAGGATAGACATTTTTATCACTTTAGACCAAGGATTGCCAATGACACCTATTAACCTCTCACTTTAGATGGCCTTGTGCCTAATTTGTTTTAAATGCAATTACAAAAAAAATATTTTCTGCAAATAATTCAAAGGGTAGTATCTGTTCTCATATTACACTTCATCTGTTTTGTCCTCGGTCAGTGAAGGAGAAATCTTTCTAGACTGAGCCAATTTAAATTTTTGTCCAAATTTAGGGGGCAGCTGGATCTTCCCCACATTAAAAAGTGACATTGTATCTAATTCTGGCCTTGTGGGGAGGAAAGTGAATAGGGACTAATAATTGTAAGAGCACTAAATGTGAAAAAAAAAACGATAGTAGAAATTTTGAATTAAAAGATTGATTGATTATATTATTAGTAATGTTATTTCAAGGGAGCTAAACGTTGTTTAAAGGTTAACACCTTATGTAGAGTATTGCTCTCCAGTGTCAAGACATGGAAAATAAAATTTAGTATTGATTGAAAGGCACACATGAAAAGGGTGACAACACTATTAAAAAGAGTGAAAGGGAATTAATTGGAAAAATTAGGATTAACTACTTTACTAGAAAGAAGAATGAGAGGTGCTTTAATTGAAACTTTCAGTGTTTTAGGTGCTTGTGTGATTGCAAGAGTTAGGGGTGGATGGAGTAAGTTCAGGGAACTTCTGCTATTACTAACCAGCAGAGCATTACCACTGGCGAACAAGGGAAGAGTCTATCAGGCATGTGTACTCTGTGCGATGATGTATGGAAGTGAAACCTGGCCAGTGAGGGTTGCAGACATGGGTTTTATGGAGAGAAATGATATGAGAATACGATGGATGTGTAATGTGAGTCTTAAAGACAGGCTAAGTTCTGATGACCTCAGAGGAAGATTAGATCTGGACAGTAAAAGGAGATGTGTGCAGAAGAGTAGACTTTGATGGTGTGGCCACATTAAAAAAATGGGTCAATAGATGTAGAACAGTTGAGGTAGCAGATTCAGTTCACAGGGGAAGGCCAAGGAAAACATGGGAGGAAGTGATAAAAATGGACCTGAAAGGAAAGAGGGATAAATACAAACCTGGCCAGAAATAGGTTAGCTTGTGAGTCATTTTCTTAGAGTCGTCAAATTATGATGATGATCATGATAATGATGAAGATGATTTCAAAATAATGAATGCCACTTCTAACGATGATGAACATTTTTTTAAATATTTTTCTTGGTCTTAAAACTTATTGTAAAGAGAAATAAAAAAACTAGATGTATTAAAAGAATTTTTTTGATAATACAGTAATATAATTTTTTGAACAAGTTGCCAGAACAGCAATAGTCTAGAACATTTTAAAATGAAATAAGATTAAGAGGACATTTTTGGGAACTATTGGATGAAATATTTACAGAACTATTAATATTGTATTAATAGTGTAAATGTTATATACAATGATGTTTTTTAGGTGTTGAATTGAGAAGATGTCCGATGGCTTTGAAAGACCAGACAGAAAGATACTAAATTGATGGCTAACTCAAGGCAAGGCAAGATCTGCAATTGATATTGTATTAAAATGTAAATGCTATGTTTTTTATGTTTGAATTGAGAAGATAGTTAAATAAAAGATACACTAAACGACATAAGAATAAATGCCGCCAGTGGAATCGTTAATAACATTCACAATCTTTTCTGCAATCCAACCATATTCGGTACAAATAAACTTCAGTCTATGGTTGACTTGTCCACCACGTTACATCTATAAATGTCCAACAATCTTTGTTTTATCGCCGTTCAATGATATCCCTTTGGTGATCGTCTCATCAGTAGGAGATGTTAGCTTCAATTGGCTTGAATTCGCACCAACATAACCCCTTCCGCCCGAATTTTTATCTCTGCGATTATCTCAAACATAATCTCTGAAAACAACTCCCAGACGATTTCCGAACTGAAGAGGACTATCACAGTCCAAATCAGGGAAGTCCCAAGAGAGGAGTTATTAACAATTTTGCACATCCTATCCACGTGTGCTTATCATTAAATGTTAATAAAATAAAGACTGTTGAACATTCATGACTGAAACTTGGCGGACAAGTCAGGTATCGATTGAAGTTTATTTGTATCAAATATAGTTTGATTGCAGAAATGATTGTTAATCTTATTAACTATCCTATAGGTGGCATTTCGAAGAAGGGTGTCACCTATATGATAGACCAAAGAAAATGCTATTTAAATATACATTAGCTTTGAGAAAATGCCACAAATGTTAGTAGGGATTAAGGTCTGGCGAGTGTGATGATCACATCACACCTACTGATCAGACGATCACCCAAATGACCCTCTTATCACTGAACTACAATAAAACAAATAATGTTTGATATTCCTAGATGAAACTTGGTGGGCAAGTTAGGTATAGATTAAAGTTTATTTATACCAAATATGGTTAGATTTTAGGAAGGATTGTGAGTTTTATTAACGATTCCATAAACGGCATTTTTTGTGGGTCACCCTGTAATTATATGTTCACATTTCATCAGTCAAATGGTTTAGAAAAAAATCGACTTTTTAATATTTCAAGAATAAAGAATTCTTTCTTTTATTATATTTTAAGGTCTCGTAGAAGATCTTTTGTATTTTGAGCTTTACACCGTGGTCGTCGCAATTATTTGTTGAAAATAAATAAATCAAAGAAAGGAAAAAGATGAATCAACCATTGTTAATCTGTTTCATTCCTTTAACACAGCAAGCGGGCTCAAATTGGTTTGATTCTTTCGTTCAACAATCCATCAACCCTTGGGGGTTTTGTAATGTCGACCCCCCCTCTACGCAGTCACGTGCTTTGTGAACAATCAGTTCGCAGACGATCACTACTTTTTTGTTGTAAGAGAAAAACATAAATTATCTTCCCCCGTTTTTATCCCTTGGGAAAATTTCAATCATCGTTAGAATTTAGGGGACGTAACTTTACGAAACTGAACACTTTTCAAAGCCAAGATATTCAATTATTTATAGGCTGTCTCAGTATCATTAATGAACTAGTTGCATCTACCCAGCGTTGCCCGGGATACAGTAGAAATTATTTTAAATATTTATTAGTTTGCACATTTTTTAAACTTATAAAAAAAAAAAAATAAAATCTTAGTTGTAAGGGAGACAACTATCGATATAATAATACGCGAAGACATTTCATGTTCGTACGTACGTTATCACCTTTCACACGTATTAAAATAATGAGATAGTTCGATCAGCAAAGATAGTGATTGGTGATTAATCTGATGTCGCTAAGATAAAAAAAATCCGACTTTACCCATTTTAAAATGAATTATGTCGTTCTGTCGACTAAAACAGTACTATTTTAAATAAATGCATTTCAAAAAGAGACTTTCGTCTTATTGATTTTGGAAAATATTTAACTGACGAGTATTTTCATGGTAAGAAGACAGAGAATATTTATTTGTTTTAAAATTAATTAAATTGATACAATTTTAGATAAATATCGAAGATACATATTACTTTTACGGAAGAAGAAAGTTATTTTCTTAATAGTATTGACTCTGACATACATTTATTATTTTAAAATTAATATTATGATTTACAGTAAATTATACAGATTGATGTCGAAAGCACCATGGAATTTCCACGGGTTCCACTAGTTAACATATATTTTCCCATTTAAATAGTTCCTCCCCTTGATCTTTCAATGATTATCTAAATAATTTTTATATCATCAGTTGTTCTGGGCTTGACTAACTAATTTTTTTAATAAATTGTAACAAAATACGTTATTATATTGCTAATAACATGGCATTACAATAACAAATGAAAACTGGCAAAGTTTTCTTTATCAGCTTAAAGGCTATTTTGGTCAAACTTCTAAAATCCGGATACTCCAAACAGGAAAGTCCATCGGATTTAAATCCGGTGAAGAAGAAGGCCATAACTCTTTTGTTCAGAAACCCGCCATATTCTACTTGCACCTCTCTTGGACAATAATAGCAGTGTGTGATTGGTCTCCGTCTTGCTGGAGAGTAATACCAGACTCTTTAAATTTTGCATTGATCCAAGGAACCAATTGTTCCTTCAACATGTTCAGATGAACATGTTGGTAAATGTTTACCCCCTCACGCCTTTAATGACGATGAAGGAGAATTCTTTTCACCTGTTGAGGTTACACTAGTCGAAACCATTGAATTTTTGGTGCTTATAAGCAATTCGCTCATTCAATGGGATATCTGCTTGATTCCCAGCATAAATCCGGACATTTTTTATGATTGTGTGTCGACTCAACTGTGAATAATTTTTCGTCTGTCCACAGCACTTGAAGCTGCGTGTCATTCATGATTTTTTTCAAAAGAAGCTTTGCCCGGCTTTAGATCTGAAACCGCACTTGAGCTTTGCTTTTCTTGAAGAGTGATAGGTCCGAATCAATTATCAGTACAGTTTGCATCGTGCCATAACCGACATTACCCAATTTTCTTATGCTTCTTTTGGGGTTTCTTCTGATTTTTTTCTGGCGTCTTTTGATGAGATTTTGATGGGTGTTCTTACTATTCGACTCGGGTACTTTTAACTTTTGAAATAACAGATCCAGTATCCCTAAGGCGTTTCAAGACCTTAAAAACACTAGACCTGCTAACACAAGGCTACAAAAGTTTTACAATCACACCATGTGTTCTCCTTGTTTGAAATAACTCATACATTGCTGCGCTTATTGCCGACATTGTAGGTTTTTTTTAAATTAAACCTGAACAAAAATGAATTAGCCATGATAGAAACAAATATTTATTACAAAACTCTTTAAAAATGACTTTATAAGAGTTATATAACCTACTTTCAAAAATTAAAAAAATTAAAATTTAGAAATGTTGTTACTGGTCTTAACACGTAATGTTATTAATTGTGGGTTGTATATATATCTAGACAGTCTTTCTACATGTGCCTGCTCCGCATAAATAGAACTTAAATTCCCCTTCTTAACATTGTAATGTCTTGGTTAGGACGCTTGCTTGAGGAGTCTATGGTGATTCCGTAACTGGGTTCGAATCTTACAACCGTCTGAAATTATCTTGAAACGCTGAAGTCTGTAGGTAAAAATAATTTAATATTCACTTAAATTAATATATATATATATATATATATATATATATATATATATATATATATATATATACGAGGTACCAAATATCTATCTGTTGACTTTTAACGTTTTTCCCATCCAATGCTAACCTAAAAAAATATGTCGAATTTTTATGACTGAAGTGAAGGA
>OY744525.1:48802147-48812147 GCA_963556195.1 Sepiola atlantica | reverse complement strand
TTGTGTCGAACTCTGTCCTCGTGGGGAGACAAATAAATAGGGGCAGTAGATGACCCCCACTACCCACACCTTTGAGAGACCTGCGTCTTATTTGTCAAATTTGTTTCTTTTTTTTGTTTTTGCAAAAATGTTTTTTAAAGTGTAGTATCTGTTCTTTTATTTGTCAGAAGAAGAGAATTTCCTTCTATGCAAGTTTTAAAAGTTTGTCCATATATAAAGTGTCCCTTTTGAGGGAGCTGGGTTTCCAACCATTAAAACCGGCCTTGTGTCATACTCTGCCTTTGTCGGGAGGTAAGCAAATAGGGACAGCACATTACCTCCGCTCCCCACAATTTTGAGAGCATTGTGTCTTATTTGTAAAATTTGTTTCATTTTTTTTCTTTTTCGCAAATAATTTTTTCAAAGCGTAGTATCTGTTCTTTTTTCTGTCAAAAGAAGAGAAATTCTTCTTCGCTGAGGCAATTTAAAATTTGTTTGTCCATATTCAGAATGTCGCTTTTCAGGGAGCCGGATTTTACACACATGAAAAACCAAACCTTCAGTATAAATTTTCCCTCGTGAGGAGGCAAATAAATATGGATATAGGATGACACCCACTTCCAAGACTTTTGAAGTCCTTGTACCTAATTTGTAAAATTCTTTTAATATTTTCTTCTTTTGCAAATAAATTTTTCAGAGTGTAGTATCTGTTCTTTTTTTCTGTCAGGGGAAGATAAAGCACTCTGGGTTGAGGCCATTTTTTATTTTAGGTCCAATCCAGAGTGTCGCTTTTGAGGGAGCTGGATTTTCCATGCATTTAAAAACAGGCCTTGCGAGGAGAGGTAAATGGTCACAGAATACGTTTCGTTGGAATAATCGGTGCGAAAGGAGCTTTTCTTCTGCCTCGATGTATATGCAAATTATTAAATCTTTACAAACCAAATGTTTGTGGCAAGATTCCTCATATTTCACAATCATGAAAACCCCGTCAACCATGATTATGCCGCATCTAAAAATGGTAAATCTGAGAGTCTTTTAGAATCAGAGAAATTTGATTAAAAAGAGAAAGAAAAGGGAAAAATGAAGATTGAAACTAATTTTACCATTCTTTTCCAAACTAACAGAATTCCTTGGAATTATTCACAATATTTGGTGTTGGTTTTCGGCTGCCAAGATTTTCTCTTCATTCAATCAAAATTCTTTGATTCTTTGTCTCCTCTCTTCTTCTTCCACCTTCCCCCCACTGTTCACTGAATCAGGACTAATTCCCACCCTCTGCTTTTATGTATTCGCACCTCCCCCTTCCATCGCTCCCACTTCCTCGTTTTCGTATTGATCTATTACACCCCTTCCTGCCACTATCCCTCTCTGTTCTTTATGAAGAAATTCAAAGTCTTCCTCTCTTTATACTACCAATAATGGCACTTCCGCACTCGTTGTTTGTAGTCTGACTCTACCAATTCTGATCGTTATGAATTGAAAGCTTTCATACTAGTGGTGACTGATAGTTTCATTATCATCAACATCGCCATAATCACCTTCTTCTTCTTCTTCTTCTTCTTCTTCTTCTTCTCCTCCTTCTTCTTCTTCTTCTTCTTCTTCGTCTTCTCCTTCTTCGTCTTCCTCTTCTTCTTCTTCTTCTTCTTCTTCTTCTTCTTCTCCTCCTTCTTCTTCTTCTTCTTCGTCTTCTCCTTCTTCGTCTTCCTCTTCTTCTTCTTCTTCTTCTTCTTCTTCTTCTTCTCCTTCTCCTTCTTCTTCTTCTCCTTCTTCTTCTTCTTCTTCTTCTTCTTCTTCTTCTTCTTCTTCTTCTTCTTCTTCTTCTTCTTCTTCTGTCTGTATTTGTTATAATAATTATTAGTCTTATAACTCACTTGAATTTTTCACACCAGGCGTTACCAGTATTTTCTCGCCAATTTTGTCACCAATAACCTTCCCTGGAGTCTGAATGACAGCAAATCAACTTAATGTTCCAGTACTCTCCGTCCCATCTATTATTATTGTACCTCACTTGGTGTTCTCACACCAGCCGCTATCCGTCTCGCTAATAATGACTGATACGTTTCCCTGGAATCTGATTGATAGCAAATCTCCTCAATATTCCAGCGCCCTCAATCCCATCCTATTATTATTGTAACTCACTTGGTGTTTCCACACCAACCATTATCAGTAATATCTCTCTGATGATGACTGATAAATTTCCCTGAAACCTGAGTGACAGTAATTTCTTCTTTCTTTTCATATCTTAACGGTCTTATTTAAAAGATAAATAAATTTGTACCAAAATTACCAAAATTTAAATATTCATTATATGAATAAATTCGAAATTTTTTAAACTCATGATTGATATGTTTATTATTTTAAATTTTGGTTTCACGTATTTCATGTAGCGAACTTTGCGAAGCGACAGCTAGTATATATATATATATATATATATATATATATATATATATATGTATATATATATATATATGTATATATATATATATATATAATTAGTATCGAAATTCGCCCATGTGGTAATTGATTTTTTTTAAACTACATATAGAAGAGGAATGTTGAATTCACTAACATAAACAGTATTTTCGGATTTTATCTGACGTAATTATTTTACTTATGACAATAATAATTATCTACCTTAATCTCAATCTTTAATTGAACACTTGCTATTTAAACTACTATTTCTTCTTGTTTCCCATAGCTATTTGAAAATGTAGCTCTGTGTTATGATTTAAAAATGGCGCCCTGTATAGAATTCTGCCATTCTATACCCGGGTGGGGGAATTACACGTGAGTGTTGTCTGCTTTCTGTTGTTTTGTTTTTTCTCCGCGGACTTTGTGCTCGATATAACACCTTGTGAATGCCTTTCAGTGTGGTTCCTGACAGACAGCGAATAATTGCGTTTAATGGCTGCATTTTGCTAGTTGTGAAACAATTGTTAGACCATCGTAAATTTTGTTATTTCTAAATAATAAATGATATGAGTAAAGACTGAATTTTTTGGTCATTGGAATTTAAATAATCACTATATATATATATATATATATATATATATATATATATATATATATATATAGTAGAGAATGGTAGTTTGCTTGATGCATTGCTGGGTATAGTAGTAGTAAGTTTTTGAAAGGCTGTGGGCAATGCAAGTTCCGGGTAAGATGCAACTTGTAAGGAACAAAAACAATAACAATAAATCGAATACGAAATATGACTTACTATTTATTTTTCCTTTTTTTCTAAAATCTTACATAACAGCAAGAGTGTTTTTAGCTGTTCGTGTGATGTCCGGGTGATTAAAAATCACTATTTGATATTTCGAGAAAAGACATCCCTTTGTCAAAAATAATTAAACCAGAAGAGTATATATATATATATATATATATATATATATATATATATATATATATATATATATATATATATATATATATATATATATATATGTTTGTGGGTATGTGTATGTGTGTGTGTGTAAAAGTTTAGTTAAAGCACAAAAAGTGTTGTTATATCTCTAAGAGATAACATAGGTATTTTATAAAAATCAATAAAATATAACGAATCACCAGGATCTAGTTAAATACTACAGATAAGCTACAGCTTAATGCTTAACACTTAATGACAAATAAAGCTTATATATTTCAATTCAGTGAATTAATATATACATATACATATATATATATATATATATATATATATATATATATATATATATATATATTTGTATATACATATATATATACGTATATATATTTGTATATACGTGTATATATATATATGTATATATATTCATATATACGTATATATATATATATATATATATATATATATATATATATATATATATATATATATATATATAGTAGGATCAAAATAAACCAAAGTGATAACTTATAGTATATGGAACCTATTGTGAAAAGGATTAGCTCAATATACGAGATAGAGCAATAGTAGCCTTGGCTTAAGGAAAGAAAAATAAACACTAGTTTATTACTGATTACACCTTGCATTGAACAATTGAAATTTGAAATACATTTAGAGTATCGTCGCATATTTATCACTCTTTTTTCTTCTATCTCTCTCTCTCTCTCTCTCTCTCTCTCTCTCTCTATATATATATATATATATATATATATATATATATATATATATATATATATATATATATAACTTTGAAATGTAAGAATCAGTTAACATGACGCGAGATTTTGAAATGAAATATTTATTAAATCATTTTTTTTTATATCCAAATTTTCGGTTTTATAAACCTTCTTAATAGGACAGACAATATTTTCCTTGTTTTTTCTTCTTTTTTTACATAGTCGAAGTCTTACGTCTTTAGCCGAAGATCGATCTTCAGGTGTTATGAAGATAGTGTTTTTTTTTATATGTCCGATTTGTAGTATAAGCGCACTGAAACGCATGTGTGATAATGAGATTTATATATACGTATATATATATAATCATATATATATATATATATATATATATATATATATATATTTATATAAGTTAAATATTTTGAAAATCAACAATCGTGCAATTTAAATGAAAAATTCATTTATTTAATTTATTTTGCAAGATTTCGTTGTAGAACAACTTTGTCAGGCGAGACTGTCTTATAGTTTTTTTCTTCTTTACCTCAGATCATATTTGGGAAAAAAATGATCTGAGGTCGGATTCTAACTTTGCCTGGTGAGATCTCAGTTAATAATAGCTGTTGATCGATAACATCGACATGCCAGTGTCGCATATTGTGTACATGTCTGTATATAAAAAATAATCATATATATATAAGCTCGATTTGATAATGAGCACTTTTTATAACCACGGCTGAAATTCTTTGGATCCCTATCATGTGGATGTTTACCTTTCATGATTATATATATATATATATATATATATATATATATATATATATATATATATATATATATATATATATATATATATATATATATATATATATATATATACGAGAGAGAGAGAGACAGAGAGAGAGAGAACAGTTACAATACATGTTACTAAGACAATCTTGCATCATTTTACTAAAAGCAGTCATTTTTAAAAATTAAATTTAATATATGTAATGTTCTCTTTTTTCTCAGGAATAGCAAATAAATCTAATTATCGATTTTGAAGAGGTGAGTTGTCCCAAAATCATCCATCTATTTTTCCTATTAAAGTTTCTATGAAAAATAATTTATTAGATAATTTTATATTTTGCACAAAGCCAACATGGGTAATCCGGATCAAATTGACTAGTAAAGCTGTAGTGACGTAGAGAGAACCGGATGTTCACACCGTGACTTCAAAATAAAAAAAAACGTATTTAAAAATAGTCCGTACGCAGGTGGCTCTATGGAGCATTTCCGGTAAAATCAATTTAATACAATTATTTTTTTAAACTATTGAAAATTATCTCCGTTTAAATACAAAATTGCATATAGCCGACCCAAGTGGAGTTTTCGTCAGAATTAGAGACAATGACAAAATCCTAAAACTATACTAATACGATTTCGAGGTCAGTGTCTAATCCCATATTTCACGCCGTCTCACTTCAAACACCTCGATTGGCGCGATCGCCTACCTTCACCTCATCAACCCCCAGATGTCTGTCTTCAAAGAACACTTAAGTATCATTTATTTCGCTTCCTTTTTGAAATCATGTATGTTGAACTCTGCTAACAGAGATTACTACGAAGCCTTTTCACATGTACATGATACTATGGACGTACACATTATAGACAAGCAGACTTACGTCCTGTTATTAACATCCGCATCTGCATACTATCTCATTCGCACTCAAACTTAATAATATCATTTTATCATCGTACATTGTTCGAATGTTATAAGTGAATGTTGTATATTTATTTCCTTTGAATTTATTTACCATTTAGGGTGAGATATGCCCTAAAAACCATACACCTGAACTACTCCCCTCGTTTAGTGACTCCTCATCAGGTACTTCCATGACACGGGTTTTATTTACCTCCCCACGAGGTTAGGCACAAGGCCAGTTTTATCTTACTCCCACAAGGTAAGATGTGACCCAAGGTCGGGTCGGGAAAGTGGGACTGGAAAAGCCAGCGCCCGAGAAGGTTAGCACTCTGGCCATTAAAAATTGCCTGGGCAGCCCCGTCGGCATTCCCCGGTAGGGGCGCCTCAGACAGTAAGCAATAAATTTACTCCTCCCCAAAGAGGAAGGGGGCAAAGCCTGGGAGGGTGGACCTCCTAGAACTGCACAGGACCAACCCACAGACCGGCGGAATCAAGACCAGAAGGCCAAGACAATACCGATCTATAGGGTGTAGTATCCATCGGAACAGATACTACACTTTGATCTTGGCCGAAAGGCCAAACGGGTATGCACGGAATCTTCCATATAGGTTAGCTCGCAATTCTTGACCGAATATGAAGCATCTTTCTTCCCTTGTAAGAACTTTGAAAACGTGTTCGCATTTTGGAAATTGGTAAATAAAAAAAAATAGATTGGGTTGAATTTCTCTAACATTTTTCAGGGCGAATCTTTGTCCATTTTTCATTTATTTATTCTTGTCTTGTAATTCGTATCTTCGTGTATTAAAAACAAAAACATACCTTTCACAAAATAAAAGAAACAGAAAAAAAAGAGAATCTTTTTTTAATTAAAAAAAATATATGTATAATAAATCATTCATGTGTGATATGCAACCCGACCAACCTTAAAAAATTGGCTTATTTTTAAAATCTTTGAATTAAAAAAAAAGTAAAATGTTATATCGATTTCTTTTTTCAGTTTTAAAGGACAAAAAAAGATGGACGACGAACGAAATTTGAAAAAAAATGAAAAAATTAATGAAATCAGAAAAATGATTCACTTATAAAAATACTTCTATTGGTATTTAAAAAGAAAATTAAACTCTAATAACATGGAATTAGAATGAGGAAATTGTTATGTATTTGGTTCATTGTACTTACGTTTAATGTTGCATAATACGTATTATGTTATTGTTCTATATTTACCGTCTTGTCGTTTTATTGTGAGAGATATCTAGTTCGCGTCCCCCTTTCCAAATGGACGCGCTAGATATTTTTTTATGGAAATTGTTTTATGGAAATTGTTTAAGGCATGAAACCACTTGATGTAAGGAGCTAAACAATACAACTTCAAGGTCAAAAACTAGCCATCGATGGAGAGATTCCGACCCAGCAAAACAGCAATTATTCCCCTTTTGTCAGAAACATGTGAGGACTAAATGACAAAATAAGAGAAGCGAGAGTTACGAAGCTGCCAAAAGTAAATCCACGGTCCACTTTCTACTCTCCATAACGATGGAACGAAGGATAAAAAATGCCACAGTCGAGAAGGATTTTCCTTTCTTCTGACTGGGGACAGAACAGATACCACACTGATGCTCTTAATTACGTCTTTCCAACAGAGGCAAGATGTGTTAGGCCGGAAAATTGGTGAACCCAACTCCCCCGAGGATGCACTCATGAAGGATACAAAAATAGCCGAAAACGGATTCGTCGGCATTCTCCGATAGGGGCGACCTATAATCCATGATTCGCGAAAGAGGAGGTAATGCCTGTGAGGATGGCCTTCTACGACAGAACTGAACAATACCTTATTCCGAAAAAGGTCTCTACAGGCGGCAAGAAAATGTTTAGGTCGCCAGAATAATGCTAAGGATTGCATGAAGATGGCGCCCGAAGTCCTTTCCTAAATTTTGATTCTAGCTCGAAGTTAAAGATTTTCTTGAGCGTTCTCTAATCGCCACGGCGTGTTCTTCCTTGATCCCCATGGTTCGCCCACTTCGTTTACGGGATTCACTGGTAGGGTTTCTGTGGTAATGTGGCAGTCAAGGCTTCCATCTCTTCTTCTGGTGATTATATAGATCAGGTCACATATGGAAAACGCAATTACACAGGTGAAAATCACAGTTTCAAATAACCGGAATACCTTTTTATATACTTATGTATCAGACAAAAATAGGTATCTACACCAAAAATTAGCAAAAATGATCAAATAGAATTTAAATAAAAAATAAAAATCAGTTTTAGCGTATATTATGGATTGCCATTGGTTACAGCGTAAAACACGGACATCAGGGGGACATAACTCAGTCTGTCAATATGACAGACTGAGTTATGTCCCCCTGATGTCCGTGTTTTAACACGTAAATAAATCAATAGCGGTCGGCAAAATACGATAAAATCGTTTTATTTTTATTAAAAATCTACTCTCTTATTTTTCCTATTTTTTTCTGTGTATACTTATTATTGTCCAATACGTAAGTATTAACAAGAGTTTTTATTTGGAATTGCGTTTTTCATATGCCACCTCATCTGTATAAGAATCCTTCTTCTCTTCCCTCGCTGTCCTCTTCTTTTCAATAACCGCTTATACAAACGTTATTAAAAAATACAATACAATTAGGCCGTAAAAATGTATTTTGGGTTTTATTTGTTCTTCGGAGAGTCCAGTCCTGACAATATTCTCCGATTGGTAGAGAGTTGGGAAAAGTGAACAAATCTAATACCTTAGTTACACAGTTGTTATTTATCTACCTCCCACAGCGGTAAGATGTGACACAAGGTCGGGAAAGTGGGATTAGATAAGCCAGCGCTCGAGAAGTGAGCACTCTGGCCATTTAAAAATTGCATGGGAAGCCTCGTCGGTATTCCCGGTAGGGGTGTCTCAGGCAGTAAACAATAAACTTACTTTTCCCCAAAGAGGGGAGGCAAAGCCTGGGAGGGTGGACCTCCTAGAATTGCACAGGACTGACCCATAAACCGGCGTAAATCAAGCCTCGAAGGCCAAGACAATACCAGTCTATGGGGTGCAGTATCCATCGGAACAGATACTACACTTTGATCGCAACACACAGTTGATGGATGGGTATTATCAATTAACTGGTATAGTTAACGGCTAGTGGAGTAAATGAGCTCTTGTCCTGTTTTGTTTTTTTGGTATTAGAGTTCCTCCAAAAGTTGCTCATTCACCATATTTGATTCTACCCCCGGCCATCCCTAAATCGGGTTCATATCTTGGAGGACACCACCCATCTCCTTATTCAACCCCGATTATGTTATTTTTGGTATCCCAATTAGACCCCAGTCCTATTTAGAGAGTGAACTGCTCGTTGGTGGGCACTCTAATACACACACGTATATATATATATATATATATATATATATATATATATATATATATATATATATATATATGTATGTATATATATATGAATAAATCGCTTATTTAATATATATATATATATATATATATATAATTTATTTAGATACTGTATATTACATATTTCAGCAATGTACCGCGGTTTCATCCAAAAGGGCAGATTTAGACATCTGCCCTTTTGGATGAAACCGCGGTACATTGCTGAAATATGTAATATACAGTATCTAAATAAATTATATTAGCTCTCTTATATGATCGAGCACTTTATTTGATTTCTTTTCATATACAACCTGACACACTATATATATATATATATATATATATATATATATATATATATATATATATATAAATTTTGCTTTATTTAACAGGCTTTCAACAAGGACGAGGCATGTTTAAGGGGATTAATGATACGATGTCAATCTAAGCGTAATACAAAGTCCCGAGTTCCGCCGTATAAACATTGTTATCACTAGCTTACTGTGTGTTCCTACCGACTCGACAATATAATGAATTTAATTATCTTATTTCACATGGTAATTCACGGTGGTCGAGGGGTGGAATACCAAGCTGTAGTATCAAACATGGCTTTGTGATTAGGTTCGAATCCTTCGGCCGAAAGTAATTATCATCTCCTAACACGTAAGATTGCGTAATAATGAGACACGTTACTGTATGTAAAAATAAACAATAGTATATATATATACATAATATATATATATATATATATATATATATATATATATATATATATATATATATATATATATATATATATATATATATATAAAAAGAGGATAGTGCAGTATTAGTGCAGTTCCAACGAGAGAAAAGTATATATG
>OY744525.1:48779647-48797147 GCA_963556195.1 Sepiola atlantica | reverse complement strand
AAAGCTAAAAGTGAAGAATAGAAATCTGATCCTTCCCTTAGGTCAAGGGAAGGATCAGGTTTTTATTCTACCTGATAAAATCTCAGCTTTTAACAGCTTTTGATCGATAACATCGACATGCCAGTATCGCAGATTATGTACATGTATGTATTACTAACAATAATCATATATATAAAAGTCTTTATAAGCCCGGTTGAAATTCATTGGATTTTTATCCTGTGGATGTTTTTTCTTTTACCTAGATTACTATATATATATATATATATATATATATATATATATATATATATATATATATATATGTCGTATTAGCAAAAGGAAAAGAGAAGATATGAGCAAAAAGAAAGGAGAAACAAAAGAAAATCCAAAGGAAATAATTTTAAAAGAATATATAAAACTAACTGGGAAACTTTGCTTAAGAATTAAAACAGTATAAGCTGGTTAAATATCTCAAACAAGCGGTTATAGAAAGACACGTTTCCTAACCCTAAACCTAACCCCGACAAGTAATCCTTACGAGACGTCATGCCCTCCGCCGTCAACTGGGAGAGTTCATCTACGAAGCGGTTTCGCCAGCTCCCCTTCAGGGTTGGAAACCGCGATGTGGTGGACAATGAAAGGCCTGGCTAATGACAGTGTAAGCTGACCTGAAACCCAACCTGGACCCGTACTTATGGAGTCCGTCATTGGAACAGCGAGTGACTCGAGATCACCCAATCGTTAACTTTAAATCGTCAAGCAATTGGTCGGCTGACGTGAGGGGCGCAGTAGCGAGGATGGATCGATCCGACTGAACCCCCTTCAGGTGAATGCTGTTTCAAGTATAAATACAAGTAGATAGACATCCAGGACAACGAAGTGAACCACATCTGGCTATGCACATTATTTGTTTTGCTGATCAATCAATGGTATTTTGGGCTGGATATAAGCAGGCGTATTTCACCTATTCACTCATTTAGTTGGGTGACTAACCTGCTGCTGAGTCGGCTTGTAAGCTCACTCACCGTTGCGATAACCGTTGTTTATTGAAGGCGGTATTCTTTGAACACTTTTAGTCCTTGGTCCGTTAGTCTGTCAACGATTAAGTCAGTTGTTTTTTTAGGTCATGTTCGCTCTCCCACGAGAATCAGTATACAAGCAGTACTCTGATCCAATTTTATTTGTTATATAACGATTTTAAAGGGTTAAAATTTACGATTTCTCATAAAAATTGACATGTTAAATTTAATTAAAAGTTACTGGAGAAAAAAGATCATGTATTTTATTTATGTATTTTTATTTTATTTTTTAACCTAACTCTGGAATCTCCAGATTTGCTGCATGAATCTCCAGGGTTTTTATCACCTGAAGCGAGAAAGTGTCGACTGCACAGCATAACTTCGATTACATTTTAACAAAGTATTAAAGACATCTCTGAGGAGAATTTAAACGCTACTCCATTTATTGACGTTTTTACTTCCAAACGGTATACGAAACGACGGCTTAACAAATAATGCCCTCTTTTAAGTGAATGCTCAATCGCTATATATATTCCATGAAAAAAAAAATGATTATCGGCAGTATAGTATGTATGACGCTGCGTTTTTTAGACACTCATGTTTGTGTATTAAATAAACGGTTAATTCAGTGTACGTTGTGGTTTTAGTCCGTTCGGCTAGTTGGTCAAGCGGCCATAAGGCCCCTCGCGTCATGTGGTTCTTCTTTTTGGAGACGCAGGTTCAATCCTGTGCGAGTCTCACTTTTAACTTTGTGATTTTCGTTGTTTATTCCCAGGTTCTTGAACAAATTTTACCGTTTATTTAATGGTATCACATACGCAAACACGTGTGCCAACAAAATAGCAGCGTGATGAATAATATACTGTCAGAAATAAATTCCATTGTTTAATTATATATTATTCTTCATAATTATTTGCTTTTGGTTTGTCGGTTTTGTGACAAATCAACACATTTCACTCATTTATTTCAGAATCAAAAATGCCTATCGTTAACGATTAATTAAAAGTCGGCGAAGTTTTCAACAACAAATGACGTGCTCGTTGTACTAAATTTTTTTAAATGGAAATCGCTCCAGACAAGGCATGACGCTACTTGATGTAAGGAGCTGAAAAGAAAATACTACCTAACGTCTAAAACTAGCAA
The DNA here is from genome assembly GCA_963556195.1 of Sepiola atlantica. NCBI lineage: Eukaryota > Metazoa > Mollusca > Cephalopoda > Sepiida > Sepiolidae > Sepiola > Sepiola atlantica. Next base: position 48,795,006 of record OY744525.1, on the reverse strand, counting down.
ACAAGAAGTGTTAGATGGATTGATTCCGACCCAGAAAGCAGCAATTCTTCCCCCTTTGTCAGAATCATCACTCATGAAATGTGAGGGCTAAAGTACAAAATAAGGGAGGCGAGAGTTACGAGGCTGCCCAAAGTAAACCGAATGTCCACTTTTTACTCTCCTTGTGTTTTTTTAACGTTTAAACATATTTATTTACAAAATAGAGATAATTGTAGAATCCAAATAATAGTTAATTAATAACATGTCCTTTTTAAAAATCACTGATGAGTTGAATACCAAGTCAGTAGATTTCCAATAATCTTGGGAGAGGGATTTTAGGTTCATACCTTTCACAACGGTATTGAAAGAATAATGCATTCATTTGAACATTGATTTATTAAAATTGGCTATGTCAAGTGCATAAGAGTCTTTTCATATCATACCGGCGGAAATACCAGGCGTTTTCTGGGGGTCTTATATAAGAAAATAGAAGAGTTCAAAATACATGTGTGTAACATCTTTCCTTTAAAAATTATCTCTCTTTCTACCCCTCTCTCCCTCCTTATCCTAAGTCACGTTACTATTTTCACACGCCCCTCCCTCTAAATATCCCCCTCTCTCTCTCTTCTCTCTCTCTCTCGCTAATTCATACACAAATATTTGCTATGAATCCAATATAATAGAGAGATAGAAAGAAAAAAAGAAAGAAAAAAGCGCGAAACGAAAACGAAAAAGTCACCAGTAGCCGACTGTTTGACCTAGTTTCAGTGTTGCTTTTCTATCATATCAAATAATCCACTTTTGATTTAACTTATTATAAGTAAGATTGGCGTACCAGAAGAAGAAACAACCAGTAGTAAGCGACCCGCTATTCCGAATTCACAACAGCAAGCCACAATCAGTAGACTGTTTCTCCGGTCATAACTTTTAAATAGTCAAAATCTTTTTCATAAAAAACTTTATAATTAAAACTTGCTGGTAAATTGTTTTTAAATGAAAACTAAAAATAAAGTAAAAATGGATTATTTGTAATTTATGCACTATGATTGGTAGGAAAAAATACATAGTTGAATGTTTCGAAAAATAAACCACCTATATTTCTGAATTTTTTAGATGAGGATTGATAATTTGTATAATTTTGGTTATTCGGACCACACTTCTCATATTTGGTGTTATCATCACAACATTGTAACCTCCGGCCTTCTTCAGGTGTAGCTCTATAAACTCGAGAAAATTTCTGTCGAACTCGGGAATCTGGACGGAATTTCGAATGGAACCCTTTATTTAATCCACGGTGGTAGCATGCTCTTGTTCCGTCAACCATGACTGGGAGAAGTCTTCAGTAATTCTCAATTCTTCATATCGCCCGCACCGAGGATTGAACCTTCAACCTTCAGATGACAATCACTTAGAACTGAATTTAACTTAGTACTATATCCACTGCGCAGTGTATATAGCACAGTGCGGGCGATACGAAGAATTGCGAATTACTGAAGACCTGCTGACAGAACAAGAGACTGCAACCTCCGTGGATTAAATAAACGGTTCCGTTTGAAATTCCGTCCAGATTCCCGAGTTCGACAGAAATATTTCCGAGTTCTGAAGCGATACACCTGAAGAAGGCCGGAGATTACAGTGACCGAAGCGTTTTGATGATAACACCAATGATGAGAAATGTAGTCCAAATAACCAAAATTATACAAATAAACCACCTATTTAATTAATAATTTTTCTAAAAGAAATTATTTAAAATAAAATACGAAACTGTCGTATATTTTTGCCTGGCTACCGCGTCAGCGCCTTCTGCCTTAAAGGAATGTATCATGACGAATAAAAATATACTACACAGAATTAATAGACCCGATAAAATCGATTTATAAGAAATTACAACATGGTCGCCAACGATTGAGGCATTGCATTAAAGTTTGATTTTAAAGTCTTTAAAAATTAAATTACAATCTTATTTCGGGATTAAAACTACAATTTAAGACTAATTAATAAATTGTATCCAAAATTTGTGCGAAAAGCAAATGAGATAAGCGAACGAACACTCCTCCCACCCTAAAAAGTAGGAGTTAATGCTTGAGAGGAATTTATCATGGCGAATGAAAATATACTACACAAAATTAAGAGACCGGATTAAATCGAGTTATTTTTTAATGAAAATGTAGGAGTTAATGCGTGAGAGCATGATATAATGACAACAAAAGTTTATGTACACGCCTCTGGTGTACAAAAGAGACTCTGGTGTACGAAAGAATCGAAAGTTTCCGGACGCGCCTCTGGTGTACAAAAACAGAATGTTTTCGGACGTGATTCTGGTGTACAAAAGAATCGAAACTTTACGTATGTTCCTCTGGTGTAATAACGAATTGAACATTTACGTATGTGCCTCTGGTGTACAAAAGAATTGAAACTTTACGTATGTGCCTCTGGTGTACAAAAGAATCGAAACTTTACGTTTGTGCCTCTGGTGTAATAAAGAATCGAATGTTTATAGACGCGCCTCTAGTGTACAAAAGTATCGAAAGTTTACGTACGTGCCTCTGGTGTAAAAAATAATTGAAAGTTTCCTGATGCACCTCTAGTGTGCAAAAGAATCGAAAGTTTCCTGACGCGCCTCTAGTGTACAAAATAATCGAAAGGTTATGTATGCGCCTCTAGGAATAGAAAAGAAACGAAAGTTTTTTGACCTCGCCTCTTGTGTACAAAAGAATTGAAAGTTTAAGGTCGCGCCTCTGGTGTACAAAAGTGACGAAAGTTTACCTCCACAATAAATTAAGCGTAAATCCAAATAAAAATTAACCCTAACCCTAACCCCCGCTTCCCTCTAACAATGGCGTCACTTTCAAAAGAATGAGTCTTTAGTTATCCAAATCAATACATAATTATAATTGCTTTATCTCGAACATTGTGGCTACTCGGGCCATTTAAACAGGAAGTCTCGTTTTAAAAACGCGATCGTTTTGAATAAAATGTCTTTAATTAATTGTAATAATATTTTTTCTTAATATTACGATCGAGGAAAATATTATAAATACGTATGAAAATTTGAAAATACCAGTAATAACTGTATATTTCGGAATATTAATTTATTAGAAACGTGAAAACAAATTAATTATGTAAAAAAAACGCATGTTGTTTGTGCTATTTTCGTATGATTATATATACGACCTGCCAGAATAGTATTTCGTTGAGATTACGCTGACGGATAGACTGAAGACATCAAGGTTGAGTCTTCTAATCGCTGTCTCGGCGTCAAATTTGTTTAAGTTTCCCAACGTTTACAAAAAATCTCAGCGACATACAGACAGAAATCCTGACAGAGAATGTTCTCCTTATACAAAAGTCTTGGGAACATAACGATTTTTAATAACTCAAAAACTATTAAGAGTTGAAAAATGAAATTGGTACCGTTGGAAAGGTTAAAGTTTCAAGTTTTGTGGGGAATCTTCAAAGTTGCTCAATATGAGCACCATTCGTCACACGGCAGACATCTAGTCGATAGTCCATTTCCTGCCAAACGCGTTCCAGCATCTTGACGTCAATGGTTCCCACAACTGCCGTTACTCGAGCCTTTAGTTCGTCAATATCTCTTGGAAGGGGCGGCACATAGACTTGTTGCTTGACAAAGCCCCAAAGGAAAAAGTCACACGGGGTAAGATCTGGAGACCTAGGAGGCCAGGGCATGAGAACGTCATCACCTCGCCTAGATCTCCCAATCCATCTACTAGGCAGCCTTGTGTTAAGAAACTGCCTTACTCTAAGACTCCAGTGTGGTGGTGCACCATCTTGTTGAAAAATGAAGTCATCAGATTCTGCTTGTTCCAACTGAGCCATTAACCAGTCTTCCAGCATGTTGAGATAGGATTCACCAGTGATAGTTGCCTCTTCAAAGAAGAACGGTCCATAGACACCTTTCTTGGAAATTGCACAAAACACGTTCACTTTTGGTGAATCTCGCTCGTGCTCAAGAAGTTCATGAGGATTCTCAGTACCCTATATGCGAGTGTTATGCTTGTTAACTTTGCCATTCAGATGGAAGGTCGCCTCATCGCTAAAAACAAGCCGGTCATCAAAGCTGTATCTTCTAACTTCTCTTGCATTGCAATGCAAAAGTCACGGCGAAGTGGCTTATCAGTGTCCTTCAACTTTTGGACCACTTGAGCTTGTAAGATACCATTTGCAGTCGATTCCTTAAGACACGTCAGACAGTTGCTGGAGCAAGCTGAAGTTCCCTGCTGGCTCTTCTCACTGATTTACGGGGGCTCCGCTGAAAGGCTGTCCGAACTTGCTCAACTGCATCTTCTGAAGTTGAAGGGCGACCTGTTCGCTTACTTGGGCACAAACACCCATCTTTCACAAATTTAGCATGCCATCTGACAATGGATTTCCTTTCAGGGGCTTCTTTTTTAAATTTCCTGCGAAATGCACGCTGAACACATGTCCACGATTCAGTCTTTGCAAATTGGAGGACGCAACATACCTTGTCTTGTTTAGAGAACGCCATTACTGCACCTGGAAAGATAACACGAAAATCATTAGTATGACCAAAAACTTGATTAAGCAAGCTTTAAAATGGCACCAGTTTCATTTTTCTACCTGGAATAGTTCATGAGATATACGCATTTGTAATGTTCCCAAGACTTTTGAAACACCCTGTATTATAAGTAGATGAAAAAAAAGTACACTATTAAGCAAATTGCTTACTTTCACTTTTATTTAATTTTTCTGTAATTTACATAATTCGCGGAAATTAGGAACCTGGGCGACGCCGGGTAGACCTTCAAGTATCTTGCATATCTGTCTGCTGTACTCTCGACATCACGTTGTGTTCCTCTTGTTTTATTTGTCACAACAAACACGAAACACATTTCTATTTTACCTGGACTGAAATTGAATCTGAACAAAACGAAATAGAGAGAGAGAGGGGGTGAGAGAGGGAGAGAGAAGGAGAGAAGGAGAGACAGATAGAGAGAGAGAGAGGGGTGAGAGAGAGAGGGAGAGCGAGAGCATTATTTGCAACAGATTATGTAACAAAAAAGTGATCAGTGGAAAGTTATTGGATTTTTCTTTCTAGTCATAATATTACTCGGGATTGCAGATCTTTCGATTGTGATTTTATTGCAAAAAGGCAAGATCCGATATTCTTAATATTCGTCTATTCAATTTGCGCGTTTATCGATGAAAATGATATCCCAGACCTAATCGTGACAAACCAACGAAGACGCTATTTCAAACTTAAGTGTGACAGACTCACGAAAATGCTATTTAAAACTTAAGCATGCCAGGCTCATGAAAATGATAATACTTAATCGTGAGAGACCAACGAGCATGCTATTTCAAAATAAAGCATGACAGACTAACAAAATCATATTCGAAACTTAGGCGTGACAGACCGACACATATCCTATTTCAAAGTTAAGCTTGACAGACTAACGAACATGTAATTTTAAACTTAAGCGTGACGGGCGAGCGAAAATGCCATTTTAAACTTAAGCGTGACAGACCAACGAAAATACTATTTCAAACTTTAATGTGTCAGAACAACGAAAATGCCATTTTAAACTTAAGCGTGACAGACCAACGAAATACTATTTTAAACTTTAGTGTGCCAGACCAACGAAAATGCTATTTTAAACTTAAGCGTGACAGACCAACGAAAATGCTATTTTAAACTTCAGCATGGCAAAACACGAACAGGCGATTTTAAATTTAAGCATGACAGACCAACGGAAATGCCATTTCAAACTTTAGCATGACAAAACACATGAACATGTTATTTTAAACTTAAGCATGACAGACCAACGAAAATAAAGCTTAAATTTGAGAGAGAATCTTGGACGCATCTAAAATAAGATGCGTCCATTCAATCTGCGCGTTTAGCGATGAAAGTGCTTGAGCCTGACGACAAAACGCTCGACGGACAAAGCCTTTTATTTATGATGCGAGGACGCATCTGAACGCGAAGAAAAAAATGGCGCCTTTATGGAATGTTCAAAACAGAAGAAACCGAAGCAAATTCCGACCTTTTGAAAATAATGTTATCTTCAATCACGTCAGTCGAAAATTCGAACTTTAATCCAATAAATCCGTCAACAAATGATCGAATTCTTCCTCCCTAGTTTTGATTTTATTTCAAACATGACAGATTGTGTAGATTCAATTCTTTTTGCTCCGAAAACAATCGTATTAAACTAATTTAGTTATATTTTGCGTCGAACAGTTTGCGTGCAAGAACGAAACAATTCAACTCGACTCAGTTTTCGCGCATTCTTTTTTTTAATAATAAACTAGTATACGCGACTTACGTGGAATACGTGCAACTTGTCAACTTCGTAGAGCGCCGCGACGAGGCCTCCGCAACCTACAACATACAGACTAGGGCACAAAAGACAAAACTGATGGACAACAGCATAAACGTATCATCACCCTACTAAAGTCCAACCGTTTTTGTTTTTTTTTATCTTGGAAGGGGTTATGGCCACGTGGTAGTGTTTGAGCTTGACGGGATTCCAGATCGACACCAGCACAACGCAGGGTATCCGGTATATATTTGTCGTGTTCACAATACAAACATGTACTAATGAAAGCAAAGATACAAGTCGAAGAAAATATAATTCAATAAAACATTTAGTTTATGCGGAACCAACTATGAAATAGTGTTTATTAAAACGTATACAAGTAAATGTATGTTGAATGATGTATACGGGTGTGCGTGCGTACGTATGTGTGTACATAGAGAGAAAAAGTGTCCATTTGGAAAGTCTGTAGTATCAAGTCTGAGTATTGTGTGCGTATTCGTGTGAGTGGAGCAAAGTTCTTACATATCGGGATGGTGTCCTTGTGCGTGTGTGAGAACATGGTGATAGCAGCCGTCAGGCCGAATAGGTAAAAAGAGACGGTCTGGCTGATGTAATCTGCAGCAGGCCGTGAGATAGAAAGAGCGAGAACGAGTGTTGATACCTTTTTACAAGACCAATCAGGACGCCTTCCCCCTGGCGTCACGACAAGAGGAGATGAATGGAGTTTGGCGCTACCTGGTGGTATGTGTGTAATTTTGTTTGAGAAGCTATGACATCTGGAAGTTCGTTTCATGGCAGGGCTATCCATGGCTGACATATCTGGTACCCAACAGTATTAGGGTCGCAACCTGACAACAGGGCTCTGGTGAAAGTCTAGCAGGAGTCGGCAGCAGGATCCGTCGCCGTCTGGTCGTCTACCTCTGCGTCTGTAGCAAGCAAAGATGTGTCAGGTGCGAAGACGCACATCTATAGAGTAAGGATAACAAGGTTGCTAATTCGCATGTGTTACCATCAGTACTTTGTGTGTTCTGGAGCAAACCTTCCCCGACTTCGTATGCAACCGTTAAGCCTTGTTGATTTCGCTGTCGAGGTTAATTTGCAATCGTGTAGATCTAATGAATAACTGCGATCAACGAGGGGGATTTCCTGAAAATTAAACAATCTTGAGGCACGATTTTCGTGTGCGCAATGCAGAAGTTTGATTCGCTAAACAAACAAATGGACGGCAATAGCATTGATATCAGGATGAGTGGCAAAAAAATGAAACCGAGCACGGTTTGACATACCTAGGATACGCTCCCTGGTCACCTCAATATGTGTGTATGCCTATGAATCATGAACCCTAATAGTAGACCTAGAGAGACGGATACAGGATACAGAGATTTTGTCACCAATGAGAAAATAATTTGTCCGAGTGACAATTATTTTCAAATTGCCGCCATCATAAAAAATACGTGACTCTGTATTCGTTCATACAGAGTTACTTTGCTTTTATATTTTGGAAACAAAACAAAACAAAAAAAAACTGCATAGTTTTAAAAAAGAAAATACACAACCAGACAATGCTAGGCCAGGACAGCTAGTTTTACATAAAATTGCTGTTCATAGACCATACAGGTTTAGATATTATCTTATTTCGATTAAATGCACTATTTAATAGACCATTTTATCTTTTTATAATATAGATTGGAAATGATATATATATATATATATATATATATATATATATATATATAAATTTATATATATATACATATATATATAAATTTATAGATATATACATATATATATACATATACATATATATACATATACATATACATATATATATACATATATATATACATCTACATATATATACATATATACATATACATATATATACATATATACATATATATATATACATATATATATATACATATATATACATATATATATATACATAGAGATAGAAGAAAAAGAGTGATAAATATGAGACGATTGTCCAAATTTATTTCAAATTTCAATTGTTCTATGCAAGGTGTAATCAGTAAAAAATTAGTGTTTATTATTCTTTCCTTAAGCCAAGGCTTTTCAAAGATCGAGATCTTATCATCAGAGGAGAACTACAGATGGATAAGTGTGCTTTCGAAAAAAGAAAAGTTCAAATATTTGAAAAATATGAAAATTATTCTTAAAAAAGAATTTTTGTAAAAATTTATTAATCTGTATTTCTCCTCTGATGATAAGATCTCGATCTTTGAAAAGCCTTGGCTTAAGGAAAGAATAATAAACACTAGTTTACTACTGAATACACCTTGCATAGAAGAATTGAAATTTGAAATAAATTTGGACAATCGTCTCATATTTATCACTCTTTTTTCTTCTATCTCTACAATTGCTCTATCTCGTATATTGAGCTAATCTTCTTCACAATAGGTTCCATCTACTAAAAGTTTTACTTTGGTTTATATTTGATCCTATATATATACATATATATACATATATTTCTACATATATATATATATATATATATATATATACATATGTATACATATATATACACATATACATATATATATATACATACATATACATAAATATATACATATATATATATATATATATATATATATATATATATATATATATATATGAGAAAGGAAGGGTGTGGGTAATCCGACGTAATTTCAAAGTTTATCATTTCAACGACGTTTCAAACTATAGTAACACTTATATCTCATTATTGTACACACGCGCTCCAGCGCGCTTCACTACAGATCGGTCATTTAAAAAAAAAACAGTCTCTTCGATAACACCAGAAGATCGTCGATCTTCGGCTACGCCGTAAGAATTATACAATGGAGAAAAAAAGAACAAGAAAAAAGGAAAATATTATCTATATTAACATGAATAGGGTTTTATAAAACCGAAAATTCAGATTTAAAAAAATGATTTAATAAATATATTATTTCAACGACGTTTCTTATTGTCGTAAAACTTATCTCATATATATATATATATATATATATATATATATATATATATTTATAAATAAATATTAATTATTTTAATACCTACAGACATCGATGTTTCATGCTAACGCGATCTTCAGTGCAGGAACTAATTCTCAACGGTCGGCGGGCGCGAACCCCGATCACAAATCGCCACTAAGACAATTAGTTAGTAATTAGAGAGGAATTTAAATGTAAATAGCGAGTCGGATTGTGCATGTTGCTATATGTACTGCTTGTTATTAAAGTCACTCAAGAGTGCCCGACCTTTGTTGGAGGGGGTTGATAATAATATTTATAAATAATTATTTTAATACCTACAGACATCGATGTTTCATGCTAACGCCGATCACAAATCGCCACTGATTCGTAGGCAAGAGTCTTATCCCATCGGCCATAGACAATTAGTTAGAGGAATTTAAATGTAAATAGTGAGTCGGCGGCTAGGTAAAAATGACAAGTGGATAAATAGAAAAGAATTGCGCAAGGAAAAATATAGATGAAAATCTCACGGTGACTTTGCAAAAATCTTGGATCCAATACATAAAGAGAAACCATAAGTTTGTCAAATCAAAAAGAAAATTATACATTTAAAAGTAGATGAGAACCTTCAGTTTAATCCCACCGGCGAATTTTATGCATTAAAAAAGTGGCGAATTTTATGAATAGGGCCCCGGGCGGCACTTTGTCACGGTACGCTACTGCTGCTGCTACTACTACTACTACTACTACTAATAATAATAATAATAATGTTAATCCACAAGTAGATCATTTTAAAGTAATATATAAATTATATTAACCAAGGATATATGAAGTGTAATATGAATAAGAGGTTAAACATAAATAGTCAATTCTAACATAAAAAATATGTTTTTTCAGTAACCATAATAATTGTTAAGAATTTATGATAGCTGTAGTTTTAATGTTAATAATAATAATTTGAAGAATAATATTTGATATTTTTAATAAAAATGAAAATATAATTAAGTTAGGAAGTATATATGACACGAATTCATAATCTTAATAATTTACTGAGAAAGGCAATAATAATGAAAAGGGATATATTATAACAGAGATTAGTCATTAACTATAATCAAAATAAACTATGAATAAATAAAAAATATATCCATAGAAGAAGAATACATAAAAGTACAGAGAGAGAGAGAGAGAGAGAGAGAGAGAGAAAGAGAGGGGGAGGAAGAGGGAGGGAAAGAGAGAGAAGGGAAGGCAAGGGGGAGGGATAGAGGGAGGGAAAGAGAGGGGGATAAAAAGAGATGCATAGCGAAAGAATGGGATGAAGCTATACATAGAAGTAGAGAGAGAAGAAAAAGATATAGACGAACAACAGCAATAAGAGATACATAGAAGTACAGAGAGAGAGAGAAAGAGAGAGAGAGAGAGAGGAGGGGGGAGATAGAGAGAAAGAGAAGGGGGATATACATAAAATACAGATTCAAAGGATTGATCCAAATCTTTCTAAACTGTATTAGAAAATAATATGAATGGTACTATGGATAATTATTAAGAGATTAAAATATAAATTGAGAATCATAAATAAAAAATATAAGGAAGTCTAATAATTACTGGATCTAATGATTTGACAAATTTTAAATTACGTAGTTTTTACATAATAAATATTTAATAGCGTAATAAGATAGAAAAGTTAAAATAAAAATTAGTAAAAATTAGCAAGTTAAAGCCAGTATAAAAGTGGGAATCTATTAATAATGGACTTTATGTATCTGTCTGTCTGTTTGAAGTCAAAACTATACTATTTAAGACTATTGTACTTATGAAATAGTATAGTATATACTATTTCAGACTAATGCCCGCATATCCCAGCAATGACGTCATTGTGAGAGGATTTTTTCACATTATTATTCTTTATTTTCATTACGTTAAGACAATGTTTTGTTGTAAGTCGGAGTTAAGCAACGCATATCCCTGCCATTACTAAATGGGTGACCATTTTGGAAGAATAACAAACCTGGTTCCAGGCGCCTCCAATAGTATTTTTAAACATGAGTATCAAAACTGGTTTTTGATATGACTGAGGCGCCTCCAATATTTTTCTCGGGGAGGGGGTGAGGAGGGAAAATATTTTTTTTTTCTTTTTAACTAAAAATATTTATTTGGGTGCGGGAGGGTAACAGAAATTGGGAGGGTAGGACATTTTTGGGGGGGTCGAAATATTTTGTTTTTTTTTAATTAAAAAATATTTCTTTAGGTGAGGAAGGTTAAAAAAAAAATTAGGCGGGGGCTAAAAGAAATTTTAGTCCGAAACAAAGAAAATCAATGACTCACGACCCAATAAATATGACTGGGCGCGATCGGTTTACGAGTGAGCGTTCATTTCTGACGCAGCAGCCTATCAAAAATAGACGACAGTAGGGAGGCTATTTTGCTAGTATTAATAATTATGATAAATTTATGATTTTAATAATGAGCATAAGTAAAATGATCTAGGGATTAATTAATGACTTTTTAAGAGTAACCGGATGGTTTATAAATTAAGGATCGATAAATAAATTGCTTAAATAACTTGAAAATTAATATAAATTGTACTTGTAATAATTATTAAAAGACTGACATATAAATTAAAAGTATAAAGATCTAATTATGACTGGGTGTTATGATTGAACAAATATTAAAATGCGTAGTTGTTACATAATCATAATAATTTGATGACGTGATAAAATAAAATGATAGTTTAATTAGAAATTACTAATTATTATAGATTTAAAATAAAAAAATAAATGGGAATAATGATAATTGTAATTATGATTGAAAGTAAAATGATATATGGATGAATTAACGACATCTTATGAGTAACCGGATGTGTTATAAATCATAGGATGGAAACAAAATTTTTGTAACTGTATTTGAAATTAATATAACTTATACTAGGAATAATTCTTAAGCTTTTGAAATACAAATTAATTAAGAATCATAAATAAAAAAATCAGGCAATCTAATTATAACCGGAAGTAATGACTGAACAAATATGAAATTACGTAGTTTTTGAATAATAATAATTTTTTACATAATAATAACTATTTGATGACATAATGTGATGAAAAAATGGTGCTTGTGGATTGTAGGTCCGAAAAAAAACATTTTTTATCTTTAATTTGAGGAGAGTCCAATAACTCTAGTTTCAAGTTTCAACCCCGATTTATCTTAAAATGGATTTTACTATTGTAATTATTCTAAAATAAAATTTTAGAAAAATGTATACGTAAAAGGATAATTTAGGAATAAAACAATCACAACGCAATGAAAAATGAAATGATTTTGAAAAATAAATTATCACAGAAGAAGGAAAAATAGAAAAAATACGTAAATTGAAGGGGAAAAAAACATGAAACACAGGAAATACAGCAATTTGTTTGAAAACAGTTTCTTTTTATGTATTTATTTTTTAAAACCTTATTTTAGAATAATTACAATAGTAAAATCCATTTTAAGATACATCGTGGTTGAAACTTGAAACTAGAGTTCTCTCCGCCTTATTGGACTCTCCTCAAATTAAAGATAAAAATATATACCTCTGTTAATTGTTTATTTGGAAGGAGAATTCCTTTGTTGCAGCAGTGACAGAATCGAATCACAACGTTAGACCAGCACAACGAGTAGGACGATCGCGGCCTGTGCATGGAACGCAGTCATACATGTTCATAGCCATAGATGTAAATAGAATGTTCTTATATCATGTTAAATTAAGAACTCTAGTCACATTATACACTATTGAGATACTATATAACATCTCTGTTTACTTATATATATATATATATATATATATATATATATATATATATATATATATATATATATATATATATATATAGTAAGCTATGAAAAATATATTCATGGAAATTCAGCTACACAGAGGCTCCCGCGTTTCATCCCCGGGGTGAATCTTCACGCTAAAATGCATGGAGTAAGTTTTGCCAGGTTTTTTTTTATACACACGGCTAGCTAATTAACCAATCAGATTTTTTGCTGTTCTCTTAGCAAATCGTTGGGCTTCCCACGAATAAAGGTCCGGTTAGTTTTACTTCCTATATCCTGTTGTATTGTATTTTAACACGTGGTTCCTTGTATTTCCATTTTAGGTTTTAGTTTTTAAATTGTTAGATTTTAGTTTTTTTTTTTACTTATTTGTTTGTTTATTTATTTATTAACCTAAGGTAATTTTATTTCTGTGCAGGCAGCTCTTTGCTATCTCACTTCTACAGTTTAATAGATTTTGGGGGTCTTTAAAGTTTAGGATTTCAATTTTTTCATTCAGACATAATCTACACGAGTCGTCTAAATTTCTACATGTACTGGCCTGTCGTATTATTTTACATAACAAAATTATATCTCCTTATCAAAGTTTATGTGGATACATGAAGTAGTAATTATATATATATATATATATATATATATATATATATATAATAAACAGTTACATGGTAAACAGCTGATGATCCGAGTTTTCTATTTCAAAATTTAAGTTAAGGTCTCTTGTTTATGTTTTAGGGTTATATAGTTGAATCCCCGTTTGTATTTGTGAATTTTCCAGCGGTAAGTCGGCTTATGCGGGTGCTAAGCTGCGATATGTTGAACTTAGTTCGTATTCCTAGGAATTTAAATTGCATTTTTTTCGTTTCAATGCTTCTTTAGACACACACACACATACACACACATATGTATGTATACACACACATATATATGTATACACACACGCATATATATATACATATATATATACATATATATATATATATATATATATATATATATATATATATATATATATATATATATATAGAGAGAGAGAGAGAGAGAGAGAGAGAGAGAGAGAGAGAGAGAGAGAGCAGGAGTGTGTGTATCAAAGTCCTCCTCTAGGCATACAGACATTTATATGCATAAATTACGATTGAATTAACCGCAATAATTTTAACATTTAAGGCTTTAGAAATTTAATCACGAATTTATCAATTAATTGGACTTTGGAATGAATGGCAGTAACCGTGATTAAAAAAAAACAAGGAATTCAGCTGAGATAAAACACAACCCCGGGGTAGAACAAAGATCTAATTTATGATGGCTTTCCTCTATTTATCCCTTTATCTATGTTTCTTTCCAAGCTGGAAAAAAAACTAAGTATCATGACCAGAAGGTTAGAATAGCCTTGGGGTCTTTCTTAGTACCAATCCTTTTGAATTAATCATGAGATATTTCAAATACAAATGAAGCATTTATTGAAGATGTAAATAGCTTTGGATGACATTTCTAATGAATTTAAGTGTTATTGGTTACATCTTTTATATATGAGGATAAAATACACGTTATATCATAAAATGGAATGTCGTAGAGACAAGATGTGTGCAAAAAAGACAAAAGGAAAACAAATTAAACACATGAATAAATGATCAAAAACGAGATATTTACCGGTTTCGGGTCAACGAACGTCTTCAGAAAAAGTGAAGATTTTAAATTTACTGACATAACGGCAAACACATAGGATAAAAGAAGACGGGATGTCTTGGGAACGTGTGTAACTATTTGAAAAATAAAGAGAATTATTCAACAAGTGCGACAAAGACGTTAAAATGGGAAAAGATTAGAAAAAGACAAAAATATTATATATATATATATATATATATATATATATATATATATAAACAACTCCTCCCAAACCCGTAAAACATTAGAATGAACCAATGTATATATATAAGTTTAAATTCCCATTGGAATAATGTAAATCTCATAATTATAATAAAGCTATTAGCTACATTGGTTTTACAACCACTACTCTATCCCGCTGCATCACTATGCATCTTGTAAACTCGAGCTCAATTAATCAACATCTCCAAAAACATAACTCCTCCACTTCTGATTTAAGTCAAATTCTAAAAATAATGCATTTCGAACACAATTTAATAAAAATAAAAATAACTCGAAGCAATCATAATTAAGACCCAACAACCTACAATTAATAACATTACGTATGAAACCAGTAACAGCATTTTTAAATGCTTAATGTAATACAATTTTATGCTGTGACGCTAATTCTGGCGTCCCGGAGTTG
>OY744525.1:48747147-48772147 GCA_963556195.1 Sepiola atlantica | reverse complement strand
TAATTTAGTCGTGTTTCCCCAGTTTTTATGTATCAATTAGCTTATTAATATACATTCACAAATATGTTTAATATCCATCAATAAATTCATAGCACCCACACATATATACACACACACACAACATATATATATATATATATATATATATATATATATATATATATATATATATATATATATATATATATATATATATATATATATATATATATATATATATATATACGCACACATACACATAGACATATTAGTTCGGTATAACATGTACGATAAAAAACACAAGTATTTCTTTTCTTCTAAAAGCTAAAATTAAGTCCAAACCGGTTGATTAAGAATAATGTCAAATCCCATTTCTCTCTATACAATTAACGTGACTAAAATAGGAATTAGTTCATCCTTGTTTATTTTTCTACGATGAATCTTGGTGTTTCCCTTTCTTCTATAACCTTAACTAAGTGAAAAAAAAAAATAGGTTATTTAGGAATAATGTCAAATCACATTTCACTCCAAATAATTAACGTGACTAAAATAGGAGTTAGTCCATCCTTATTTATTTTTCTACTGTCACACCACTATGGTTCCAAGTATCTAAGGGGGCCAATAAATATTTATTCATTGATTTTATTTTGTTTTTTATATAAAATGTTTTATTAAAAAGAATATCTCCTTATTCTATTATGAGGATTCAAAAGTAAATAAAGGACATCTATACCTAAATTTACTCGTGATTACGTTTTAAAATTAATTCGCATTACCGTGCGAATACCGACGAGCACTATTGTGCATATCAGTTCCCACTTTTTTGTATGCTTATATTTAATATTAGGTTGTGCGTACTCTTACACTTATCTATCAACATGTCTACCTGCATACATACACTAAGAGACCCGAACGCAATAAAAGACCTACAAACAACATCTACAAGAACTCCACAAACCATCTCCACCGAAATGGTTGTATTTCAACAGACTACAAGCCTCTAAAAACTTGTGTTAAATAATATGGTACCAATGAAACTGATGTATAGTGTGGGTGTTTTTAAGACACTCTAATCCAAGAACTCTTTTATTATTTGTGAACTTTTTTCTGATGATTTTGTAGTGTTGCAAAGACGATATTGACATACAAATGTTGTTTGGCACAAGACAAATGAAACGGACCGTTAAATATATCTCACAGAAATTTTAAATTTTTGGAAATGTGAAAAAATAAAAATAAAAGTAATAAAACAAACTATTGGAATATAATAAAAACTGTCCTATAAATATATATATATATATATATATATATATATATATATATATATATATATATATATATATATATATAAAGATATATATATATATATATATATATAAAGATATATATATATATATATATAAAGATATATATATATATATATATATATATATATATATATATATATATATATATATATATATAAAGATATATATATATAAAAAAAGAACGAACAATATCTTTATAACTCCCGGCCTGCCCCTGGCATAATCGTTCTTAATATTTTCACTTCCGCCCATTCCATCTTGGCGGAGAGCGTCACACCATCTCGATGCTACCTATAAACAAAAGTTTGTTTATTTTATAAAAAAAACAAAAAAAAACACATCCCTGAAGATGAAGTTTGTAGACTTCGAAATTGATTGGAAAAAGAAAAAAAAGAAATAAATTCTTTCACGCATTGTTAAAAAGGGCTTCTTACGTCATTTTATTACATTTTATTCAATGCTTAAAAAAAAAAAAAAAAAGAACGAACAATATCTTTATAACTCCCGGCCTGCCCCTGGCATAATCGTTCTTAATATTTTCACTTCCGCCCATTCCATCTTGGCGGAGAGCGTCACACCATCTCGATGCTACCTATAAACAAAAGTTTGTTTATTTTATAAAAAAAAAAAAAAAACACATCCCTGAAGATGAAGTTTGTAGACTTCGAAATTGATTGGAAAAAGAAAAAAAAGAAATAAATTCTTTCACGCATTGTTAAAAAGGGCTTCTTACGTCATTTTATTACATTTTATTCAATGCTTAAAAAAAAAAAAAAAAGAACGAACAATATCTTTATAACTCCCGGCCTGCCCCTGGCATAATCGTTCTTAATATTTTCACTTCCGCCCATTCCATCTTGGCGGAGAGCGTCACACCATCTCGATGCTACCTATAAACAAAAGTTTGTTTATTTTATAAAAAAAAAAAAAAAAACACATCCCTGAAGATGAAGTTTGTAGACTTCGAAATTGATTGGAAAAAGAAAAAAAAGAAATAAATTCTTTCACGCATTGTTAAAAAGGGCTTCTTACGTCATTTTATTACATTTTATTCAATGCTTAAAAAAAAAAAAAAAGAACGAACAATATCTTTATAACTCCCGGCCTGCCCCTGGCATAATCGTTCTTAATATTTTCACTTCCGCCCATTCCATCTTGGCGGAGAGCGTCACACCATCTCGATGCTACCTATAAACAAAAGTTTGTTTATTTTATAAAAAAAAAAAAAAAAACACATCCCTGAAGATGAAGTTTGTAGACTTCGAAATTGATTGGAAAAAGAAAAAAAAGAAATAAATTCTTTCACGCATTGTTAAAAAGGGCTTCTTACGTCATTTTATTACATTTTATTCAATGCTTAAAAAAAAAAAAAAAAAAGAACGAACAATATCTTTATAACTCCCGGCCTGCCCCTGGCATAATCGTTCTTAATATTTTCACTTCCGCCCATTCCATCTTGGCGGAGAGCGTCACACCATCTCGATGCTACCTATAAACAAAAGTTTGTTTATTTTATAAAAAAAAAAAAAAAAACACATCCCTGAAGATGAAGTTTGTAGACTTCGAAATTGATTGGAAAAAGAAAAAAAAGAAATAAATTCTTTCACGCATTGTTAAAAAGGGCTTCTTACGTCATTTTATTACATTTTATTCAATGCTTAAAAAAAAAAAAAAAAGAACGAACAATATCTTTATAACTCCCGGCCTGCCCCTGGCATAATCGTTCTTAATATTTTCACTTCCGCCCATTCCATCTTGGCGGAGAGCGTCACACCATCTCGATGCTACCTATAAACAAAAGTTTGTTTATTTTATAAAAAAAAAAAAAAAAACACATCCCTGAAGATGAAGTTTGTAGACTTCGAAATTGATTGGAAAAAGAAAAAAAAGAAATAAATTCTTTCACGCATTGTTAAAAAGGGCTTCTTACGTCATTTTATTACATTTTATTCAATGCTTAAAAAAAAAAAAAAAAAAGAACGAACAATATCTTTATAACTCCCGGCCTGCCCCTGGCATAATCGTTCTTAATATTTTCACTTCCGCCCATTCCATCTTGGCGGAGAGCGTCACACCATCTCGATGCTACCTATAAACAAAAGTTTGTTTATTTTATAAAAAAAAAAAAAAAAACACATCCCTGAAGATGAAGTTTGTAGACTTCGAAATTGATTGGAAAAAGAAAAAAAAGAAATAAATTCTTTCACGCATTGTTAAAAAGGGCTTCTTACGTCATTTTATTACATTTTATTCAATGCTTAAAAAAAAAAAAAAAAAGAACGAACAATATCTTTATAACTCCCGGCCTGCCCCTGGCATAATCGTTCTTAATATTTTCACTTCCGCCCATTCCATCTTGGCGGAGAGCGTCACACCATCTCGATGCTACCTATAAACAAAAGTTTGTTTATTTTATAAAAAAAAAAAAAAAAACACATCCCTGAAGATGAAGTTTGTAGACTTCGAAATTGATTGGAAAAAGAAAAAAAAGAAATAAATTCTTTCACGCATTGTTAAAAAGGGCTTCTTACGTCATTTTATTACATTTTATTCAATGCTTAAAAAAAAAAAAAAAAAGAACGAACAATATCTTTATAACTCCCGGCCTGCCCCTGGCATAATCGTTCTTAATATTTTCACTTCCGCCCATTCCATCTTGGCGGAGAGCGTCACACCATCTCGATGCTACCTATAAACAAAAGTTTGTTTATTTTATAAAAAAAAAAAAAAAAAACACATCCCTGAAGATGAAGTTTGTAGACTTCGAAATTGATTGGAAAAAGAAAAAAAAGAAATAAATTCTTTCACGCATTGTTAAAAAGGGCTTCTTACGTCATTTTATTACATTTTATTCAATGCTTAAAAAAAAAAAAAAAAAAGAACGAACAATATCTTTATAACTCCCGGCCTGCCCCTGGCATAATCGTTCTTAATATTTTCACTTCCGCCCATTCCATCTTGGCGGAGAGCGTCACACCATCTCGATGCTACCTATAAACAAAAGTTTGTTTATTTTATAAAAAAAAAAAAAAACACATCCCTGAAGATGAAGTTTGTAGACTTCGAAATTGATTGGAAAAAGAAAAAAAAGAAATAAATTCTTTCACGCATTGTTAAAAAGGGCTTCTTACGTCATTTTATTACATTTTATTCAATGCTTAAAAAAAAAAAAAAAAGAACGAACAATATCTTTATAACTCCCGGCCTGCCCCTGGCATAATCGTTCTTAATATTTTCAGTTCCGCCCATTCCATCTTGGCGGAGAGCGTCACACCATTTCGATGCTACCTATAAACAAAAGTTTGTTTATTTTATAAAAAAAAAAAAAAACACATCCCTGAAGATGAAGTTTGTAGACTTCGAAATTGATTGGAAAAAGAAAAAAAAGAAATAAATTCTTTCACGCATTGTTAAAAAGGGCTTCTTACGTCATTTTATTACATTTTATTCAATGCTTAAAAAAAGAAAAAAAGAACGAACAATATCTTTATAACTCCCGGCCTGCCCCTGGCATAATCGTTCTTAATATTTTCACTTCCGCCCATTCCATCTTGGCGGAGAGCGTCACACCATCTCGATGCTACCTATAAACAAAAGTTTGTTTATTTTATAAAAAAAAAAAAAAAAACACATCCCTGAAGATGAAGTTTGTAGACTTCGAAATTGATTGGAAAAAGAAAAAAAAGAAATAAATTCTTTCACGCATTGTTAAAAAGGGCTTCTTACGTCATTTTATTACATTTTATTCAATGCTTAAAAAAAAAAAAAAGAACGAACAATATCTTTATAACTCCCGGCCTGCCCCTGGCATAATCGTTCTTAATATTTTCACTTCCGCCCATTCCATCTTGGCGGAGAGCGTCACACCATCTCGATGCTACCTATAAACAAAAGTTTGTTTATTTTATAAAAAAAACAAAAAAAAACACATCCCTGAAGATGAAGTTTGTAGACTTCGAAATTGATTGGAAAAAGAAAAAAAAGAAATAAATTCTTTCACGCATTGTTAAAAAGGGCTTCTTACGTCATTTTATTACATTTTATTCAATGCTTAAAAAAAAAAAAAAAAGAACGAACAATATCTTTATAACTCCCGGCCTGCCCCTGGCATAATCGTTCTTAATATTTTCACTTCCGCCCATTCCATCTTGGCGGAGAGCGTCACACCATCTCGATGCTACCTATAAACAAAAGTTTGTTTATTTTATAAAAAAAAAAAAAAAAACACATCCCTGAAGATGAAGTTTGTAGACTTCGAAATTGATTGGAAAAAGAAAAAAAAGAAATAAATTCTTTCACGCATTGTTAAAAAGGGCTTCTTACGTCATTTTATTACATTTTATTCAATGCTTAAAAAAAAAAAAAAAAGAACGAACAATATCTTTATAACTCCCGGCCTGCCCCTGGCATAATCGTTCTTAATATTTTCACTTCCGCCCATTCCATCTTGGCGGAGAGCGTCACACCATCTCGATGCTACCTATAAACAAAAGTTTGTTTATTTTATAAAAAAAAAAAAAAAAACACATCCCTGAAGATGAAGTTTGTAGACTTCGAAATTGATTGGAAAAAGAAAAAAAAGAAATAAATTCTTTCACGCATTGTTAAAAAGGGCTTCTTACGTCATTTTATTACATTTTATTCAATGCTTAAAAAAAAAAAAAAAAGAACGAACAATATCTTTATAACTCCCGGCCTGCCCCTGGCATAATCGTTCTTAATATTTTCACTTCCGCCCATTCCATCTTGGCGGAGAGCGTCACACCATCTCGATGCTACCTATAAACAAAAGTTTGTTTATTTTATAAAAAAAAAAAAAAAACACATACCTGAAGATGAAGTTTGTAGACTTCGAAATTGATTGGAAAAAGAAAAAAAAGAAATAAATTCTTTCACGCATTGTTAAAAAGGGCTTCTTACGTCATTTTATTATATATATATATATATATATATATATATAAAGATAGATATATATATATATATATATATATATATATATATATATATATATATATATATATATATATATATATATATATATATATAGAGAGAGAGAGAGAGAGAGAGAGAGAGAGAGAGAATTATGTACATCTCCTGTTTTTTGTATAGGTTTAATTGAACAGATCATCATGTCTGTCTGTCTGGCTGGCTGACGTTCTTTCTCTGTCTGTCTGTGATTCTCCCTCTCCTCATCTCCTCTCCGTCTGACTGTCCCTCCCCCTCTCTCTATCTCTCTCACACACACACACACAAACACATTATGTCCATACATCTATATCTATATATATATCTATACCATGTCTATACGTGCTAAATGAATACATCCTATTATTTACTTTGCATTCAGTTGAGTCTGACATTCGGAACACGCATGCGAATTAAGCGAACATAAAGATGTCTTCCGGAATTCGTATACAAAAAAAAAACAAAAACAATAAAAAACATTTCTTTAAATGAAATATCTTATTCATATGAATCCATAGAATCATTTAGTCAGCCATCTTTTTTTCTGGCGGTGTCGGTTTAAGGCATTACACAATTTTTAAGCTTAATTCCGCTTTTATTCTTTAATTTTCTAATCTCAAAAAAAATTTTGATTTCGTTTTGATGAAATATCTTTGAGGACTTAAACAGATGAGTTCCAAGAATTGATATCTTATTGGAAATGTTTAGAACTGAGATCATGATCCATTTCATCTTGAAGAGGCATTTTAGTGTAATTAAATAAAAAAAATAAATAATCACTGATTTACACACACACACACACACACACACACACACATATATATATATATATATATATATATATATATATATATATATATATATATATATATATATATATATATATATATCAGTGACTATAGAAAGTATATTTTATTTAACCGGATATAAAAAAATGAAAATATACAAAGTTTTTTTTTTTTAGCAAAGTAAATTATCTTCGATGGATAAATTGTAAACATGTCTCCAAAAGCACATCATGTAAATAATAAATATTATACAAACGTAAGGTGAATAGCAGAATGTCTTCAAAAGTTCGAATAGTAAGAAATTCCAGTTTGGAAAATAAAGAGCATTCAAGTCCGATGTTCATTGGCAAAAACGTGACTCACCAGAACGAATACAAGTGTATAAATCTTGAGGAAATTGGTAATAACTCTGATCTCCTCTGATGATAAAAGCATACATTTTTGAAAATCCATAGGTTAAGGAAAGAAAAAAAAAACGTGTATTTATATATTCGTTGTTTGAATTATTTGATGATTAAATAAATATTGCACTTTTTCCAATTGATATTTGCATCACTCTTATCTTATATATATATATATATATATATATATATATACGTACATAGATAATAAACAATAACAAATATTTATTATTATTTGTCGCTCCTCGAAAAAGTAGAGCACTGTAAGTGTAGTATGAATACAGCATGACGTCACTAGCTTTAAATGCATCGTTCCTTCCAATAAAAAGAAGTAGAACGCTCTCAGACGTTATAGCCGCCGATAAAGTGTTAAAATTATCGCTGTTTATTCGCTATTTAAAATTGTGGTAAAGACGTCGGATTTGAGTTGCAAAATACTCGTAGTCCTGGGTTTCGAATCGCAAGCCCGGTAGTGAATAGTCATATCTCTATGCTGATGAGTCCCGATTATTAAAAAGGACGAAACGTATACGTACATAGATATACAATAACAAATATTTATTATATATATATTTTTATTTATTTATTTTATACGTACATAAAAGTAATCCATGGACAGGTGTTTCTAGCATGGCTAACTTACACAGAGATCGAACCTTCGATATTGATGTCTATAGTCCAGCGTTCTACCACTGGACAAAGACGTCTGTGTAGAAATATGTACGATTTTATAACCTACATATTAAATGTATTTTTATGTAATTATTTTTATTGGTGATTGTAGCGTTCGTTGTTATTTTGCTTACTATTATTTCGATTGTCTCACTTCCTAAGTGATTAAGATGCAGAAAATTGCAACTACCAATGAAAATAATTACATAAAAATACATTATATATATATATATATATATATATATATATATATATATATATATGTATATATATATGTATATATATATATATATGTATATATATATGTATATATATATATATATGTATATATATGTATATATATGTATATATGTATATATATATATATATATATATATATATATATATATATATATATATATATATATATATATATATATATATATGTGTGTGTGTTGTTTAATGACACGGAATTCCCGCGTTTGTTGATTTCTTTTTGTGGTATTCTCGATGCGTCGAGCAAACTTTCTGGTATAGTATTTTTCAGAGCGCTTTCGACCTTCGTGACGTCATCAGGAGTAGTTTTTTTCTTTTTTTTAAGAAAACTTTAGTAATTGTGTTTTTTTATACTGTTCTTGTAGGTTTTTGGTAGGAGGAGAGGGAGAGTTAAAGAAAATAAAGGGGTGTGGTGTAGTCTATCATTTATTTTATTTTATTTGTATATTCATTACTTTTGTTTATTTATTTAATATTTTATTTCTATTTATTCATATTTGTATATTTATTACTTTATCATGTTTAATTATGGAATACGTTTAATACATTAGTATCCGTATTAAAAGCTATTTTATTATTGTTGGGTTGTTTGTTTTTAATGAATATTGCGTCTAGTATTTTTAGTCGATGTATGCAATTATTTGTATGTTTGATTTTGGTGTTAGCTGTTAGTGTTTTTGAATATCGGCCGACTGTAGTGTTTTGTTATGTGAAGTGATGTTGCTTTGAATGGCGCTGGTGTCGGATAGATGATAGGTAAGACGTAGCGAGTAAGTTATTGTTGTGTGGTCAATATAGGTACTATATATTTGTTCTGTTTGGTTGGTACGAAGACATTAAAAAAACTTTCTTGTCAGAGTTAGAACAACTCCGGAGGGCTATACGACATGTTATATAGTTAGATGTTTCAAATACTATTTGAAATATTAATTGACAAATATATACATTATATATATATATATATAATCTATATATATACACACATAACATATCTCTATATGTATATACATTATATATATATATATATATAATCTATCTAAATATATAAATACATAAAATATCTCTATATGTATATACATTATATATATATATATATAATCTATCTATATATATATACATAAAATATCTCTATATGTATATACATTATATATATATATATATATATAATCTATGTATATATATACATTATATATATATAATCTATATATATATACATAATATATCTCTATATGTATATACATTATATATATATATATATATATATATATAGAGAGAGAGAGAGAGAGCGAGAGAGAAAGTTTGAGACGTTTTCTTTCTTTTATATTTCCTTTTTTAACTTCACAGATTGAGACGTTATTTTATATTGATTTTAGTGCGAACAATAGGGAAGAATAATTTTTCCTTCATTTTCTGACGTATGATTTACACTCATAATTTATACTTAGCTGACCATACCTTCTATTATTGACGGGGATAGCGAGGGCACGTTCTATATCATACGTATGTGTATCAGTGTACCTATGCGTATGTTGCGAAATACGGTGACGTCATAAGACGTAGGTGGATATAATAGAGATCCGATAAATATTGAGAAAAGTAAAAAAAAAAAAGGAGAAGCGAGAGATAATCAAATTTGTTCAAGACATCGAAAGTCAATTGATTTAAAGCATTCTTTTTGAATTGTTTTTTTTTTGCCATTAATTCAATTTAATTGAATTTATTTTCGTTTTTTTTGTGACATTCATCGGAAATTCCTCTTCTTCTGGGGAAAAGTCTTTCTTTCCTTTTTAAATGTAGAAATACAAGTTTAGAATGTTTTAAAAAAAAAATTTTTTTTATGGCGATTACGCCGGAAACTGCACCTCATGTCTACTGAGAGGAAACAAGTCAATAGTAAAATAATAAACGGAATTATGGATTATTCACTTAAAATACGTGAGATTGGATTCCCGTCGAGTGTGTGATTATGTACATGGCTTATGTGTATGCGCCTATGCTTGAATGTGTGCGTGTAATCATCATCATCATCATCATCATCATCATCATCATCATCATCATCATCATCATCATCATCGTCGTTATCTTACATCATAGTGCGTTAAGCCACGACCATCATAATAACCCAGGCCTGTCAACTGAGTCGAGTCTTTCCGGTGACGTCATTGATAGTGGTTCTTACTCCCACTATCTATGAGAACTAAAAGTACTCGAAACGCTAAACGCGCATGCGTCCATCTGTAATCAGAGCAAGTAATCAGAACGAGTAGATTAAACTCCATAGGATTATTTATACACTTGAAAATCATTGTTAACTTGTTCCTTCTATTATGACTTTATTCTCCTGCCAAGAACACGGTTACCCTCCTAAGGATTATGCATTCACTTAAAAATCATTGTTCACTTGTTGCGTTTTTCAAACGTATTTCCTTTTTTGTAGATGCCAAGCGCGAAAGAAAATAAGAGTAAATTACAAGATGGCGTCCAACGATTAAAACATTGCATTAAAGTTCGAATTTCAAGTCTTAAAATAATTATAATTTATTTCGGGATAAAAAAAATACAATTTTAGACTAATTAATAAGTTTCATCAAAAATCCCCGCAAAATATTTTAAAGTTTTAATTGATTACAATTTTTTTTACTATATTGTAAATTAATTGTTCGTTTGGAAAAAAAAACACACACACTTTTTAATTCATTTCAATAAATTTTTTATCAATTAATTATTTTGAATTATTGATTTTGTATTACTTTACTGAGTTCGTAATCTTTCATGTTTGATTTACTTTTCATGCTTGATTTACTTTTAAGTTAAAAACATCAAGAAACATTTATTCTTTTCGAAAATGAAAGCAACCCTTATCAAATTACTCAAACACAAAAATTTCAACTAAAACTAATGATAATGAAATATTTACATAAAGAATAAAACTGCCTAAGAATAGGGATTTGTCTTCTACTTCCAAGAGATATTTCCATGCAGTATAACCGATACAAGTATTTTCATTCGATGTAGACCGGAACGAATGAACTTAGTTAAAGAATGAATATTAAATCAGGCAAATTAATTTTCAAAGAAAAAATGTTTATGTTTAAACAATTCATAAAATTCATGAAAAAAACATTTTATTATTAAGTATTACTTTAATGTTTACATATTACACGAAAAGATACATTTACACTAAGATTTTCTTAAAAGTAATGATTTAATTGTATTCTGTGATTGTTAATTAATAACTACTGAAAGGTTAATTAAAATTGGTTGATTTCCTGAATTTTGATGATTTTTTAAGTGAAGGGGGGGGGTCAGAATGCCTATAGTCTGACTGTTCGACAGATCTCGTTTGTTACTTTATAGCATTACGTCATTTTCCAGCGCTCTGCCCTTCTTTTACGTATGTCGTGGTTTAGCTCATAAGATATATTTAAATGAATAAGTGCGATTTTTTAAATCTACCACTATATTACTATCAAAACGGCTCGCTGTTATTTAAATCAAAAGTACAACATAATCTTTTAAAATACTGTATATAGCACAGAGAAATACCCCCAAAATACTGCACAGAGAAATAACCCCAAAACGTCTATCTGTATACCTAATTTGCATAACTAATTTGTAAGCAGTTTATAATACATTAACATCTGGTGTTATTTACTTGTAACTTTATTGTACTATTTCCATATGTATACGTGCAATAGTTTTGTCGATATTAATAGTAATTACTTAAAGTGATTTAATAAAAAGAGATAAATTACCCAACTCTTTCTTAAAATATTATGTCTATCAACTTAGAATGAATATAGTTTAAATGAAAACTATTAGTTTTTAAAATTACAATAAATTTATATTACAAATATATAATGTAAGTTGTACATTTAAAAAGAATATTAACAGCTGGAGTAATAGCTGCCGGGTGGCTGGTACTTTTGTGCTCATATATATATATATATATATATATATATATATATATATATATATATATATACTAGAAAAACTAATAAATATAGCATTGGTTTAATTTTTTCTTTGCGGGTTATGGTACGGTTTCGGTGGCACCACCTAAATTATAAAGTTTACAAAAAAAAAAAAAAAAAAAAAAAAAAAAAAAATAATAATAATAATAATAATAATAATAATAATAATAATAATAATAATAATAATAATAATAATGGGCCCAGGTTACTCACTTCGTTTCGTAGAATACATATTCTAATGATAAGTTCAATAGTATTCTCCCAAGCACATACATATTGACACTAACGTGGGCGCACCATTCGTTTTAAAAACGTATTACTTTATATAACTCAAAATGTGATGTAGAGCAATTTTTTTCTCTATTGTTTTTTTATTTAACTTATTTGAAAAGTTTCGGGATTCGGGTGCGAGTCTGGAAAAGAAATGCATTTTTACCCAACTAACTACCGACCAGGCCTAATGTTGCTTAACTTCGACGTGATCTGGCTCTGAATCTAAGCGTGAAAACACTTGTCATCTTCAGTGTAGCTAGATGTCGCACCTAAATTAAGCTACGTTAGCTCTGATCAGTACTTTGTTGGGTAAAATTCACTTGATGTTCCATGAATCGAGCTGAACGGATCATTTAGAAAAAAGTATTTGGACTTAGCATCAATTAATTGTTGTGTTTTTAGTAGAGTAATCAAATATCTGTGAATCAGTATTTGAGAAGCTTTAAATATATTAAAAGCATTATAAACATTTTATTGCCCATTTTGGAAATTGTATTTCGTTAAAAACAGCCCCTCCTAAAAGAAAAAACGTTCACGTAATGTTAAGACTTGAACAGAGACGGTAGATTTTGACGGAACAATTAAAATGTCGCCATTTTAATTGTCGCTGCGAAATGTCAGAATCAGTTAATTTCGTTACGGGGAAAATCATTTTACGCGCTTCATAGGATGTAAGATGTTCAGCGCGAAATTAACTAATTTTGACATCTGTTAAATTTATGAGTGACATTTTTAGACAGTAAAACTGCTGACAAATAAACAAATGAAATGACACAATCCACGTATAATATAACGAGCAGGTTCTCTGTCTGTCTGTCTGTCTGTTTGTCTGTGTGTCTGTCTGTCCGTACTGGAGAATTTAATAATATATAATATAAAATCCTTGTTTCTGTCTGTTTTTCTTTCCGTCTTGCTGGCAGAAGGTAACGCCAGTCTTCTCAACAGATTCGTATTCCTACAGATTGTCTTGAAGATGAGTGGAAAGATTAATCCTGGTTGCTTTTGTTTCGCGGCATATCGACCCTTTTCAGGTCATTTAATGCTGAATCCGGTCATTTTGGTTAAGGTTTTTATGCTTCAAGTTCTTTATATGTTTAAGCATTTATTCATGGTGTTTGGCTGAGTGAAAGGGGGGTTAGGGGAGAAGAGAGGAGGGAGGGAAATTGTTATTTTTTGTTTTAGATATTGCAGAACATGATTGAGTTTTGCAAAGGAAAAAATAAAAATAAAACATCAATGTTTGGTACATTTTGAGTCAGGAAGTCAATAACTTCAGACAGCCTGATTTGGTAGCGCCAGTAAGATTAATTATGTCACCCACACGAGACTTCCTGTGACCGCCTGAGTCTATCAATATCACGCCACAGCGGAGAGCATCGTCAGTTTATTTGGTTCTACATCGCAATTATTCGAGGGGACGTTTCGGGTCTCCTCTCGGCCTGCCAAGCCAGCGGGACAACTGATGAAACTCTCCGATACCCCGGATATATCCAGAAAAGCTAATTTTTTTTTTTAATTATGTGAAACTAATTATTTAGAATAAGACAGTACAAGGTAAATGTTTACATTAACTTTTTAACGTGTGTAAAATTGAACTTTAAAGTCTAATAATCATATTTTGTCGAATGTTGAACAAAATATTTTTGAAGATTTTTCCCGATTCACACACACAAAAATAAGAAAATTAAAACCAATCCCTATACATATATATATATATGTTTAGAAAGCAAAGGATTAAGGTACAGAATAGTTAACAAAACCCTTCTTCATGCTAATAATGAGTGTCTAAATAATAACGTCAATGGACCGTGACGTAACGGATACAGTGCTAAGTAATAATCAGTTCTAAGTGTCAGTCTTCTGATGGTTGAAAGTTCGATCCTCAGTGCGGGTAATACTAAGAATACACCTACAAATTACTTAAGACTTCTTACCCGAGGTAATTTTCAGTTTTGTTACGTGCGTGTTGCATTATTTTATTGTTAGGTCTTCTAATGAGTTGGATGCATGAGTAACTTTAAGTTACTCATCTACAATAAGTTACTCAACTACAAAGAATGTAGAAAGTATCATCAGAAAAGAGGGGATCATCAAAACTCAAAACACATAGCAATAAAATAATGCGACATACATAACAAACAAAGAAACCCAATGTAAAGCTCTTTGCAACTGTAGAGTAAGGGACGGTGTCCTATGAGTGCCAATTGCAACACGGACAACGTTTTGTATCAAGTAATAATTTTCCCTTGAGAAAACATCGACGAAAATAAGTGTATTTTGAGATTACCAAACAAATATATAACGTGCATGAATACTCTTTCTCCAATAAAGAACTAAAAAAATCAAACAAACTTCGCAAAACCCTTTTGAAACTTAACCATTAAATGCTTTATTTTTTATATTGCTTTGAAAAAATGTTATCAAGTAAAAAACGTTTCATAGGAGTAATATAAAGTAGTATAAAAGATTTTTGGCAAAAAAATATGTAACAAAAATAAATTATGTTGCAAATGTGCAACAAATGGCATAAAATTTTACATGTATAACAAAACACTACAATATATGCATCTAAATAATCATAATACACTAGAGAATCATAAAAATTATTTTACTTATCATTATAATGACCAGATTTAAAAGTTTAAGCTCTTGAATTAGGCTTATGACACACCGATGACACTCGCCCGTGATACCGAAGATACTGATTACATATTTAGCAGGTGTGCTGATGCAACTTCATACTAATACCTACTCACACTTGCCAACAGGTTCGTTGCAGATGTGAAACAAGTTGCAGTTTGACACATTTTCGTTGCATATTATATTAAATAGCCATTTTGTTGGAATGTGTCATATTTGAAACAAAAAGCATTTAAGAGTTAGGGGTGTTTTGGGGGTTAGGCTTAGGGTTAGGGGTGTTTTGGGGGTTAGGCTTAGGGTTAGGGGTGTTTTGGGGGTTAGGCTTAGGGTTAGGGGTGTTTTGGGGTTAGGGTTAGGGTTAGGGGTGTTTTGGGGGTTAGGCTTAGGGTTAGGGGTGTTTTGGGGGTTAGGCTTAGGGTTAGGGGTGTTTTGGGGGTTAGGGTTAGGGTTAGGCTTAGGGTTAGGGGTGTTTTGGGGGTCAGCATGAGTTCAGTATTTACACTATTATTCCTTTAAGAGGTTTGGTAATTTTATCATTTCCAATTAATATTTTACTAATAAACCAAGGATAGAAATATTATTGTCTCTAACTGTTAATGTTGCTATTTAATATTTTATATTTTGAGTGAGAGAATTATTTCTCCTAAGTCGATTGATGCTGGCGCTTTAACGTTATAAAATATAATTTTTACATGGAATTTTTACATGAAATGTTTTGCAACCAAATATAAGCTTCTCTAATTTCTAACGTGGCTCCCTACTATCATGTCTCCCTTTTTAACATTAGAGGTTGAAATCTACTTACAGGAGACCAAACCGGACCTATTCTTTCTGTGTGAAACTGCCAGCTTCTACCGATGATTTCATGATTCAGAGAACTACTTGTCAACACAATAACACGGGGCCTCTTCTCAGCTAACTACAGCATGATCATTTTCAAGTCCAATGTAAACAAATTCTTGTTGCGCCGTCCTCTTAACAAATCAAATTCTGCCCAATTTCGACAACCGTTACTAATCTTTACAAAGTTGTCTTATCGTCCACCTGACACACCTTTATCCTCGAGTGACCTTTAGACCTTGATAACCGGTGAACCCTTAGTACCGCAGGAAGATGTGGCACAAGGCCGGAATGTGGGGACAGTCAACCAACGCCCCTACTGAAGGAGCACTCTGACCTTTTTAAAAATGTCTGGACAGCCCGGTCTTCATTCCCCGGTGATGACGTCTCAGGTAGTAAGCAATAACCTTACCCCATCCCAAAGAGGGTAGGCAAGGCCTGGGAGGGTGAGCTTCTTAGGACTACCCGACAGATATAAGGCCACTGAAATCCTTCAGTTCCCGTCGGACTGAATGTCGAGATTGGAACCTCGACTGGTATGTCCGTCATCCTCAGCGGAATATCGCCATAAGTGTCCAATACATTTATTTTTGATCACCTTGGATTCAGAAGTCCAACTATTATATATAGCTATCCTTGTATGGATAATTCAGCTAGACATTACTCTATATAAAAGGCAAAACAATTTTGTCTGTCCGCCTTTCGTGCTTTCCCCATATAATGCAGAACTAAAACTCATACCAATTATAAATAACTAGTGATAAGTTAGTCAATACTGCTCAGAATTATAGTAGTTACCGGTTATTTAGTCCCATTTCTTTTTGTTTTTGTTTTTACTTTTGCCAGTCTTGCATTGTAAGGCATGTGTGCTTGCTTTGGTGAACGGCAAATAATGAGGTCATTTTATAGGAGCTAATCTTGACATAAACTGTAAAACCAACCCCCAATAAAAATCTATAACAAAAGGGTCGTCAAATGATATGAAAATGGGGCCCTTCTATAAACAACAACGATATATATTTACTTAAGGAGCCTACACCGTTGGGTGTAGGTTGTCAGAAGTTTACACAGTGAGGAAATGAATTTAAGTAATAAAGTTAGGCTGCCAAACGTATTTTCTTGAACATTATATCTTCCAGTTGAGATAGCCGTGCTCGGTATCAAATTGACCGAGGCGAGAGAGAAAACGTATTTCTTCGTTTGTGCCTAGAAGCTCTGTGCTGCAAGCGGTCTGTGTGTAGCCCTTCAACGGTCTCGTCGAAATTGAAACACTGTGGAGTCTGATTGGTCCTCATGTGACCAAACAATCTCGCGGGGTCTGCTTTCTGCAACAAAAAAAGAAATGTTAATGTGTATTAGTGTTGGGACGATTAATCGAAATCGGAATCAGAAACGTAAAAATCAGAACTTTTTGGACTATCGGAATCAGAAAAAAATTGTGCCTATTTTCCGATGCCAAAAACGATTCTTTTAATTGTTTTCATTGTTTAATGGTACTTGGCCTTTTGGCCAAGATCAAAGTGTAGTATCTGTTCCGATGGATACTGCACCCCATAGACTGGTATTGTCTTGGCCTTCGAGGCTTGATTTACGACTGCCTATGGATCTGTCCTGTGCAGTTCTAGGAGGTCCACCCTCCCAGGCTTCGCCTCCCCTCTTTGGGGAGGAGTAAGTTTATTGCTTACTGCCTGAGGCGCCTCTACCGGGAAATGCCGACGGGTCTGCCTAGGCAATTTTTAATGACCAGAGTGCTGACCTCTCGGGTGCTGGCTTTTCAAACCCCACTTTCCCCGACCCGACCTTGGGTCACATCTTACTTGTGGGAGTAAGATAAAAACTAGCCTTATGCCTAACTCCTGGAGCGGAGTAAATAAATACTAATGATAAAAATTTATTGATTTTTAAACTACCAGTAAAACTAAAATCTATAGATCACCCCTACAAAATATATGCACATATTACATGAGTTTTACGGTAATCCGAAAATTAAAAAAAAACAGCAACTCTATAGATACATATTTAGAGATTTAAAAAGGATCGGAATTGGTAATTGTATCGGAATCAGGAAAAATATTGGAATTGTCCCATCACTAATGTTTATGACTGTTACAATCTAATGCCAGAATACAACACCTAATTTAAAGAATTGTATACGATTAATTGAACGCGTTTCTGATACGGAGATAAGGAGTTCATACCTTTTACAAGAGTATAGTCCATACATGAATAAAATAGATCTTATCTAATGGATTCCATTGTCAACGCTGGTATCCATAAAGCTATTCGCCCTACCATATTTTATGTGCGTAGTTTCTTTTCATATGATATTCCTCATGATGTTTGTGGATGCTTGCAAATGTTTTGGTAACTTTATATACCCTTTCTTAATAAAGAACGACATATATGTTTTTTTAATTCACCATTCAAAGTTCTTCAAATCTAGGATTATTTTATAACATAAAGTTAGCTATAGCTCTATAGTGCGTGACTAGAGCTATTTTACAATGTTTTAATTATTTTACCCTTAAAATGATGATGAAGGATAGATGTTCACAGGAGAAAAAAAAACGTTTTTAATCAAGGCAAACAATTGTTTCGGCTGAAACCAAGGATATCGTTTTTCAAGAATGTTAAAGTATTTGAAAATATTTACAGATGTACGTTTTAAAGTAAGTTTTAAAATACATAAAATTACGTTTCAAAACATTCAAAAACTCCTCGGTTTGGCCATCGTTAGTGCCAAGTGCAAAAAGAACAAAAAGAACAAAAAGTAAAAACAATGACAATACAAATTAGATATTTCATAAAAAAAGTATCAATTTTTCAAGCCGTTTTATTTATTTATTTATTTATTTATTTATTTATTTTTACATTGTCTTATAACTGTCCAATTTGTGATGTAGCATGGAAGACTTTCCGTCTAACTTCAGTATTCGGAAGTAGCCATAAAATGGTACTCTTTATAAGTTAGTTTTGTCGCTGATACTTAATCTTCAGTACTATTAAAATCAAGGGAGGCGCGAGAGCGCTCTATCCTTAATAGACTTCAAAAACGGCCTATGCTGGAAATCTCATTTCTTTGATCAATCATAACTTAAAAACCAATAAACCAAATTAGTTAAAAGTTTGCACAAAACTTTTATTTGATAGGTTCTATAAGTGTGTAGAATTTCAGCATCATTAGTCAAGGCAACCCAGAGATCCAGAAAGTTCAATCATGAAATCTGTGTGTACGTACGTACGTATGTGCCACCCTGTATCTCATCAACTATTTGATGGATTCAGCTGATTTTTGGCAGAGATAGAGGTTCTAGGGTCTAGTTGATGGCATTTTAATTTCAGTTTACCATATACCTTAGTTTTCCAGAAAATTCCCCAAAAAACTTTAAAATGACCATTGTATTGAGGCATAGCCTTTACAAAAGTAGTGACATTCCATGATAAATGCCAGTATACTGAAATCATATGCCCTTAATAGGGTTAAGATGAAAATTTATATACACTAAATGTACAAAAGCAAGGAAATTCCCAAATGTTTACATTTTTATTGTCATTAAGGGTATGCGAGCACAACAGGGCTATGTATTTTACTGGTAGGAATTTTTCTTCAGCGCACCTCACACACTTCATCCACTCATGCATAGAGATTTATACTGTAGTGATGTGATAATGAAATGGTTTGGTTGATATGTAGTAATACCCTTAATTAATGACAATAAAAGTGTAAAAATCTGAGAATTTCCTTGCTTTTGTACATTTAGTTTACATGAATTTTCATCTTAACCTTATTAAGGGCATATGATTTCAGTATACTGGCATTTTTCATGGAATATAATTATGGTTTTATTTTCATTTTATATCGCAATGTTTTTCATATTATAAATAAATTTACCCATTTAAATTCATATAACATAATCAATTTTTAATATAAGTTTCTCCCCCCCCCTCTCACTCTCTCTCTCTCTATATATATATATATATATACATATATATATAGATGTATTATATTAGTTTCTGTAGATGTTAATCCGTTGAAACTCTAGTGTTTATAAAAAGTGCTCAATAACAAGTAGAGCTGTTCTTTAATGTTTTTATTCTTGGAGCGTAAATAAAAGATCATGTCGTAATTAAGTTTACCTAATACATACATACATATATATATATATATATATATATATATATATATATATATGTGTGTGTGTGTGTGTGTGTGTGTCTTATGTAAACTTAATTACAGGATGATCTATCATTTATTTACGTTCTAAAATTTCAACATAAACGTACGATCGCTTCTGAGACGATATGGGTTTTTATTAATAGCAAGTCTCTTTACCAGCACAGGGTATAGACACCAACTTAGAAGCCAACAACCAGCATGAAGACTATATATATGACTTTATTTGTATTTGCGATAGAAATAATCCGGAAAGGGGATTAGAAAGTAGTAAATCTATATTATGAACCGTTTGTATTGAAATTTTATTTAAGTTTCACATGTCTGCCATCTTTAGTAATACAACGATGTAATATCATTTTGCAGTTCACGGAAAACATTTGCCAACTGATTTACAGAAATGCCTGAAATCATTATTTGAGCTTTCACATCTAATCAACTGGTTTGGTTGCATACACAATTGTTTCACAATAAAAAAAATCAGTTCAGCCAACCAAAGGACAGTTTTCTTTTTCCTCATTTGAAGCCACAGATCAAATTGATTCTGAAAAAAAAAAAATGTTTTTACTTATCTAAAAATTGTTGTAAATTTTAAGGTGATTCAATAACTAAACTTTAAACTAAGTACATGAAACTTTATAATATTTTTTACATATTATTATTATCGCAAATACGAATAAAGTTGATTTTTGAAATATACACGAACTTTATGGACACCCTATATATATATATATATATATATATATATATATATATATGGATATTTACGGTCATCAATAATGAAGTTATATATGCATGCGTTTAACTGCCCCCCCCCGCCACACTTTTTAAGAAAAGCATATAACTGTCCCGCCGGTCCTGATATATATTATTTATTTTATACGTACATAAAAGTAATCCATGGACACGTGTTTCTGGCTCACAACCGTCATCAGCATGGCTAACTTTAACAGGGATCGAACCTTCGATGTTGATGTCTATAGTTCAACGTTTTACCATCGGACCAAGACGCTCTGTCTAGAAATATGTACAATTTGATCACCTAAATATTTAATGTATTTTTAATGTAATTATTTTTATTGGTGATTTCAGCGTTCGTTGCTATTTTGTTTTTTTGCTCACTACTACTTTGATTGTCTCACTTCCTAAGTGATTAAGATGCAAAAAATTACATTATTAGTCGCCCATAACTTTATAAGACGTATTTTTCGTTAATATTTATATTTTTATTTATTTTATACGTACATAAAAGTTATCCATGGACACTGCCATCACCAATAAAAATAATTGCATATATATATATATATATATATATATATATATATGAGAGAGAGAGGGGGGGATAAAGAAGTGTATTTGAGGGGGAAAAAGGCGTGTTAGAGAATAAAAAATAAAAAAATAAATAATATTTCGAAGTGATGTTTAGATAACGATTGATAATTTGTATCTTTTTAATTATTCGGACTACTATTCTCATTGTGGTTGTTATTTTTACAACGTTTCGGTCGGTGTAACTTCCTACCTTCTTCAGGTGCATCTTTTCAAACTTGTCAATCTTTATATCGAACTGAACCCTTTAGTTTAATTTGCGTGGGTAGATTGTTCTCGTTTCGTCAGCCATGATAATTAATCATTACGTTATTCTTAGTTAGTATTACCTGTAGTTAGGATTAAACCTACATCAGATTGCCACTTAGAACTGATTGTTAGACATGGCTCTTATCCGTTGCGACACGGGTTCACATGTAGCGAATAATCGAAATAATACATAAAGAAAGAGAAAATAAAGAAAAGGGTTAGGGTTAGGGTTAAGAAAGAAAAGGGGAGCATGTGAGAAAAAATATCGAGAGAGAGAAGGAAATAAAGAAGGGAGTAAAGAAAACTGAAAAAGAAAAGAAATAAATTTCAATATAATTTTGAACTATTTCTGTAAATACAGAGATAACTTTCTTTGGCCAGAGAACCTGAAAGGGGGCCCCTTGAACAATCCCTTTTTTTTTAATCCATTGTCAATAAGATGCTCTGGTCGATCGGTTAATCTTTAGTTTCAAATAGCATTTTCAAAGCTAAACGCTAAAATTGAATGGCCGAATCTTATTTTAGACGTGTCCTAGTAAGTTCGCTATTCTTAAGTTCGAAATTGCATTTTCGTAGGGCTGTCACGCTTAAGTTGTAAATAAAATCTTAATCGTCAAAGACTATAGACTATCTTATTTTATATACGTCCAAACATCTCAATAAGAGGCTCTGTCCATCGCTCGATCTGTCATTCTTAAATTTTTAATAGTGTTTTGCTGGTCTGTCGATTAAAGTTTGAAATATATTTTCATTAGTCTGTCATACCTATATTTGAAATAGCATTTTTAATTGGTCAGCATTTTCGATGGTCGTTCCCTTTAAAGTTTGAAGTATCTTTTTTGTTGGTCTGTCATACGTGTTTGAAATATCATGTTAAGTTTTAGATATCATTGTTGTTGGTCTGTCACATTTAAGTTTGAGTTATCATTTTGGTTAGTCTGTCACACGTACATTTTAAATATCATTTTTGTTAGTTTGTCACACAAGTTAAAAGTAGCATTTGTATTGGTCTGTCACATTTAAGTTTTAAATATAATTTTTGTTGGTCTGTCATTGTTAAGTTTGAGATAGCATTTTTGTTGGTCTTTCACACTTTTTTGAAATATGATTTTTGTTGGTCTTTCACACTTTTTTGAAATATGATTGTTGTTGGTCTTTCACACTTTTTTGAAATATGATTTTTGTTGGTCTTTCACACTTTTTTGAAATATCATTTTTGTTGGTCTGTCACACTTTTTTGAAATATCATTTTTGTTGGTCTGTCACACTTTTTTGAAATATCATTTTTGTTGGTCTTTCACACTTTTTTGAAATATAATTTTTGTTGGTCTTTCACACTATTTTGAAATATGATTTTTGTTTGTCTGTCACCCTTTTTTGAAATATCATTTTTGTTGGTCTGTCACACTTTTTTGAAATATCATTTTTATTGGTCTGTCACACTTTTTTAAATATCATTTTTGTTGGTCTTTCACACTATTTTGAAATATTTATTTTGTTTGTCTGTCACACTTTTTTGAAATATCATTTTTGTTGGTCTTTCACACTTTTTTGAAATATGATTTTTGTTGGTCTGTCACACTTTTTTGAAATATGATTTAGGTTGGTCTTTCACACTTTTTTAAATATCATTTTTGTTGGTCTTTCACACTATTTTGAAATATGATTTTTGTTTGTCTGTCACCCTTTTTTGAAATATGATTTTTGTTTGTCTGTCACCCTTTTTTGAAATATGATTTTTGTTGGTCTGTCACACTTTTTTGAAATATTATTTTTGTTGGTCTGTCACACTTTTTTGAAATATCATTTTTGTTGGTCTGTCACACTTTTTTGAAATATCATTTTTGTTGGTCTGTCACACTTTTTTGAAATATCATTTTTGTTGGTCTGTCACACTTTTTTGAAATATCATTTTTGTTGGTCTGTCACACTTTTTTTAAATATGATATTTGTTTGTCTGTCACACTTAAGTTTTGAATTCGCATCTCATTCCCTAAACGCGCAGATTTAATATGCGCATCTTTAGAAGATTTACTCTTGTTTTTCTAACTAAAAATAAACTCTCTAAGCCCGAAGGTCAAACTGTACAACTGCACACACTCGTACACGCACGTCAAATATCCAATACTGAAACTCGGATTATTCCATGCGGCTAAAAATATGGACAGACGATGATGGCTGTGCCCCCCAGTAGTGTCAACCATCTTGAAACAAGGTAAAAATAGTCTTCCCCTTGCTGCAATCCCTTTAATGCTTCCTGGAAAGCAAGACTTAGTGTCGCTGTGAGCTAAGTTGATTGATTCAAAAACGGACAAAGAATCTGGGGCATGCAGAGATGGGGGAAAATATACGATTCTTCAGAGATACGAGTTCTCACATCTTTCTCTCTCTCTCTCTCTCTCTCTATCTCTCTCTCTCTCTCTCTCTCTCTCTATATATATATATATATATATATATATTGTGTGTGTGCGTGTACATAGTTTGCGCATGCGTGTTGGTGTATTAATGTGCGCTCTACCTGGAAGAGTTTAGCCTTTGATTACCGCCCTTCACATAACTGAACGCCGTAATAAAACAAATGAGAACGCCAACAGAGTTCGTAGCGCCACCCAGTGGTCGAGTTAAGAGCGAAAACAAGAAGATCAAAGTGGATTCAGTAAAATCACTTGAATTTCCCACGCTTTCGTTTTTCATTGTCGTCATCGTCGTCATCGTCGTCATCGTCGTCGTCGTCGTCGTCGTCATCATCATCATCATCATCATCATAATCCTCATCATCATCATCATCATCATCATCATCATCTTCTTCTTCTTCTTCTTCTTCTTCTTCTTCTTCTTCTCACCATTCCTTCCCTCTCGCCTTTCTGCATCTTCCTTATTTGTCTCGCTCGCATTTCCTCCTATGTTGCAAGATTTATTATCAGTTAATGGCCACCATGAGATGGCGGTTGGCTTCATTCAAAATGTGTATCTGGCACGACGAATATACTGACTCGCTAAGTTTCTTTGCCTTTTGACTAGGAGCAAAGTGTAGTATCTGTTTGTTAAAATGTAGTTTTGATATATATTTTTTTGTAAATACATTTCTATAATGCAAAGTGTAATATCTGTTCTGATACTACATTTCATGTTTTCTGTCCTCGGTCAGTGAAGG
>OY744525.1:48717147-48742147 GCA_963556195.1 Sepiola atlantica | reverse complement strand
TAGTACCCTGACAAGTATTTCCACTCCGGGTCCAAGAAGAGGATTGTGGAGCAATGGCAACTAAGTGGCCACCCCATTCTCTATAAATCCGCCAGATTCGAGCCTCTCCACAGGAGGTTGGTTAATCTCATGTACAGCAAATCTTTATATTTAATTAATGGTCTTAGACATAAATCTTTATCCTATTCGATATGTTTATCATTCATTTTAATATTATACTTTACAGTCAGTCATCCGGGGTTCAAATCCTATTAGATCCATTGTAGTCATTTACGCAATAATACGTTCGTGACAAGTAAAACCCCGCAATTTTCCATAACTATTGGTAATATAACAATGTGTGTCTGTTTAATTTTATATACAACAGAAATTTCCCACGATTTGCCCTTAAACAGACAAACCAAAGCAACCATTCCAAAATGATTACAGTCTTATCTAATTTATACTTTAAAGTTCATAAACATTGTCCAATAGTAATGTTGTATTGAACTATTATTGTAGTGAGTTTGAACGTTGGATGAAAAGGTTACGCAAAAATAAAATTTCCACTTCAAAGTCAATATTACAGAAGTGCCTTATAAAGCATTACGTTAGCAAACGTGGCAAGGAAGAGACGTATCGAATAGGAAGTGATAATATATATTGATACGCGGCAGAAAGAAACGACTAGAGACTACCCTCTTTGGTTTTGCCTACAGAACGAACCAGGTGTATTTCGATGGTCTCTTCCCGTCACTACGAAAAATGTAAAGAAAATAAAGATGAAACTACGTATAATTTATTAAAACCCAAAGTGATAATTGGGCACATCACATAAGCAGATGGAGTCTTGTTGTGTAGATGACACGTACCAGTAGTTCGTTCTCTCTATATTTTTTTTGTTTTTTTAACAACCTTTTTATGTGTGTCGTGGTGCGTATTGATTTTGATCATCTTTTAAATAGAATAATAGAAGCACAAAATGATTGAGGTTTAAGAATTATTTTGATTTCAAAAAAGAATTTCAGCATATATTTGTACATAAATAATACACCGTGGTTCTTCTCTATGCCCACAGATGGAGGAAATACCTGTCCCAAACATCATTGCTTTCTTTCGCAGTTCAGACAAAGAGAAGGATTTTATTAGCTTATCCGCTACGTGTCATTGGCTAGTTTTCGTCTGTGACGCAACATATTAAGCTGGTATTTAAAAAAAATGTCATGTCCCTTGCTCCAGACAATGAAGCCACTTGAAGTAAGGAACTAAAAAAGACCAACTATGATTATCACAAAGAGAGGAGATGTCTATTGAACCTATGTTTTGAAAATTATAAGACTATAGGTAGGAGGAAAACAGTCAGCAGGAAGAGAGTTCCACAAGCATGCAGTTCTTGGAAATAGTCTACGTTAATAGAAAAGCTAATTGATGAAGACAATTAGATCAACGAGTGAAACGAGCTGAAACAAAGGAAAGAAGTCAATTCTGAAGAACACATAATATTACTGACTAGACTAGCAACATCACGTGTGTGAACCAAATTACAGATAAACGTTTGAACCTTAGCAAGAATCCTCAAATGGGGTAAAGATTCACCAGTCCAAATATGACAACAGTATTCCATACAAGACCTGATAGTGGATTTATAGAAATAGAGAATAGTCTCAGGTGTGAGAAAGTGTTTGGAGAGATAGAGAGAACCAACTTTACGAGAAGCAGAAATAGACATTGGATCTAATGTATGAATGCATATTGTATATCATTTAAATGTTTAGTTGAAACGTTCCAACTAGCCCATCTGAAAAAAAAATTGCAACTAACCCCATGCATTAATAGTATCAACACAGACAGCGTGCACAAAGGCACACGGAAAATATATTTCCTTGCTTATTTATGAATAAAAATATACTATTTTCAGAGGGTAACATGAGGGCTGGCGATGATCACAAATTGAAATGAAGAATGAGATATGACCCAAGAACGAATGATGGGGACGGATAATTATTTTTTGAGCTTGCAACGAACTCTAGTTATCTTCTGGGGGGGATATTATTATTTTTTAGTAACGGAACAGACACGATATGTTAATAAAAAAATTAGAAATATACATAAACGTTTCTCTGAACTAACTTTATGCTAATATATGTGATCGATTATAGGAAATTTTGACAATATAAATTAAATCGATATCGAGGGGATCTAGTGCCAATTACTAAAGACAAGCTCAATAGTTAGCATTAAATAGAGCTTATAGATATATTTATTCAAAGAATTACTATTATATGATTTTATAATAATTTATAACCAAAAGCAAGGCATCGAATTTACAATTGTTCATAATAATTTATACCAAAAGCAAGGATTCAGATTTACAATTGTTTAAAAAACAACTGTATATTAAATAGAAAATACATGTAGTTTACCATATAAACGGATCTTTCTCATCATAATCCCGGAAAAAATGTAAACAGAGAAATTGAGATTCGTCAACTGCGGAGGTGAGGGTGGGGAAATAAGATTCGAAAACATAACAGACTCAGAAAATTGTTCATAATTAACTCCAAGCGAAGATATTGTAATAGTCTCGGGAACATGTTTAAATGACAAAATAAACATTCAGGATGCAATTTAAAAAAATATGAAGGAAAAAGTAAAAAAAAGCAAATATCGGTGTATCATCGCTTCCATACTGATATCATAAATAGTCATATAAGAATTTAATTACAGTTAAATTGCAATAGTGCAAGTAACATAATTCAGTTAAACTGATTTAAAAACTAGACGACTTTTTTTTTTCAAAAGTTAATATTAATGTGTAAGTATGTCACAAAGCAGAAGCCGGTTTCGATAGAATAAATATATATATATATATATATATATATATATATATATATATATATATATATAACATAGAATAAAATTATATATATATATAACATAGAATAAAATTATATATATATATAACATAGAATAAAATTATATATATATATATGTGTGTGTGTGTGTGTGTGTGTGTGTGTGTGTGTGTGTGATGAATCATAGTAACATAAGTACCCAAGTAGCGGCCAAGTTTCAACAAAGCGGCCGTTCCAACTATCCGAATCTTTCCAATATACCCGAAGCCCAGGGACAAACGTGTGTGCTGTCGATGGTCACGAACAGAAATGAAGAATGAGGTATGCTACGAGAATGAAATACGTATGGGGGTTAAATGGTATTTTATCGAGCTTTCGACTAACTCTAGTTATCTTATAGAAAGTTAGTAAAACTATGCTTATTCGTTTTAGAAACCATAAAATATTTCTGCGCAATCGAACTATACGCATTTTTGTCAGCAATCGATGCGTTTAACCGATAGGCTTACGAACGTGTACCTTTAAACGGAGAACAAACCAGAAAGCATGTTCGAATAACCGCTTTGTTTTTGCTTTTGGGGAAGAGGGGGATTATCAATACCGAGGTTGGGGGACCTCAGAGACGAACATGCGTGCTGACGATGACCACAGGCTCAGATGAAGAATGCGATATGACACGAGATCGAAAGGATAGAGATGTATAGATAGAAGATAGAGATAGGGGAAGAGAAAGGGGATAATAGAGGGGCAGATAGAGGGAGATACACGCGTACAGAGGATAGGATGGAAATAGAATAAGAGTAAATAGTGAGGGGAGTGACGAGGGATGCGGTGGTGGTGTCTACGGTTACGAAGAGACATGCAGATGATGGTAGGATCGTATGAATGGCTTTTGAAGGGAATGCAAGCTGGATGTCGGAAGACGACGACGCTGTGAGTTGTATGACGAATGTTCCGTGTTACCAGGCCGACGGTATGATTGATGTCCGTGCAAAAGCCAGAGGGGAAGGGGGTGGCATTTATCCGATGAAACTGATTTGCCCGCTCCCTCGTCATCCCTACCTTAC
Source organism: Sepiola atlantica (assembly GCA_963556195.1). Taxonomy (NCBI): domain Eukaryota; kingdom Metazoa; phylum Mollusca; class Cephalopoda; order Sepiida; family Sepiolidae; genus Sepiola; species Sepiola atlantica. The sequence continues at coordinate 48,738,246 of OY744525.1, read as the reverse complement.
CGAACGCATTCGCCGCGATTTGAGAATCTTTTGCTACAAACCCACAGGATACAAAAGATCCATTATACAAACAGTGTGTGAGTATATATATATATATATATATATATATATATATATATATATATATATAAAGAAAAATAACAAAAAGAGTATTGTCATGGTGTTATTTGATATATTCAAATGTTGAGATTTTATTTTGTGTTAGCATAAAAATGAATTCCCCATAATGAAAGGAATAAACGAAAAATCGGGGCGATTATCAAGAATAACCAACACAAACAGGGTCGAAAAAAACCCTAATAATCAACAAATCACTGTTACCAAAGGCAACAAAGGTACTTTTCTACTTACCTGCCTATTTTTTGTGTGTTTTTAAGTATTTTAAAGCGTTTTATTGCATTTCAATAATCCGTCTAAATCCGATCGGGTAACAGTTCCATTTTCAAGATTACGTAAGCGAATATTCCAAATATTCAACAAATAACTGCCCCAAACACTTTAACATTTACGTTCTACCTAATTGGAAAGAGAAAAGTACAAAAATAATAATCAGACTTCGTAGACGGTCGGCGATCGACTGTAAGCCATCTTTGTTTTTTTTTTTGGTTAACGTAATATACTTGACCGAACTTTTGAATTGAAATTAAAAAGAAACGCTTTAAAATACTTTAAAACACAAAAAATGGGCAGGTAAGTAGAAAAGTAAGTTGTGTTGCCTTTGGTAACAGTTATTTGTTGACTATTTGTTTGTTTTTTTGCACCCCTTTTCTTACTGCTGATTATTGTTGACAGTCGCCAAAAGCGGAACGTCTATTGGACAAATAAAATAATTATATATTCCTTAGTAATTTAAAATAGTTACTTTGTGTTTTTCGCTTTTATTATTAAAGACAGAAAAATAAAATTAAACTTAATGACGGTTTTTTCAAAATATGAATCTAATTTTTTTTTTATAATTTAAAAATTAACAACAAACGTTGGGTAATTTGGAGCTTAACACCGTCAGCTAAATTATGTACCCACTTAAAAAATGAGATTTTAGGCTAATTCAAAGTTATTAGGGAAGTTAACTGCTATACTTTTTAACACTAACCCTAAGTCCGACTGGCAAGGTTGTACAACTACACGTAGTCGTAAAGTGGATCCCTTTTCCCCTAAAAAAGAATAACGCACAGAATGTATCTCTAACAATAGCAAAAAATGGTTCCAGCTCGCCATCGCTTCGCAAAGTAAGTAAGGATTAAGTCATAGAGTGAATGCGGTATTTTGGTGAGAGTGTATAACGTAAATTAAATCGAAGGTATTTTGGACAAAAATATGACTCGACCCGACAAATAAAGATTTGTTGTCAAAATTGTATGAATATCGCCTCCCCCTTCTCCCCAAAACGATTAGTGCGTTATGCCTAAGGTTAATGAATTTCATCCATAAGTGTCTTGTAAACATGGGACAAAAACTTTCGCATTTATTCATGAAATAGATAAATATTAATATTTTGGTAATTTCGATACAAATTTATTTATCTTTTACATAAGAAATACATGGATAAGAAAAGGGAATTTCATTCGCTTGGGCGACGATGCTCGGCTCGTGAAAAATAATAAAAAAGAAAATTTGGCTTTGGCGCGGCGCGCGAGAGAGATGGGGGGAGAGGGAATACAGGGAAGCAGCAGCAGCGTTGTCGTCTTCAACAAAAACAAAAACCGGAAGTAATCTTTCGAATTTCAAAATAATCATTTTGAATGTTTAACGTTGTTCATTAAATCGTTGTCAATACTGCTACTAATATTAATATTAATATGAAGAAAAGTATTACATTTATGTAAGGAAAGTGGAGTACAAAAATAGAAATGAATTCTGCACAATATTAATTTATTTGAGAGTGTTTATTAAATTATTATTCAAAAGAAGCGTCTTGGTCAGTGTTATAGGCATTTTACTGTTAGGTATATATATATATATGAAACGTCTTGGTTAGAGTTTTGACATTTTTTCTGTTAGATATATATATATATATATATATATATATATATATATATATATGTGTGTGTGTGTGTGTGTGTGTGTGTTTTAAAATACATAAATGTAAAATTGAATTAAATAAGCTTAACATGTTTTGATATAAATATAGTCTGGATAAATAAAAACAAATTTCGCTTCATTCATTAAGATATATACAGGTAAGACTCTTGACTGCGAATCAGTGCCGATTTGTGATCGGAGTTCGCGCCCGCCGACCGTCGGGAATTAACTCCCTACACTGAAGATTACGCAAGCATGAAACATCGATGTCTGTATGTAATAAATAATTAATATTTATTTATTAAATATTATTATATAGCCCCCTTTACTAAGGTCAGGCACTCTGACACTGATGTGTGTGTGTGTGTTTTCGTGTATGTTTCGTTGTATTACATCCCTTCAGTGTGGCGAGATAGGAAAGTTCTTTAAGCTTAGACCGAAACTCGACATAGTTTTCGACAGTCAGAGATTGTTACCGTTAAGCCGGCAGCAACAAACCACGGGCAATTAAAATCTTAATGTTTGTATAAAAACTATCCACTGTCGAAGAGTGTTCCATTCCTTTCGACGATTTCTCGCATCATCGCTAACGGTACGTGGCGATCTCACACCTAACAGTAGTCAACATAGATAGATATATAGATAGATATGTATTCATATATGTTGATATATAAAGTTTTATAGTGTATGTAACTGCATAATACGTTTTATATATATATACTTGCGGAACCCGTCGCTCGGCGGTGCACGGGAGAAAGTACTACCTAATGCATGACGTCGAATAATAAAGAAATGGCCTATTGTTCTTCTGCTCTACTACCGTGTTGGCGAATGTTTTAAATTAAAAAAAATATGTTTAAATGGTAGAGTAGAATGGGATCGAACGCTGAAAGTGGCGACCATAAAACCTTCCTTCTTAACGACTGCGCCACGGTTTCGAGTCCAAAAATAACCGTGAAAATAGGCATGTTAAGCTAAGCTTGTTTATTGGCATGCGTGTTATGTTTAGATTTAGCTTCTGCCGACCAAATGTAAAGTTCAACAATGACAAGGTTTAGGTCATTTGCGTGTTAAAGGTGTATGATTTTGAAAATGTAAATGTATCGGGATCTATGAGTATCTTTGCGCTTATTGAATTAAATAGGAAGTCGATTCAATCAAGAAATTGTAGCCGCCATGTTGAATTATTAAATGTTGCAGAAATAGTGTTCGTTAATTTCATTCGCTTAATTCCGGAATGAATATAAATGTAGAAGTCATAGGTAGAAATAGGAATAACGTAATCTGATATTCGTGGAAAATCATCGGAGTGAACGGGAGCGGTCATTAAGTCTTTGCGTATTGCTTTATATTATGTAGTAAATTAATACCAGGCAAATAATAAATAAGAACTGGCGTTTTGTGAAAATTAAACTGTGTGTATTAGTTCCCAGTGTCGATGAGTAGAGTGACAGTACATAATTGTTAGGGAGAAAAGTTTTTGCTACCACCTATATGGAGTTGGTTTGACGGAGAGTCGTAGATGGTGGGCCAAATGTAATATTTAGTGTTAGCTGGAAAGAATAATAACAATTGTACTAAAACACGCTGGAGTGAATAAGTGTAATATAATGGTGAGTTTAGTAGTTTGTGATGCATGTGGTTATTTCCCTATTCTCCGAGAAGGTACAGGGGAAAAATTGTCTTAACTTATATATATATATATATATATATATATATATACATATATATATATATATATATATATATATATATATATATATATATATATATATGTATATATATATTAGCAGGTCGCATATATTTGCTAGACTATGAGAATGGTATCATGATGAACAAACTACATATACTGATCCTCAAAAGATGACAAATGAAAATATAGTACACTACCCCGCAAAAGAGGAGGTAAAGCCTTAGAAAATTCCCTCCTCTGAATAAAAGTATGTAGTGATGCATGTTCTGATGGTATCATGACAGGAGAACATATACTACAATGTCCTCGCAAAAATAGAGGTAGTACCTAGGACGGCACTTACATAAACGTAGATGTTAATGCCTGTGAGTATGGTATAATGGCAACAGGAAATATATTACACTACTCCATTCACCCAACATAATTTACGGTTGTTAATGTATTTTGTAATTTTTTTTTTGCTAAAACATAGTTTAATGAAAAAAATAATAAGTTGATTATGAGTAATACGGAGACCTATTTCACTCTAAATAATTTACGTGACTTAAATAGGAATCAAGCTTAAATAAAAGAAGTATTGCAGACTATTGTAGATCGAATAGTGTGACTTGTTACCGTTCTAGATGTTATGTTGTGCCTTTCTTGGTGTAAACATGCGGCATGTTTAGTAGGCTGCATAAGTGCATGCTACGAACGACAGGCCTTCGAGGTGGCAGATATTTAACAAAGAGAAGAAAGACCACACAAGAAAGAGGAAATATGTCTGTTTTGTGGTGGGATGAATAGGAATTTGATTTTTCAATTAAAAAAGTTATTGCCTCTTTCAACGGGGGTTCAAGTTCAGAAATCAAACCACTAACGTTCCTTGAGAAAGTAATGTTCCGTCAGATGCGAGGCTCCATGCTGGGGTTATGATCATGTTTTAGTTAGTTTTCCTAAATTAATATTCATGTGAACCTGCTAGTCAGTCAGTTTTTATGTCCATGGATTGGCAGCTGATTCTCTCAAGTGGTCTCTTTGGGGTTGTCAAAGTGTTATATATATATATATATATATATATATATATATATATATATATATATATATATATATATATATACGATGTATTTCTATGTAACTATTTTTATAGGTGATTGCAGCGTTAGCTTACTTATTATTTCAATTGTTTCACTTCCTAAGTGATTAAGATGCAGTAACTGCACTACTAGTCGCCCTCAACTTACAGGACGTATTTCTTTTACGTTAATATATATAATTTTATTTAATACGCACATAAAAGTAATCCATGGACATGTGTTTCTGGCTCACAGCCGTCATCACCATGGCTAACTTACACAGAGATCGAACCCTCGATGTTGATGTCTATAGTCCAGGGTTCGATCTCTCTCTCTCTCTCTCTCTCTCTATATATATATATATATATATATATATATATATGATGGACTCTCCCGTCGATTGCGACGTATGAGGTTCCAACAGCTTTCATTTGTGTCTAGATCGTTCATGACACCTGAGTCCGGCAAGAGACCTGCAAGGAAAGCCGCAGACAGTGCAAGAGTGTGAGTAATCGGATGCCAGGTGTGGAGCACTCTCTCTAGCTTTTCGCCTCACTCTGGCAGTTCTCATATTATCCACACAGGTCTCGTTGAATCTTTCCAGTCCAATGCAACAAGCTGCTCGCCATGTCTTCCTGTCTTTTGTACAGTCTTCAAAGTTTTTTGGGGGTACTCCAATTGCCGTCAACGCATCTTTCAATTTATCTTTGTACCTCAGCAAGGGCCGACCAACATTTCTGTTACCACAAGCTAACTGACTGTACATCAGTGCTTTAGGTATCCTCCCTTCGTCCATTCTTGCTACATGACCAGCCCATCGCAATTGAGACTGCAACAGCAAACTTTCACTTCCACCAATATGGCATCTGTTGTAAAGATCGGTGTTAGCGACTTTGTCCTTCAAACTAAGTCCGCATATGGTCCTAAGGCAGCTCCTGTGGAACACATCCAATTGGCGAATGTGATGCCGGTAAGGCGTTCACGCCTCACATCCATAGAGAAGACCTGTCAATATTACAGCCCTATACACACATATATATATGTATATATATATATATATATATATATATATATATATATATATAAATATATATATATATATATATATAGTGTGTGTGTGTGTACGTATGTGTGTGTGAAAAAAGACAAAGAGAAAGAACAAATTTAAATAGAGGAAAAAAATCATCAAGCAACATGAAACCGGTAAAATCTCTTGTTCTTTGATACTTTTTTCCTGTATTTAAATGATTTTTTCCGTTTGCTTCTTGTCACACATCCTGTCTTTCACGGCATTTCATGTTTGTGAGTGATCGTGCATTTTATCCTTATATATACAGGGTGATTCATAAGTCACTTAGCTATTTAAAATGATTACCATATGAAGCACAAACATACTATGAACTTTTGATGAATGTTATCTTACTCTCTAATGAGTGCTATTTGGTATTTTTTATTTGTTCGTTTATATACTTGTTTCTATATATATTTATTTTTTATTTATTTAAATTTGTGTAAATCATCATATGTGCTTTTTTTCAGGCAGTATGTCATTTACAATTGAAGAGCGAATTATTATTGTTATTCATATGGCCAAATTTGATGAATCTCCCAAACTTGTTGAAAGGCAATGACGACCTCAAATCAAAAATCACTGCCGAGTTTGTTAAAATTAATCAATCAAATATGCTACAAAGAGTCATAAATTCCTTGCAAAAAAGAATGGAGCTATGCATGCAGAACGAAGGTGGACATTTAGAAAATTTGCTGTAATTTTAAACTCCCATGAATGAATTTGTTGAATAAATATTCTGTTTTGTATTACTTTAGAATTTCAAAAATAAATGGCTAAGTCACTTATGAATCACCCTGTATATATATATATATAGTAATCCAAGTAAACGTCAACAGGATAAAAGTCAAACAATTTCAACAGAGCTTATATAATAGTGCTCAATAGTAAATAGAGCTATTTATATCAATATATATATATATATATATATATATATATATACATTAATCTTGAGTAAATAATATTAAATTATTTTTACCTACGTTTCAAGCTTTCGTGTAGGAAATGATAACTTCAGACGATCGCAAGGTTCGAACCCCTGCTACATAATCAACCTAGACTCCGCAAGCAAGCGTCATAACCCTACGGCCATATAGAAAGACTGACAAGAGTATTCACCGAACGTTGTCAGAATATGCCTTATAGCTACGTGTCAGTCTATTTTAAACTTACCTGGACAGATCTAAACTTCAATCTTATTAAAGGGGTTTATAACAATATTTCTTTTAAGTAAATAATATTAAATAATGTTTACCTACATACGCCAGCGTTTACAGCTTACGCTCTCATGAGAAGTCAACGAACGTTGTCGGTATATATATATATATATATATATATATATATATATATATATATATATATATATATATATATATATATATATATATATATCAGCAAAGAGGCAGAGATAGTCACTTGGGTTTCTATGACTGTCACAGAGAGATGGGCTTTTGAACCCTAAGGTGACAGACTGTGTTCAGTTGGACTATTGTGTTGATTGTCAGACATGTTGTTAAATAGAAGAAAAGAAGTATTATTATAACCTCAAAAAATAAATTATGTTACTTGTTTTAACCTGGAGGAGTAATTCTGTTTGGAGGGATAATCATTCTGTTGCAGCACAGACAGAGATTACACAATTGACACTGAGACCAGTCTCGAAATCGTGCACCGGGTTCAAGAGTATAGTTTCGTTGGTAACTAAAGCGAAATATTGTTTTTATAAATAAATACTTGTGGTTGGGGGGGGGGGGGGGGAAGGATCTCTAACCAAATTCTGTTATTAGCAATGCTGATGATACTGGCATATTCCAACGTACCTATGGACACTTGGGTTATCGACAAGAACACAAAAATTGACTTGGAGAATCGAAATGGTATTATTCTTTAACGATAAAGCCAGAGAAAACATTCAGCCGATACGGAACGGAAGAAGTTTCAATTATGGCGGGAAATGGCCGAGAAGTCTATTGTTAACGTTTAGATTATTTTCTAGAGCGTTTACAGTAGACGAGAAACAAAAGCAGGCGGGAAATAATGGATCTTTTGAAGAACAAAACACGAGAAAGAAAACATCAAAGACCGTTTCTTATTTTTATCTCTTCGCGGTTCCCGTTTAGATCAAACCAAAAGGAAGCGTTTGTGAATCGATTTGATGAAAAAGAAAACGGGTTCTCCGTGTGAAGCTTTTTGTTGGCGAGTTTTGTATCGGTCATTTTCTTTTCCCGGAATGGCGGAAATCGCCGCATGTTGATAAGCATCGTTATCTGCCGTTCGATATCCATACGAGCAAGAAAGTAATCCGAAATGGAAGGAAACATACGAACTCGCCAGTTAATGACGCTCCCCCTTTGATAACTGGAAGACATTTAGACAAATGCTCGCGTTAGGGGCTGATTGACTCGGTCGCATAGCATTTATTATCAGCGCCCGGAGAAACGTGAATATTGCGCCCTCTAAAGAGTAGACAATTAACTCCCCGGCACTTATAATCTCAGTCATGTAGGCTTTTGTCACACAGTTTTCACCGTAGCTGTAAGGTTATGAATAATTTGAAGAATATTTACGTACCGATATATTGCATACATAAAATTAGAATATTGAATATTCCATTTTATATATTTTTATAACGACGCACACAGATGACACCTTTTCTATCACAGGGCGATACCATCTTGGATAAGTAGTTCATTATATAGCTTCCAAGTAATTTTAATAAATAAATATTTTACGATGTATTCTAAACAAATATAGTAATGTAGACATTTATTTTTATTAATTGTGTAAGTGGATGGTGCTGTTTAAGGCATAAACGAAAAATGTATCCATTCTAACAATCTTCCTAACCGGAATAGTAGCTTTTTAAAAAGGTCTAAAGCGAAATACATTATTTTGTTGCAAAAAAAAAACATTGTAGAAAAGACGAAAAAGAAAAATTGTCTAGGCAGAATCAAATATCGATTTGTCAGATTCAAATTGATGATGACAAGAATTGAGAAATATACTGACTTCATCCTATATATAAATTTACTATTAATATTACTAATATAAAATTAGAATATCGTATAGTCCATTTTATATATTGTAATGGCGACGCACATGAAGGGAGCTTTCTCCATCACGGACGACGCCATCTTGGATAAGTATTTTCCTAGGGTAAACATGTTGATCGGAAATAAACGTGAAAGAAGACTTATGAGAAATAACGAATGACTTTGCATGAATAAGCATAAACAAAGAAGACGTAAATGATGAGAAAACGACTGCATTTCTATAAATAAACGTACATTTATTCTAATACAGAAAGTGTGTCAAAGTCAAAGGTGCCACGAATATGATACATAAAAAGAGGGTACGATTTAGCAGACATAATTAGTAAGACAAGAAGTCTACGTTAACAGTTCCTAGCACAATTGAGAGTAGACATGAATTGCCGGGTAAACACGTGAGAGCAAAAGCATGTAAGATGATGTACTACTTACTTGTACAGAAAAAAGTGCCATGTTGAAATGGCTAGCTGTTTGCGGAGTCTTATCTCAACGGTCCATAAGTCAATTTCCATTTAGAACCAGTGGCGGGCAACCTTTTCAGAGTGAGGGCCAGATGAGACTTTTGGAAGGAGATCGCGGGCCGGAGTGAAAAACGAAATCTCAGAATTACTATATTTTGTTTACATGAGTAAATTGTACAAAATTACATGGAACACTCTACAAATCAATGAGACTGCTGGTGTAGTTTGCAATGAAAAAGTATTTCCATGTCTGGCTCGATGGTTGAGGTAGACAAAAGAAGAATGTCATTGAGGTGGCGGTCCGAGAGTTGGGAGCGAAGGTGAGACTTTGTGTACTTTATTTTCAAAATGATATGAGTTTTACTGGGAGGTCCGCGGGCCGGATTGCAATAATAAAGCCTAGCAGGGTGGCGGGCCGGACGCTAAGCCTTCGCGGGCCGGATGTGGCCCGCGGGCCGGAGGTTGCCCGCCCCTGATCTAGAATATGGAGAGCAAAGCGATGTGTGTAGCCTTGTACAGAACATAGCGATGAACTAGACTCATCCGGCCCACTCCAGTTCAATTTCCAATCTCGCAATATGCATGTGCGAGTCTTTTTTTGTCTTCAAAAACTGAAGATTTTTTTCTCATTAATGCCTAGTTTAGATTACGTGAAATTTATTTAAAAGTCTACGTTAACAGTCCCTAACACAATCGAGAATAAGCATGAATTGTCGGTTAAACAAGTGATAGCTTAACCAAGTAACATGATATACAACTCACTTGTTCAGGGAGATGAGATGCTATGTTGAACTGGCTAGCGGTTGGGGGATCATGTCAACGTATCAGAAGCCGATGTCCATCTAGACGATCAAGCGATGTGCGTAACCATGTACAAAACGGAGAGCTTAATCAGATGTGTCTGTAGCTTTCTGGAGTCAGCTTTGAAACTAGAATATATCATCTATTTTTTAAAAACTCTTTTCAGTATCAAACTTTTCTGACGTCATCAAGTAATATCAATGTTTTCAGCAATCACCTTGTTTGTTAAAACTACAGTTGTTAATATATTGTTGGTCAAGAATTAATGTTTGTATTTTAAATTGAATTAATTCGGCAAGGGTTAAGGGTGATATACCAGCTGCATGTTTGCTTCATTTAATTTCTGAAATATACCTTTTATGATTTTATGTAGATCAAATATGGTAATATGATATGTATCCCCAGCTCCGCGGATTAAATAGATAGCTTGTTTAGTATGATATTACCCCCGCAAACATCGGCATTAAAATTAACAGTTGGCTCTTTTTACTAGGAGCAAAGTGTAGTATCTGTTCTGATACTACACTTTATCTTTTCTGTCCTCGCTCAGTGAAAAGGAAATATTTTTAAATTGAGCCAATTTTAATTATTGTCCAAATCCAGAGTGCCTTTTTTTGGGGAGCTGGATTTTTTTTTCAAAATTAAAAACCGACCTTGTATTTAACTCTGCCCTTGTGGGGAGGCAAGTTAATAGGCATAAAATGCAGCATAACACACACACACACACACACACACACACACACACACACACACACACATATATATATATATATATATATATATATATATATATATATATATATATATAGGTATGTGTACGTGTTATGTTGTTGTTGCGAATAATATCACACTAAACAAACGGTCTATTTAATCCGCGGGACTCGGGATAAACAAATAATAAGTAATGGACAGAACAGAGGGAGTCCGGCAATTTCCAATCTCGCAATATGCATGTACGAGTCTTTTTGTACCTTAAAAACTGAACATTCATTTCTCAAAGTGGCTAGTATAGATTAGGGGCGATAACTAGAAATTGATTCAAGGGACGTAACTCTGAATATGCTGAACTCACACGGGAAAATGTTTTTAAGTACAGAAATGTGTAAAAGCAAAAGAAAGACAAATATTTTGACTTGAAAAATCTTTTAAATTTTAATTTTTGCGTCCATAAGAATGTTGTTCCTACACATCCTCTCCTCACACTACGCTACAGGATGAACCCGCCATATTAAAAACATTTTTTTTCAATTTTAATTACATTTTCATACGTTATTTAATAAATTATTTATGTTCTACAGAATACAAGTTTTCGCATTTAAAATCATCAAGATCTTCAAAATAATGAAATAATTTAAATTTGAATCAGATTTCTAAAAACCTTTTTAATATGCTATTGCTGTTAAAAGCGACCCTATATCTTTTTTCGACATTTTAAGTGAAGGAACAAAACATGAAATTAAGACACCTCCAGAGCGCTTCCTAAACCACACTTTCTCCTCCAGACTCAGCAGGCTTGGGCTCACCCGGTAACTGTTTACAGAGATAGGTGTATTCATTCAATTCGGTGATAGATTTTACATCCAGAAATCAGCTGAAGATTTAAAAAGTTATTGAAATATTTCTCTACCAATTAGAAAGCTGAGGTTTCTTTAATCAAACAAAAGCAAAATGATCAATAAGAAACGGGACAATAGGTTGCACGGAGCCGACCCCACACTACATAAAGCGAAATAATCCGTGAGACAAAACATTTCATTCAGTTCGCTAGCATCATTACTGACTGATGCATTAGTCTGCGCGTTATAAACGCACTCACACATAATTTGAGACAGAAATGAATTATAGTTGACTAGCTACCTTACTGGCATTAACCCACAGGCACATTAGTCGGCTGTCATACACACATAGGTAAAGTGATATAAATAATTCTGCAAATCAAAAGTATAGATTGCAATTTCGAGATTAATTTAATATCGAGATTCCATACGCATGATCTTACGTATACTGTGATCGTTTCTCTTTCAACGAAACAACTCTACCATATAACTAAGTGAGGTTAGTTTATACCAAAATAAGACCGACAGATTCGAGGCTATCTTTGAGGATGGCTTGTCGCTGTCAGTCTCATGTTCCTGTGCAGTTCTAGGAGGCCCACCTTCCCAGGCTTTACCTTCTCGCTCTTTGAGAAGGGGTTAGTTTATTGCTAATCCTCGGAGGCATCCCTTTCCGGAGAATGCTGCCTAGGCTGCCTATGCAGTCTTTGTTCGTCTAGAGTACTCTTCCTTGGGGGCGCTGGCTTTTTCAAATGCCACTTTCTTAACGTTGTGGCTAACCCGTTACGCCGTGGGGGAGGGGGGAGATAAATAAAGACTCTACGATATTAGTTCTCGTGTGAATAACGTTTCTCCTTATTAAGAGCTGAGTTTGCCGACACACACTTGTATCTACAACCATATGCAGCGTCAGCGTTTCAAAGTACTGCGATTTAAAAGATCTTTCAGGACGTAAGACTTAGCGGTAAAAGGTGCAGACGATGCCATCGTTGCCAAGGATTACATCTTTCTAGTTATTTTCAAATCTGTACATGTAGATCGGACATGGATATATTATCTCTATAATCATAGACTAATCTTCATGTGTTCGAATTGGTGAGATTTAAGCACAACCGTATTCACACACGGATGCACATGCACATATACGAATCTCACAGCACATTATTTACCGGGCTCTTAACACATGCCGTTTACATTCCTAAGTAATTATTCCTTTTACTATACAAACATTCCAAAAATGCCATTCTTATTCCATCCAGTTTTCTAATAATTAATGCGGGCAGATGTATTGTCGCTATGTGGAAGAATGTCAATGTGGAGAAACTGTGTCGATGTGATGAGTTGATAATGAATAACTGTAATTTACGTATCATATACGAGCTTAATATTTCACTAATAGGTCGGGATTTTAATCTGTTTGTTTTATGGTTTCAATGTTGAAGTTTGACGCAAGGGAAATGTGTGTTACGATTGTTTGACCTTATGCCATCCGCTGTTGAATCCCATTTGAGTTAAATGTTGGTATTTTAAATCATGGAATTATAATACAAATGGATCTGACAGTAGCTTTGTTGTTGTGGGGATGAGGTATGGTTCTGTTCAGTTCTAGAAGGTCCACTCTCCCAGGCTTTACCTTTTCTCTGAGAGGAGGTTATTTTTCTGCTAATCGCATGGAGCACCCCTAACGTTGAATTCCAACGGGGCTGCTACGGCATTTTTTGTAGGCCAGAGTGTGCTTATCCTAGTGAGCTGGCTTCTCAAAACCACACCTGACCTTGTGTCTAACCTCCCCTGGAGAGGGGGTAAATAATATGTAAGTCTTTCTGTGCAAGAATTGATATCCTGAATTGGCCTTACTTCTGTGTCTATTATTATGCTAAAGTTCATCAACGTTTGTTTCCCTAAAGCCTTTTTCCTATATGTTTTAACGACACAAAATACATGATAAAATATTCCTTAGTTCTGGGACTGATTTTAAATAGTTTTGGGGCTATTAATTATTCTTATCAGCCGTAAATTGTAATTAACTGAACACGTTGCTTATCTCGCACTATCTATGCATTTCTCTCGCCTTCTCCAACTGCGTTCTGGATCAACGACTCTATAAAAGAGATGAATAGATGAATAAGAAATAAAAATCATACAAGGTTTCGGCCGTTGTGAACTCCGACCTTCTTCAGATGCGTCATGGTCGACGGAATGAGAACAATCTACTAGATTAAATAAATAGTTCAGTTCAAAATTCCATCCAGGTTCCCGAATTCGACATATATATTCCTGAGTTAGACTAGAAGTCTCTCAATGCAGCAAGATGTGGCACAAGGCTGGAAGATGGGGAAAAATATCCTCAACGAGGAGCACTCTGGGCGGTTGCACACCTAGCCGTCGGCATTCCCCGGTCAGCAATAAACCAAGCTCCCTCCTAAAGGGAGAATATAATTGCTTGGAGGATGCACCCATACATCATTTTAAAAAGAAGGTTCTGATTCTGATGGTTCAAGTTAGTCCCTAGGTTGCTAGAATGATGGCAAGGCAATCACGGCTGGTATGACGACTGGTGAATATCCAATTACTCTATGTGTCTAAACTTCATGAACGCCCTGTAGAACTCGGTTTTTAAATGAACGTTGAAATTTCCGTTTTTAAAACTATTGTAGAGCACACACACAATACAATCATGCTACAATTCCGCCATTTGTTTACATTGGTTATATTAAAAAAAATCCAATCTCACGAGATGTTATTTCACTAATTTGCGTGTCTGATTCAAATTGCTAATTACACTTTTTTTATTTGAATTTTAAATAGATGTCAATGTTTTATGTAACAATAAGTTGTTTTGAAATAGTACCGAGTGGCATTTTAGGGAGGAGTTTCCACAAAAAAAAACAATTAAAATATGTCGAGAAAGAACGGGTGAAAAATGAAAAAAAAAGGGGTCTTTCTTAACTTTAAAAAAAAAAGTCAACTTCACACAACGAGATGATTGATATTTGAGATAGTTCGTGTTTTTGAATAGTTGAGCAGAGTCCAACCTGACTGTGAGTCTAGATCAAATGAAAAACAAGGAACTCTTTGCACGACTCGTTGCTGATACTGATGCTGCTGATAATAATGTCTCTCCTGAAGTAACCTTAATTCTTTTTTTTTTTTTATATGTGTGTGTTTGCATGCATGCGTGCGTGTGTTGCAAGGTTTCGTTTTGTACCTAGATGTAATAGAGACGCGTGATGTTTTGTTGTTTGTTTGTTAATTTATGCGTTTCCTCGGGTTTGCGTGTCTTGAAGGGACTCTTCTCGTTCGCATCACGTTCTGTATCAGTTGGACAAAAGCCAATTGTTGATAACCGCCCAGAAAGAGATGCATCTATATTCAGATTCTTCTGAGTATACAAAAAAGCGTTGTGTATATTTATATCGGAACTGCATATACTTTCATTTTTTTAAAAAAAATTTTATTATATTTCTTCCGTATTGATATTTATTGTTTGTACTCTCTAGCAGTTATCACACAAGTCATCATCAGTGATTGCGCACCGACAACAACTCGTGGTGTTCCCTGGAGTCTGAGTTACAAAAAGCCTCCCCATATTTCCAGTACTCCCCACCTGTTTTCGATAACCATTGCAAATGACTTTGCGGTATCACAGCAACCGCTTATCATTGATGTCTCGTTGTTAACGACCATTGGTCTCCTCTTGAATCTGAGTTGCAATAAACTTCCCAAAGGTCCCAGCACTTTCCGCACTTTCCAGTGGAGGTCTGGTTAGCGCTGTCCATCCTCGGTCTTCCCATCCCCCTTGACACTCTACGTCTATTTTGTGTGGTGTTAGCCGAGGCCAGTGCTATCATTTAGGGGGGAGCAACTTATGATATTTTTGCAATTTCTGTTTCTTGGTTCGCGGTATTCTTCCTGTAGTTTTGTTTTCTTCTTATTGTAACTTCCATGTAACTGATTATCATTCGTAGCTTATGCTGGTTGGTTTTCGCATTCGAGGATTTTCCTTAAGATTGCAGCTGTTTTGATCATTGCCGTCCTTTGTATGGTCTCCGTGATCCCTTTCATTCCAATTTATCCTAGTCTTTTCTCCAGTATTTTCGAACTGCACTTAGTTCTTCTATTATTATTGGTATTATATTGACTTTCTTCATGCTCCATATTCCTTTCAATTCTCTGGCAAGTTCCGTGTATTTGCTTCATTTTCCCGTCTCCTTGATTTTCACTCTGTGGTTTGCTGGAACAGCAAGGTCTAAGATTTGTCAGGACTTTTCCTTCTTGGAAATAATACTAATAATAATAATAATAATAATAATAATAATAATAATAATAATAATAATAATAATAATTATTATTATTATTTTTGTTATTGTTATTGTTATTATTATTATTGTTATTGTTATTATTATTAGTTGTAGTAGTATTATTATTCGTTATTATTATTCGTTATTATTCGTTCGTATGTTTTTGCTAACCTGAAATGATAGTATCATGGCGAACGAACATATACTACACTACGCCCTCCAAATAGAAGGTAATGCATAGGAAGACTGTCTCATGACATCAGAACAGATACTACACTTCCTCCCCCCAAAAAGTAAGCGATAATGACCTGGAGGATGGTATCATGACAACAGAACAAATACTACACCAACTCTCTAAATTGAACAATGAACGATAGTACATTAGTTTGAAATAGTGCAGTAAACTAAATTGCGCATTATAAGATAACACAATAGTACATTATTAAAAGTAATAGTTTAGTTTCGGCTTAGAACAGAGAGATACCAAATCTCCATTGGTAATAGATTACTTACTTGGAATTCTCGCAGCAGTTGTTATTAGTGATTTCCCGCTGATAAAAAAACGGTGACTTTCCTTGGAATGTAAGCGATAACGAGTCTCCTCAGATTTCTAATACTCCCCATCCCATTTCACTATTATTGTAATTCACTCGGTGTCCTCGTACCAGTGGTTTCTCGCTGATAACAGCCGGTGATGTTTGCTGGAATCTGAATGACAATAAGCCTATTTTAAGTTCACGAACCTTTTGCACAAAAGTCCCGTTTCAAACAATGTCCCCGCTACCCAAAATAAATTATTCAATCTTGGCCTTTTGGCTAAGATCAAAGTGTAGTATCTGTTCCGATGGATACTGCACCCCATAGACTGGTATTGTCTTGGCCTTCGGGGCTTGATTTACCCCCGTCTATGGGTCTGTCCTGTGCAGTTCTAGGAGGTCCACCCTCCCAGGCTTCGCCTCCCCTCTTTGGGGAGGAGTAAGTTTATTGCTTACTGCCTGAGGCGCCCCTACCGGGGAATGCCGACGGGGCTGCCCAGGCAATTTTGAAACCTTACTTTCCCGACCCGACTTTGGGTCACATCTTACTTGTGGGAGTAAGATAAAAACTGGCCTTGTGCCTAACTCCTGGAGAGGAGTAAATCAATACCCAAAATAAAAGATATCCTAAGGATTGTAGTAAAATGTTTTATTACTAATTTAAAGAGATATAACAATTTCATGTCACATCATTGAATATTTGCATAAAAAAATAGTTTCTCTTATATTTCTGTCTCCAAATAAACTCACACAGAAAGGCTTCTACTATGTCGCGAGGGGTTCTACAGTAACGTTTATTCTGCATTTTAGGGTGTCATCGATCTCAACATCCTCAACCCTTGCATTCTCTCAGACCCTTCGCAGATATTGTCCGAGTTATCAACTGTTTCGTTATTTTTTTACAGCAATTTCATCTATATATTTGCATTTTCCCGTCCATCCTCGGTAGTGGTGACAGAAAGACTAAAAAAGACGCCCGTTCACTTTCACGGCGAACACCCAACTTATATGATCTATCTCACTTGTTTGCTACGAACCTACCGATATGTGTAGAGGCACGTCAAACATAATCGGTATGGACGTGACAGCAATTGACCGCACGGTGTCTCAAAGTACCTAAAAAAACTGGTCTGGTAGTGAGAGGACGACCACATTTCACAGAATAAAATAAGTGTAGTGTTTAACATTATGCCACTAATAAGCTGTTTGTAACGTTTCGTGGACAATTCTTTCGAACCAACCAGATAGCCGGTCATCGCCTTGTTGACAAAAAAGAGCTGTAGTCTTGTTGGCACGTTGTAGGTAGTCGGCTAAATGTGTAGTGACGTCTGTTCTGTCACAGTGATGGTCATCGTAGTCAAAATATAGGCAAAGAAATCGCTTTGGCTTTCTCTTCTTTCTATTCGTTCGTGGTAAACAGCCGTCGTCATTTTTTTATGATAGCTAATAGTTAAGGAAATGCCAACAACATACTTTCGCAATTGTTTTATTTTTTTAAACACTGCAAAGTTATATATTACGTAAGCTCCCTCTCGCCGACTACTATGAGGGCATGGAGATCGAACTCTGAAAAACACGCCCAAACCCGATCAGGTCACCTGCCAAAGACAAATATTTTTCTCTTTATCGTGTTACTTGTCACTTTGGACTTCTTGTCGTGACGCAATTTCCGGTACACATAACGTACCCTCTAATGGAAATTGATATTCCTTACTAAATTTACTTAACCTGGGAATTACGTTCTATTACACCCACAAACGAATATTGCCTCAATAATTATAAAGTAAAGTGGTCGACCATAGTCGAGGGCGACCCGATGTCTCCATTTTCATTAGCTGCTACACCGAGGTATAGAGGAGAGCACGACTCCTTTTGCCCAGGATTACTCCACTTACCCTTGATCATCACCTTATAATGCTGAGTGTTTAGCACGTAAGCATCAATTACCATTTTTTGAGTCTTTGATATGACTCGACCGAGGATTGAACCCTGATATCCCGGCCCATTAGCGAACACTTTTAGCATCATGCCAAATGGTTAAAAAGTTTAAATGTAGTTTATTTTTAATTATTTTAATTGTATTTATTTTGATCATGGTGAGGTTTTTATCTGTTTATTAATTTGGTTGACTTTTATTATAAAATTTAAATTACTAATAATGTAACGTTTCGCGGGGCAATTCCCTTGAACCCACTAAATGGCTCGTTGATGTTTCATTGACAGAAAACATTTTTAAATCTTTGGTATGACTCGACTAAAGATTGACCCCTGGTCTTCTGGTCCATTAGTTAATACTCTAACCATTATGTCAAAAACAGTTTCAATGTTTCTTCTGAATTCTTTTAATTGTATTCATTTTTATTGTGGTATGTTTTTATCCATTTATTTTACTTGTTTAACTTTTACCATGAAAACATTCTATAATTACTAGAAAACGAACCTTTTAAAAGCCGGTTCAATTTGCACAGTTTGTATTATAAAGATATTTGTATCGTCTAAAATAAGAAGGAAACTTAATTTTGTTTTCCGGATTGTAATTAAAATTATCGATAGCAGTCCAAATAGCGTTTTGTGAACATACACTTTCATCTTCGACATTTTGACTCCAATTCGATAATTCGTATATTTTTTTTCTGTTCTGATTGGGTATGAAGAAATATTTTCGTCAAATTTGGTTTACTTTTTTCTTGAAATTTTCATTCTAGTCAAAGTTATTGTTTTTGTTGGTGTTCAATTGTGCCCAACATGGCACTTTTAAATTCCTCCATTTTCGCCGCTTAAACTACCGACTTTTTCGTGTTTATTTCCAACTGAAAGATACATTTCTCACTTATTAGCGAGAGAGAAAAAATGTAATGTTTAAACCTATTTACGTGTTCCTGATTAAACAATAAAAAAAACGAAGAAAAATCGACAAACCTGTGGTCGAACGATATAGATTTCAAAACCTCGTGTTAGGGATGACTTTAAATCGTTTCAATCTCCTCAAGAACGAAAACATTTTGTTTTAATCCAATTTTCTAACGTTTGAGATTCTCCTTTCGCAGATTTTGTTCCCCTTGTGTGTCATAAATCTAGTATGGCTTTAACTTCTCACTGTAACTGTTGTAATTAACAATTTTTATGACCACATCACCTCAGTCTTTTTGAAAAAGACAACATCGCCAGTTGTAGTAATTCTTATGTTGTAGCCGACATACGTAAGTCTCAGTTCTCGTTGCCAGTGTTGTGTGCGACATAAGTTCGGATTATGTTGTGTCCGAATAAGTCAGAGTTCCTCGTCGCCAGTGTTATGGCCTTGAAAGGCCGATAATAAATAAGACAATACGGTGGTACATTCACAAGAGTGTGTATTTACAGAAGTACAGAATAGTATGTTGCAGAAAGATTGTGCATTAACTTCCTTCCCAGGAAGATGTGGCACAAAGCTGGAATGTGGAGGGAATAATCCAGCGCCCTAAAGACGGCGCACTCTGGCCTATTAACAATTTACTGGGCCGCCCCGTTGGCATTCTTCGGTCGGGGCGCCTCAGGCAGTTAGAAATAAACTACCCCACACAAATAAGAGGGAAGGAAAGGCCTGGGAGAGTGGGCCTCCTAGGATTAAGCAGTACTAATACCTACACCCGACAGATAAAATCCACCGAAATGGCCCAGTTCTCGTCGGACGGACGGACGGTCAAGAACGGATCTTCGACTGGTATATACCGATGTGACATCTTTCTGCAAATGATGTTACAGAAAGACTCATTATTTATTTCCGTCCAACCTTACGAAGATGTGACACAAGGCCGGAAATTAGAATTTATTGGGCCAGCGCAATAGAGGTAGCGAACTCTGGCCCCGCAAAAAATGCCTGCGCAGCCCCGTTGGCATTCTCTGGTCGGGGCACCCTAGGCAGTTAGCAATGAACTAACTCCTTCTCAAATAGAGAAGGCAATGCCTGGGATGGTTGACCTCCTAGGACTACCCAGAACCATACCTCAGCCCGACAGAAGAAAGGCCCCCATCAGTCATAATCGCTCACCTCCGTCGGACTGATTGTCGAGAACAATTCCTCATCATGACAAGAATGGCGTCTCTGACTTTCACAGTAAAACTATGCAATTAAGTCTTCTCGCCCTTCGTCGTAGGCTCCTCTATACAAGTATTTAATTGCTTCCCAATGCAGCAAAATGTGACACAAAGTCGAAAGGTGAGGTAAGAATCAAGCCAGCGCCCCTAAAAGAGGAGCACTCTGACCTAGCAAAAATAGCCTGGGCAGCCCCGTCGGCATTCCCCGGTCAGGGCGCCTCAGGCAGTAAGCAATAAACTTACTCCTTCCTAAAGAGGGGAGGCAAGGCCTGGGAGGTTCACCTCCTAGGAAAACTCAGGACAGTATACCTCAGCCCGACAGATAAAAGGTCACCAAAATGGCCTACTTCCTGCCGGACTGATTGTCGAGAACGGTATCTAATTATCTCCCACCGCAGGAATATGTGACACAAGGTCAAGAAGGTGGGGAAGAGTCAAGCCAGTGCCCCTAAAGAAGGAGCACTCTGGCCTATCAAAAATAGCC